>JAJJWW010004530.1:0-523082 GCA_023531295.1 Papaver armeniacum
GAAAAGAGAGAGAAAAGTGTTAGTCGGCCTAATTCTGAAGATTCCGTTTTGTCGACCTTTTTTATTCCTTACGAAATGGGGATATCTGGATCTCGCATCGCCCGACATTCTCCATCTTTTTTCAATCCTGATTATAGTGGCAAAATAGTATGGGGCACGTGGCGACATCTCAAAGAAAGAAGCACACGAGGGGAGTAAGAACGAATAAGCCTATGATGTCTAAAGGTTCAAGCGCAGTTATCGAGAAATCTATTATATCAATTGTTATATTTGAAATAGGCGACAAGGCATAAAACGACACTTGTTAGAGCACTGCTCGGTCGAACTCGCATGCGTTGCTATCTCAAGCATGTTTGTCAATGTTAGTGATCAAAACTATAAGTCTTGATTTCTAGTCTACTATAGCTAAATCTCGGACTAGGATAGAAAGTGTAGTTGAGCTCAAGAACTCCATGGCAATCATCATACAAGACGAAGGACTACTCAAGGAATCGGTGGAACTTCATCGACTAAGAGGTATGTGGAGACTTGAACTTATCTATCACTCAAAAGTCTATCTACTCTATCTCCTATTTTGAGACAAAAGTCGTTTTGCTATATAGACTTTAATTATACACATTTGCTATTTCGAGTGAAGTTTATCTCGCCTATCTATTTCTCGAAATATGTGTTGGTAAGCTTTCACTTTGGCCAAGTTCATCTTTACCTAGTGACGAAAGTCATGATAAGTTTCAATCACTTTGATAATTGCTTACTTTGACGAAAAATAGTCTGTGAATAATAATTATATAATAACGCCCTCTAAGAATGTTTCAATGATTAAAATGAGAGTTTAGATTATATAACCAATGTTGGATATAGGCATTGTGTGGCAACACATATATGTATAAGTCCTTTTTCCTTGAACTGAAGTTTGCGAACTTTGTTGATCAAGAGAACTGTAACAAGAGCTCCGCGAATCGGTCAAGTTCTCGACCCGAGAAAATCTCGCTGGAGTTTGAGAACTCTTCCGAACTTAAGTCCGCGAACTAAGTCTGCGAACTTAAGTTGGTTATATCTAAAGACGATTGTTTGTGAACTTATTTATATTAGCTAAGGAATACAAAATGCAAACCGTGGTTATAAAGTTCATGAACCGATTCGAGTGAATCAAATCGTTTTTTGCTTCGACCGTGTCTTGTGCGGTTACATAAGATTTCCTTGCAATTGAACAACTCTCTAACTAGTTCACTTGAGTCATTTGAACTAGTTATGAGTTTAATCACAAAGTGTCTGAAATTGTTAATGCATCGTTTGCATTGGGTAAGACTATTCCTGAAAAGGACATTGTGATGAAAATTCTCAGATCGTCGCCATCTAGATACAACTCTAAGAAGCATGCCATTGTTGAGGGAAATAACCTCGATAATCTCTCTAGAAATACCTGGGGTTGGGAAGCTTAAGATCTTTGATCACGAGAATTCATCCAAATCTAAGGATGTTGCGTTCAAAGCACTAAAAGACACTAAATTACTTGATAAAAGTAAAAAGTGTATATCTCTAAAGATGATCACTCTGGGGCTGATTCATCAGATGAAGATCTTGACAAATCGGTTTCGATGATCACAAGACAGTTTAGGGACCTTTTGTTGAAGAGAAGTAAACGGTTCTCCAGAGATAAGCCTAAAGCATCAATCTAACCGCATAATCGTATTCCTCCTAAAAACAGGGACACAGATGAAATTGATGACGAGGATATGCCTCAATGCTTTAAGTGTAAGGGATTTGGTCATTTTGCAAACGAGTTCCCAAATCGTAGAAAATACACTGGGAACAAAGGTCTTACCGCAACTCTTGATGAAATGTCCGACAATTATGATTCTAATGAAGACGGAAATCGAGTGCTGCACTTCTTGGTGAAAATATTGATTTTGATAATTGTAGCAATACATACATCAATCTTGATATTCTTTCAGAAGAAAACCCAACTAACTGGAAGAAAAAATTGACCCATTCTTTGAAAACTCTATATGTAATGTTTCAGGTTCCACCATGTGTCTAGCTTCTTGCACATCTCAGAAGCCTGATTTTTATCAAAGATTGACGTGCTCATATTGTTCTTTAAAGGGTCATGAACTTTCAAAGTGTTACAAGTACAAACACCAATTGAGGCACGTCAACAAACTTCAACGAAGAGCAAATCAATTAGCAAGTAAGCTTAAACTTGCTCAGAAGACCGCTGAGGTATGTAGGATTTTATCTTCGTCTAAGAAGTTAGTTTCCAAGGATATACCAAGACCATTAGAGAAGAAAGTATGGTCAGGTCGTTTTGTTAGACAGAGGTCTGTGGATTCCTCTAAAGAGGAAAATGGTGGACAAATTGTTGTTCACCGCAACGCAACTTGATTGTGTTGATCTGGAAATCTTGTCTCATGTGTCTGATCAAAATAGACAAGATTATGTACCTCTCAGGCTTTAGGAAAAGGTTGTTCTCTTCTTTTCTTAGTTTTGTTTTTTGGAATCCATGTCTAGCAATAAAGGAGGGTTATTCTCGACAATTCTACTCTCTTTAGGGTTCAGAATTGTGCTTGCACGAACCTGTTAAAGGTTAACCCTACATTTCTTTTTCCTTCCTTGAAACTTCTTTTTATCTCAAGACCACTTGTCGAGATTGTGATTTCCTCTCACAAACCCATACGCCTATGGATGCTCCGAGTACCATGTCTTTTGATGGAAAGGATGTTAATATGATTGTCAAGCCATCAATCATGAAGGAAAAAGAGAAATCTTCGTTAGCTCCGACATTGAAAAGAAAAAAAAAGGAATGTGAGGAAGCCTAAAGTTGTTCCTTCGAATTCTCGAAGTTTTGATGTTCTTGAAGTGTCAAGGAGATGCAAAAGGAGATTCATAAAATAAAGGCTTTTGTATTTAAGACTCATGAGATTCAGAAGGCCCTGGTTCGACATCAGTCAAGAAGGTTTATTGATATTAACTCCTATCTTCATGAACCTTATGTCCCAATGGTTGTTGACGACATGGAGTTCAGGGACGATAAAGAATTCTTCAAAAGGTCTTAATGCCTAGTAAATCTTCTATTTTCTTATTTTGTTTAGAAGAATAACTAGAGTTTGGAATAGCCATTATTGTGATTATACATAGCTATGTCCAACGTTTTCATCTTCATGTTTTTAGATTTATTGGTTTAAATTCTAAATTGTTTGAAAGATGATTTTTGCGTGATTAATCAGTATGGTTTTATATATTGCAATTTGTTATGGGATACGTGTGTTTGCATCCGTGAACTGTGATTGTCCCATACCTTGTCAAAAATTAAGTCCTTTATATGTCAATATGCATGTGTTGATAAAATAAGGAATGAACTTTTGATAATACAAAAGTTAAGCCTATTATGTCAATTATTGATGGAAGATAGTTTAAAATCTTTTGTTCACAAGGATTATGTCTATTGTATGTCATTGTGCAAATGGTGATGGAAAATAGAATGAATCCTTGTTTATTACACAGTATTTAGTCGACCTCCGGTCTATAATTTTTGTGCATATACTGTGTTGTTCCATAAGGTATGTTGAGCACAATCGACTGAGTTATTCATTCGCTTATTATTAGCTTAGTTGTTGCTCCGTGAGGTACTTCATGTCGAGCATGATAAACTAAATTAATCATCATGTTTGGTTGTTTAGTTGTTGCTCCGTAAGTTCTCTTATGTCAAGCATGACCAATTAAATTGATTACTTTTTGTGGTTAATTTGGTTGTGTATTCCGATTAGATTAATTATGGGTTCTCTTGTGATTAATCTAATTGAGTATTTTTGAGTCTCCATAAGTGAACTTATGGAGACTCAAAAATACTCAATTAAATTAATCATGGGTTCTCTTGTGGTTGATTTAATTGAGTATTTTGGATTCAAATTCATACTTGTATGTGATTTGTTATGTCCAAAGAAATCCTTTTTTTCTCTTGAAATTTAGGTCGCTCTTGTTGTTCTTTACGGAATGACATATTTTGGGGGAAAGTTCTTAATTGAACTTGTGCTTAATTGCCAAATCTTTGTGGGGAGTGCGACTGTGGAATATTATAGGGTTTATCTTGTATCTTTATAAACTCCTTGATGAATGCATTTAGCTTGGCTATATGATTGCATCTAAATAAGATGATATGTGCTTTCTTTTGGTTATGAAATGTCTCTTTTGGAAATTTCATTAGGATCCCGTTTCGTACCTTTGCCAATTTTATTGACAAAAAGGGGAGAATTAATATGTAGTTCACACTACAAATACATATGGTTTTCGGATCATTATGTAAGGGGAGTGGTTTCCATGTGAGATGGAGTATTGACTAAGGGGGAGTGAAACATATCACCCTAGTATTGTTGTCGAAGTTGTGATATAATTGAACTTTGATGCTATATAATGATACTATGACACTGTATAACAATGATTGAGAATTCTTGTTTTCTCATTGTTATAGCTACGGATTTTCAACAACGATGATGCTGAACTTACAACCTTTGGGATCATTGGTACTTGGAAGTGACGAAGATTTCGAGTAATGTTGAAGATTAGGCATGTGGAATAGGATCTACAAAAGTTAATTCATTTATTTTTGTATTCCATATGTATTGATAATTTTGTCACTAAAATTGACAAAGGGGGAGATTGTTAGAGCACTGCTCGGTCGAACTCGCATGCGTTGCTATCTCAAGCATGTTTGTCAATGTTAGTGATCAAAACTATAAGTCTTGATTTCTAGTCTGTTATAGCTAAGTCTCGGACTAGGATAGAAAGTGTAGTTGAGCTCAAAAACTCCATGGAAATTATCATACAAGACGAAGGACTACTCAAGGAAGTGGTGGAACTTCATCGACTAAAAGGTATGTGGAGACGTGAACTTATCTATCACTCAAAAGTATATCTACTCTATCTCCTATTTTAAGACAAAAGTTGTTTTGCTATATAGACTTTGATTATACACATTTGCTATTTCGACCTGAGTTTATCTCGTCTATCTATTTCTCGAAATATGTGTTGGTAAGCTTTCGTTTTGGCCAAGTTCATCTTTACCTAATGACGAAAGTCATGATAAGTTTCAATCACTTTGAAAATTGCTTACTTTGACGAAAATAGTTTGTGAATAACAATTATATAATAACGTCCTCTAAGAATGCTTCAGTGATTGAAATGTGAGTTTAGATTATATAACCAATGTTGGATATAAGCATTATGTGGCAATACATATATGTATAAGTCATTTTTCCTTGAACCGAAGTTTGCAAACTTTGTTGATCAAGAGAACAAGGAACAAGAGCTGTCAACTCAGTCTACGAACTGGCGGAAGTTCTCGACCCGATAAAATTTGCTGAAGTTTGAGAACTCCTTCCGAGAACTTAAGTCCGCGAACTAAGTCTGCGAACTTAAGTTGGTTATATCTAAAGACAATTGTTTGTGAACTTATTTATATTAACTAAGGAATGCAAAATGCAAACCGTGGCTATAAAGTTCATGAACCGATTCGAGTGAATCAAATCGTTTTTGCTTCAATTGTGTCTTGTGTATCTCTAACTAGTTCATTTGAGTCATTTGAACTAGTTATGGTGAAGAATAATATGGTTAATATAAAAGTGTTCATATGGCTAACCATTTGGTTAACTATTTTTGAACCAACAAATGTACATGTTTGGGTACGGTTACACAAACCTAAAAGCGTGCATTTCATTTGTGAGTAACAAGCTAAGTTTTCGACCCAACGGTTGAAAGATATTAGCTTGAATCTAATCAGGTTTTCATCTAACGGTGAATATTGAATGCTTTGTTACTAAGCTAACATTGATTGCAAACCCTGATTTGAAAGACTATATAAGGGCGAACTCTAGCAACTGGGAAATCTAATCCCCACACCTTCCGTGTGATACTAGTTGTATTATTTAGTCGATTCTCCTTTAACCTTAGGGTTCTTCTTGAAAACCAGGTTAACGACTTAAAAACTTAATTGGGATTGTGAAGCCAGACCGATACTACTTTCTCATAGTTGTGTGATCTGATCTTGTTGATTATATCGTTTTGAGTACAATCGTAATGATTGGCTTGAAATTTATATCTCCGATAGGCAACATATAAAAGTAATCACAAACATCTTCGTCTCATCGTTTGTGATTCCACAATATCTTCTTCGTTAGCGTCGATTAAGATTATTGTGAGGTTATTGATAATACTAGGTCTGTTCTTCAGAATATAAGTCCGGGTTATCAATCGGTTCCTCGTTCACCTTGATTTATCAAAAGACGGAACAAAACTCGTAGGTATTTCTGTGGGAGAAAAATTTATTTATTATCAGTATACTTTTCAGGTGATACGATTTGTTTATTAAAGTCTTCGACTTTGAGTCGTAGCGACTTTTTAGTTGCGGGTGAGATCGAAGCTAAGTCTCGGACCAGGATAGGAAAAGTGTAGCCGAGCTCAAGGACTTCATGGCGATTCATCATACAACGACGAAGAACTACACAAGGAACCGTGGAACTTCATCAACAAAAAGGTATGTGGAGACTTGAACTTATCTATCAATCAAAAGTCTATCTATTTTATCTCATACTTCTTATGAGACAAAAGTCGTATGCTATATAGACTAGATCATACACATTTGACATTTCGAAATGAGCATTCATTGCTTATCTTTTCTCGAAATAGTGTGTTGGTAAAGCGTTTCGCTTTGATCAAGTTTATCTTCACCTAGTGACGAAAGTTATGAAAAGTTTCAATCACTTTGAGAATTGCTCGACGTGAATCGGTCGTGAATAACGGCTACATAGCATCCTCTGAGAATGTCTCAACGATTGAAATGAGAGTTTAGATTATATAACCATGTATTCCTTGAACCGGAGTTTTGAACTTTGTTGATCAAGAAAATCGGAAGGATTGTGGAATTGGCTTGCCCAAATCCATGGAATCGTCTAAGTTCTCGACCGAGAATTTCTGCTGGATTTTCCAAAACTCTTTTGTGTGCTAAGTCCGCGAACTGGCGAAAGTTCTCTTTCCGAGAATTTCTGCTGCGTTTGGAAAACTCAACCGATTAACTTAAGTCCGCGAACTTGTTTGTGAACTTAAAAGGTTATGATCTAAAGATGTGCTCTGAACATGAAACATTAAATTACTAAGGAATGCTTTATGCAAACCGTGGCTATAATGTTCATGAGCCGATTCAAATCGAATCAAATCATCTTTGTTTTAATTGTGTCTTGTGTAGTTACATAAGATCTCATAGCAATTGAACAACTCTCTAACTAGTTCATTTGAGTCAATTGAACTAGTTATGGTGAAGAAGAACAAGGTTAATATGAAATGCTCATATGGTTGACCTTTTGGGTTACTATGTTGAACCAACATACACGTACACGTTTGGGCATGGTTTTCACAAACCCAGTAAACGTTTACCCAAGTGTGTGTGACAAGCTATGTTTTTCGATCTAACGGTTGAGAAATATTAGCTTGAATCTAAATTAGGTTTTCATCTAACGGTGAATATGGATTGCTTTGTAACTAAGGCAAAACCCTGATTTGAAGGCTATATATAGGAGACATCTAGCTTGAGAAAAAACTTAATCCCCACATGCCTGTGTGATACTAGTGCGCTCGCTAGAGTCGATCTCCATTAATCTTTGATTTTCTTCTCTAAAATCAGGTTAACAACTTAAAGACTTCATTGGGATTGTGAAGCCAGGGCCGATACTACTTTTATCGTAGTTGTGCGATCTGATCTTGCATCTTTCATCGTACGAGTACAATATTTGATTGTCTTGAGATCGTGAGAGTTCTCCGATAGGAAAGATAAAGAAGTCACAAACATCTTCGTCTAACTGTTTGTGATTCCTTGGCAAACCTCCGTGTAGTCGGGAAGGATTGTTGAGAGGTGATTGATTAATCTAGGCTGTTCTTCGGGAATATAAGAACGGATTATCAATTGGTTCTGTTACCTTGATTTCATATCTAAATACGGAACAAAACCTAGGGTTTTTCTGTGGGAGACAGATTTATCCTTTTGATATACTTTTCTGTGTGAGATAGATTTGTTTATTATCAATTCTGCGATTTTGGGTTGCAGCAACTCTTGGTTGTGGGTGAGATCAACTAAGGGAATCAAGTACGCAGTGTCCTGCTGGGATCAAAGGCGTAGGAGTACAACTGTACCTTGGATCGGTGGGAGACTGATTGGGGTTCAACTATAGTCCAGTTCGAATTTAGCTTGTAGTAGGCTAGTGTCTGTAGCGACTTAATACAATGTGTATTCAATCTGGACTAGGTCCCGGGGTTTTTCTGCATTTGCGGTTTCCTCGTTAACAAAATTTCTGGTGTCTGTGTTATTTCTTTTCCGCATTATATTTTTATATAATTGAAATAATACAGGTTGTGCGTTAAGATCATCAATTGGAAATCCAACCTTTGGTTGTTGATTTATATTGATTGATCCTTGGACATTTGTCTTTGGTACTGTCAAGTTATCTCTCTTTAATCGAGAATCGCAGTTTGCTTGAGTAAGATTAAATTGAGAGATTGAGATATTAACTCCTTGAGATACTTTTTATCTAGATTGAGTCTCGACTGTCTAGTTGATTCTCTAGCAAAGTATTTCTGAGTTAGTCCCATGATTGCTAATCGAAATATTGGGTGGTGTTGTTAGACCCCACTTTTTCAATTGGTATCGAAGCGAGCAAACACATTAAAGACCTCAAAAGTCTGTGTTTGTAGCGATCCGACTATATGGACCAAACCATCATCTCAAGAAACACAACACGATTCGGGTCATTCTGCTGGGATTCAAAAACCGAATACTACTGAGAATAACTCCAACCCAAGTCCTTCAACTGAATCTCCCACTCAACTGGGAAAAATCACTTGATGAGCAGTTGGATGATCTTTTAGATGTGGTGATTCTGAAGAAGGACAGAGTGTTGATGAGGAAGTCTCTCAATATATCATGATGTTTGAATGTTCCCTGAAAGAAAAGAGGTTAACATCATGTTTGAGAAAACACCTAGGTCATCTTTGTCTAGAAACAAGAAGTTGAGAAAACTCTTTAAGGGATATGATGGCGGGTATAAACTCTTACAATCCACTGTCAAAGATCACAAGGAAGATGTTCTCCTAAAAAAGAACTGAATGTGATAATCTCCTTCGAAATCTTTCCATAATGAAAGACAAGCTACGTAATCAAGCAAGATATGAATCTCAACGTAAATGTTTTAATGACAAAGAACATCAGTTTCTTGCCAAAGAAAAATCCTTGGAGATCGAGCTTATGATGCTCTTAAGAAAGTTAAATCTCTGGAGGAAAACTTGAAGAGATTCAATTCTAGCTCAACAAAGTTATCTTCTATGCTAGGAGAATGTAAAGAACATCGTGATACACATGGTATGGGCTATAAAGGAATAGACGCTCCAAGCACCGGTAAGATTAACTTTGTTAGGGCCGTTAATAATTCTTCATGTGAAATACCTATGACAGCCTGCAAGAACAAGGATTCTTCTCCGACAAAATCTGCTCATAAGAGAACCACCTGAATGTAAGCCCTTTTTATCGCTATTTCTCATGGATTAAAGGACACTCGAGCAAAGGTGTCGTCTTCGGAAAAGGAATGAAAAACTTCATAACATTCTCACATGGATGTCTAAAGAAGTTTTTAAACATTTATCACATAATGATAGATTTAAAAACTCTCGCTATCAAAGGATAATGTGTGATAAGGTTGTTCATGGCCATGTTCTTTCGAAGGACATCTACGAAGGGAGAAGAAAGAATGGCAAAAGTATGACGAATCTGGTAAATCAGTCTGAAAAGAGAAGGAGGAACAGAAGGAAGAAAAAGTCAAGTTCTAATCTTCTCAAAAAGGACTTTAGATCCAATACGTCAAATTCAGATTTTCTACATGTCAACAATAGGGTGTCTGATCTGAAAAGTTGTATAAACAAACTAAGATGAAATATCAAGAGCACATGGAATGCTGGTGACACAGGTACCTCTAAATCTTCTCTTGATAATGCTCCTTCAACTAAATCAGGTAGTTTATTTAATACCGATAAAAAGGAAAAGGGAGAAATAAATAATGATGAGCAAGATGCTCATCTTATTACACCCTGACACGTTCATGGTTGGATCTCTGTTTAATTATGATTAGTTAAACAGGGATGCTCATGATTCTCAGAATACTCATCTTGGGAAAGCTGCCAGGATTGCACTTAGTTTGGTGTTACTTTATTTCGTTCTCTTGAACATCTTATTTCTTTACTTTTTGGGCTTCCTTGGCCTAACTTGGGCTTACTCTAGTACACGCACCAACTCTCACGAACGTCTTGTTCCTTAGGGTTTGATAGAATATCTTATATATATTATGTGTTTCAGAAGTGCAAAAAGATTTTCTAAAGTCTTTTTGGGTGCACAATGGAGGGAAGCAACAAGGTTGATGATGTTGAGCTTTGTCCTATTGATATCTCGTGCTTTCATGCTCTTGATCATGAAAACGAAGACAAACTACCAGTTCAGATTTCTTCACAGCTGGTAGGAAATCTTCTTGGAGATTTTAGGGTCATTCAAGAGCAACTAGGTATTACAACAAGGAACCTTGATTACCTAAAAGGCGAACTAAGGAAGGCAACCGAGGAACTCGTTCATGTTCAATCCCTAGTTGCGGACAATATTTATTTCTATTGTCTTGGTTTTAGTTTGTTAAACCTAGTATGTCTTCTTTTTGGCTTAGTTGGAAGAATAACTAGTGTTTTGAATAATAAGATTGTGACTAGACATAGCTATTTTGTTTCATCTTCCTGTTGTTATTTTTTAGGTTTATTGGTTTTAAATTCTAAAAATATTTGGAGGATGATGTTATTGCAGTATTAATCTGTTTGATTTTTAAGTATTGAAATATTTTTATGGGATATGTATTGTTTGCGTCCGTGAACTTGAAGTTCCCATATTGTTGTCAAAAGTAAAGTCGTCCATGAATTGGTATTCGTATTTATGAAAGGACGAATGGACTTTTGACATATACAAAAGTTATGCCTATGCAATCATGTATTTGATGGAAAAATAGGATGAAATCTTTTGTGTAATAAGGATAAAGTCTATTATGTCGTTATGATGGAAAATAGAATAGATCCTTGTATGTTATCCGCGGTATTGATCTTCATTGATCCATTTTATTATGTTTTACCGTGAAGGCTCCATTGTGTGTCTTATGTTGAGCACCTTACAACTAAGTCTATTAACCTTGGCTTTGTTGGTTGTTCCGTAAGATGTTATATGTTGAGCATTTTGAACTAAATTAATCATCTTGTGTGGTTATTTAGTTATTTGCTCCGAAAGTCTTCTTTTGTCGAGCAAAACCTCTGAAAATTAAATTGATTACTTCGGTGATTAGTTTGGTTGTATCCAAATTAGATTAATTATAGGTTCTCTTGTAATTAATCTAGTTTGTTTTCATATATTCCACAATTCCTTGTGTTGAGTATATGAATGGCTACACTATCATGTTCTATTGGTTAATGTAGTCGTGTATTCCGTAAGGTTTTCCTTATGTTGAGTACTTGAACGATTTAGTTAGTCATCTCCGTATGATTGACTTAGTCGTAGCTTCGTAAGTTTACTTATGTTAAGCACTTTCAATTAAATTGATCACTTTTGTGGTTTGATTTAGTTGCATACTTTAATTAAATTAATCATGGGTTTACTTGTGGTTAATTTGATTGAGTTTTTGGATATAGAAAATCATTCCTATGGTTTTTGGTGTCCAAATAAAAAATCTGTCTTTTCTTTTGAAATTAAGGTCGCTCTTGTTGTTCTCTCGGGAATGACATCTAATGGGGGAGAGTTCTTTTGAACTTGTGCTTAATGGTAATATCTTGCGGGGTGTGCGGCTGTGGAATTTTAAAGGGGTTATCTTGTATCTTAAAACTCCTTGATGAATGCGTTTAGCTTCGGATTTATGATTGCATCTAAATTAAGATGATGTGTTTTCTTTCTTTTGGTCATGAAATGTCTCTTATGGAAATTTCATTAGGATCCCATTCTTGTACCTTTGCCAATTTTATTGACAAAAAGGGGGAGAAATAATGTAGTTCCCACTACAAATACATATGGTTTTCGGATCATTGTGTAAGGGGGAGTGGTTTCCATGATCGAGATGGAGTATTGACTAAGGGGGAGTGATACATATCACCATAGTATTATTGTTAAAGTCGTGATGCAATTGGACTTTGATGTTACATAATGATACTATGACACTGTATAATAATGATCGAGAATCTCGATTTCTCTCATTATTATAGCTACGGATCTTCAACAACGATGGTGCTAAACTTACAACCTTTGGGATCATTGGAGTACTTGGAAGGAAGAAGATTTCAAGGAACGTTGAAGATTAGACTATGGAATAGGAGATTTTTTTGTATTCCATATGTATTAATAGTTTTGTCATTATAATTGACAAAAGGGAAGATTGTTAGAGCATAGCTCGGTCGACCTCGCATGCGTTGATATATCAAGCATGTTTCTCAATGTTAGTGATCAAAACTATAAGTCTTGATTTCTAGCCTATTATCTAAGTCTCGGACTAGGATAGGAAAAGTGTAGCTGAGCTCAAGGACTTCATGGCGATTCATCATACAACGACGAAGATCTACACAAGGAACCGTGGAACTTCATCAACAAAAAGGTATGTGGAGACTTGAACTTATCTATCACTCAAAAGTCTATCTATTCTATCTCCTACTTCTTATGAGACAAAAGTCGTATGCTATATAGACTAGATCATACACATTTGACATTTCGAGCTGAGCATTCATTGCTTGTCTTTTTCTCGAAATAGTGTGTTGGTAAAGCGTTTCGCTTTGATCAACTTTATCTTCACCTAGTGACGAAAGTCATGAAAAGTTTCAATCACTTTGAGAATTGCTCTGACGTGAATCGGTCTGTGAATAACGGCTACATAGCGTCTTTTGAGAATATCTCAACGATTGAAATGAGAGTTTAGATTATATAACCATGTATTCCTTGAACCGAAGTTTTCGAACTTTGTTGATCAAGAGTAAATCGAAGGATTGTGGAATTGGCTTGCTAAGTCCGTGAACCCATCCGCGAATCGTCGGAAGTTCTCGACTGAGAATTTTTTCTTTGGATTTTCCAAAACTCGTTTGTGTGTTAAGTCCGCGAACTCGGTCCGCGAACCCAATCCACGAATTAGCGGAAGTTCTCTTTCCGAGAATTTCGCTCGAGTTTGGAAAACTCAACCGATTAACTTAAGTCCGCGAACTTATTTGTGAACTTAAGAGGTTATGATCTAAAGATGTGCTCTGAACATGAAATATTATATTACTAAAGAATGCTTTATGCAAACCGTGGCTATAATATTCATGAGCCGATTCAAATCGAATCGAATTATCTTTGTTTCAATTGTGTCTTGTGTAGTTGTTAGAGCATAGCTCGGTCGACCTCGCATGCGTTGCTATATCAAGCATGTTTGTCAATGTTAGTGATCAAAACTATAAGTCTCGATTTCTAGCCTATTAGCTAAGTCTCAGACTAGGATAGGAAAAGTGTAGCTGAGCTCAAGGACTTCATGGCGATTCATCATACAACGACGAAGATCTACACAAGGAACCGTTGAACTTCATCAACAAAAAGGTATGTGGAGACTTGAACTTATCTATCACTCAAAAGTCTATCTATTCTATCTCATACTTCTTATGAGACAAAAGTCGTATGCTATATAGACTAGATCATACACATTTGACATTTCGAGCCGAGCATTCATTGCTTATCTTTTCTCGAAATAGTGTGTTGGTAAAGCGTTTCGCTTTGATCAACTTTATCTTCACCTAGTGACGAAAGTCATGAAAAGTTTCAATCACTTTGAGAATTGCTCTGACGTGAATCGGTCTGTGAATAACGGCTACATAGCGTCCTCTGAGAATATCTCAACGATTGAAATGAGAGTTTAGATTATATAACCATGTATTCCTTGAACCGAAGTTTTGAACTTTGTTGATCAAGAGAAATCGAAGGATTGTGGAATTGGCTTGCCAAGTCCGTGAACCCGATCCATGAATCGTCGGAAGTTCTCGACCGAGAATTTCTGCTGGATTTTCCAAAACTCGTTTGTGTGTTAAGTCCGCGAACTCAGTCCGCGAACCCAATCCACGAATTAGCGGAAGTTCTCTTTCCGAGAATTTCTCACTTGAGTTTGGAAAACTCAACCGATTAACTTAAGTCCGCGAACTTATTTGTGAACTTAAGAGGTTATGATCTAAAGATGTACTTGAACATGAAATATTATATTACTAAAGAATGCTTTATGCAAACCGTGGCTATAATTTTCATGAGCCGATTCAAATCGAATCGAATTATCTTTGTTTCAATTGTGTCTTGTGTAGTTGTTAGAGCATAGCTCGGTCGACCTCGCATGCGTTGCTATATCAAGCATGTTTGTCAATGTTAGTGATCAAAACTATAAGTCTCGATTTCTAGCCTATTAGCTAAGTCTCAGACTAGGATAGGAAAAGTGTAGCTGAGCTCAAGGACTTCATGGCGATTCATCATACAACGACGAAGATCTACACAAGGAACCGTTGAACTTCATCAACAAAAAGGTATGTGGAGACTTGAACTTATCTATCACTCAAATGTCTATCTATTCTATCTCATACTTCTTATGAGACAAAGTCGTATGCTATATAGACTAGATCATACACATTTGACATTTCGAGCTGAGCATTCATTGCTTATCTTTTTCTCGAAATAGTGTGTTGGTAAAGCGTTTCGCTTTGATCGAGTTTATCTTCACCTAGTGACGAAAGTCATGAAAAGTTTCAATCACTTTGAGAATTGCTCTGACGTGAATCTGTCTGTGAATAACGGCTACATAGCGTCCTCTGAGAATGTCTCAACGATTGAAATGAGAGTTTAGATTATATAACCATGTATTCTTTGAACCGAAGTTTTCGAACTTTGTTGATCAAGAGAAATCGGAAGGATTGTGGAATTGGCTTGCCAAGTCCGCGAACCGTCGGAAGTTCTCGACCGAGAATTTCGCTGGATTTTCCAAAACTCGTTGTGTGCTAAGTCTCACGAAATCGGTCCGCGAACCCAGTCCGCGAACCGGCGAAAGTTCTCTTTCCGAGAATTTCGCCGAGTTTGGAAAAACTCAACCGATTAACTTAAGTCCGCGAACTTGTTTGTGAACTTAAGAGGTTATGATCTAAAGATGTGCTCGAACATGAAACATTAAATTACTAAGGAATGCTTTATGCAAACTGTGGCTATAATGTTCATGAGTCGATTCAAATCGAATCGAATCATCTTTGTTTCAATTGTGTCTTGTGTAGTTACATAAGATCTCATAGCAATTGAACAACTCTCTAATTAGTTCATTTGAGTCAATTGAACTAGTTATGGTGAAGAAGAACAAGGTTAATATGAAATGCTCATATGGTTGACCTTTTGGGTTACTATGTTGAACCAACATACACGTACACGTTTGGGCATGGTTTTCACAAACCTAGTAAACCTTTACCCAAGTGTGTGTGACAAGCTATGTTTTTCGATCTAACGGTTGAGAAATATTAGGTTGAATCTAAATCAGGTTTTCATCTAACGGTGAATATGGATTGCTTTGTAACTAAGGCAAAACCCTGATTTGAAGGCTATATACAGGAGACATCTAGCTTGAGCAAAAACTTAATCCCCACACGTTTGTGTGATAGTAGTGCGCTCGCTAGAGTCGATCTCCATTAACCTTTGATTTTCTTCTCTAAAATCAGGTTAACGACTTTAAGACTTCATTGGGATTGTGAAGCCAGACCGATACTACTTTTATCATAGTTGTGTGATCTCGATCTTGCATCTTCTATCGTAATGAGTACAATCTTTGATTGGCTTGAGATCGTGAGAGTTCTCCGATAGGCAAGATAAAAAAGTCACAAACATCTTCGTCTCACTGTTTGTGATTCCTTGACAAACCGCCTGTGTAGTCAGGAAGGATTGTTGAGAGGTGATTGATTAGTCTAGGCTGTTCTTCGGGAATATAAGACCAGATTATCAATTGGTTCTTGTTACCTTGATTTCATATCTAAAGACGGAACAAAACCTTGGGTTTTTTTGTGGGAGAAAGATTTATCCTTTTGATAGACTTTTCTGTGTGAGACAGATTTGTTTATTATCAAGTCTGCGATTTTGGGTTGCAGCAACTCTTGGTTGTGGGTGAGATCAACTAAGGGAATCAAGTACGCAGTGTCCTGCTGGGATCATAGGCGTAGGAGTACAACTATACCTTGGATCGGTGGGAGACTAATTGGGGTTCAACTATAGTCAAGTCCGAAGTTAGCTTGTAGTAGGCTAGTGTCTTTTAGCGGCTTAATATAGTGTGTATTTAATCTGGTCTAGGTCCCGGGGTTTTTCTGCATTTGCGGTTTCCTCTTTAACAAAATCTCTGGTGTCTGTGTTATTTCTTTTCCGCATTATATTTTTATATAATTGAAATAATACAGGTTGTGCGTTAAGATCATCAATTGGAAATCCAATATTTGGTTGTTGATTGATATTCATTGATCCTTGGACATTGGTCTTTGGTACGGCCCAAGTTATCTCTCTTTAATCGAGACTCGCCATTTTGCTTGAGTAAGATTAAATTGAGAGATTGAGATATTAACTCCTTGAGATACTTTTATCTAGATTGAGTCTGGCTATCTAGTTGATTCTCTGGCAAAGTATTTCGGAGTTAGTCCATACAGATTGTTAATCGAAATATTGGGTGGTGTTGTTAGACCCCCGCTTTTTCACGTAGTATCCTGCTGGGATCAGAGACGTAAGGAGCGCAATTATACCTTTGATCAAATGTGAGATTGATTGGGGTTCAACTACCGTCCGGACGAAGTTAGTTTGTAGTAGGCTAGTGTACGAGCGGCTTAATACATTGTGGTCTTCAATCTGGACTATGTCCCGGGGTTTTTCTGCATTTGCGGTTTCCTCGTTAACAAAATTATGGTGTCTGTGTTATTTCTATTCCGCATTATATTTTGTTATATAATTGAAATATCACAGGTTGTGCGTTTGAATCAATCAATTGGAAATCCGACCTTTGGTTGTTGATTGGAAATTGATTGATCCTTGAACATTGGTCTTTGGTACCGTTCAAGTGTTTTCTCTTGTATTCAATTAGACTCGCATATTTCTATTTGCTTGAGAAAGAATTGGATCAAGAGAGAGATATATAACTCTTTGATATACTTTATTAAGATTGAGTCTAGTTGATTCTCTTAAAAGTATATTGTAGTTTGTCCATACAGATTGCTAAACGAAATATTGGGTGAGGTTGTTGTACCCCCGCTTTTTCAACACTAATATAGCACGTGCGGGACAGTCATAAGGTTGGAAGTGATGGGACCCGATGACAGAAGAATTGCGAAGAACTCAAAGTCGGATTGGGGAAGTCGGTATATTATTAGAAATATATCGGGTACCATGTATCGGGAGACATTCAGATGATATCGGGTATCAAGTGTCGGGAGACCTTAACTCTAACCCTCCAACAAAGAACATCAACTTTGATGAGCGAGTCTAACATTGTAGTTTCGTTGTATATATGTGCTATCTAGGTAATGAACGAAGGCTAAGTCTTGGAATCGGTTAGCAAGGAGAGAGACTAAGAGTATTTTTGTTCTTGAGAGCTTACTAGCTTAACCATACCTTGTGATCGAGATAATTGAATAAGAATCATCTTTCACCCGTGGACATAGGTAATTATGCCAAACCACGTATATGGTTGTGTTGATTATGCTTTTGTTGCTTGCTCTTACTTTATGAACTTCATCTTGAATGTTAGATGTATGGTGTTAGATTTTCTACGACTACACCGATAAAGGAAATTCATTAACCTGGGAGTATGAGTTTTTTCATGTTTTAATGAGAAAATTATATATAACCATGTTTTTTTCCTAGTTGGGTGCATATCACAAAAGAGATTTGAGAATTAACAAAATCCAGCACCAACTTGGCAAGCTTATCGACTAGTCTCCTATATTTTCAATTGACATAAAGAAAAGAAGTACTACCAAAGTTTGAAAGCATCTTACCAGTGCATACTCGTCGGAGATGTTAAATTGTTGGTGGTTAAAGTTACGTTAGTAGGTTAAGATGGATTCTAATAAAAACGTTTCAATTACTACTTTGTCTCAGTAAATATCGGAGATAATTTGTCTAGCCGGTAACCAATTCATTATTTTTATTATTCTAAAGAGATGGGATCCGTTGATAGCCTACATATTTAACATCATTTAACATACTATTTGAGAAGTCCAATCAAGACATAAGCACGCTCTAGATTTTATAGAGTTTAACTTTAACATGTTTCATCTTAATCTTCGGGATAACCGACAATTCGAGCAGTTTCCATTTCTTTTTCTTCCCATAGTTTTTATTTTCGTCTCTTCCTTGCAACATAAACAAACTAACATAACCAGAATCATTGGAATATAAATTAATTATTACTTGAACTAACATAGTATTATATCCAAACCTTTTTAAATCTTAAAGATCAGTAAAAAAGTTAATTTTATTAGCAGAGTTAGTTATACATTAAGATCTTTAATTAGTGATTAGTGTTCATAGAGGAGAGGATATAAGATCTAATTTTTACGGTTTGATTATTTAATGGAACTTGACATCATAAAACTTGACATCATGAATTAAATTATAATCTCTTCTTTCTTCTGACATTTTGAAATATTTTTCAATCTCTTCTTTCATTCTTTCTTTCTGATTTTAGCTCACAAGTTCGTGATTTGCTCAACTGGGTGCTAACAGAACTCAAAAAGTAAAGGTTTTGTAACAAACTCAACTCAGATATATACCAAAATTTTGTCAAGCTTACTGATAAAAATTATCCATACATTTTGAAAGTTTTCCTAATAATTCAAATTCTAAAACATGTTATCAGGAAAGACACATACATGATTTCCTTTCTTAAAACTAATAGGGTTGCAACTGTTTTCGTTGCTTCTTTAGAGATGAGATGGTGAATGGTGATCGTCGAGAGCTAAAAGGAGAAATAAAACAGATTGAGAGAAATAAAATACGAAAAGGTAACTCAGTAACGTGGAATGCTTCGTTATCTGATAATAAACTAATTATATCGTGACCATTCAAATAATAGAATCCGATGGTTATGCTAGTTCATTAGATGATGTGAAATATAGCGGCTGTCAACGGATCCTCCCTTTATTTTAAATATCATTGTATTTCTCGATCGATCTTGATTAGAGTTACCAAATTGAGACAATGTTATGTTTATAGTCGGTGATACAACCAAAAAATATGGATATACAAGAGATACGACACACTTAGATGTTAATGGTCTTACTTGCGGTATGTCTCCTAGGATAAAACGAATCGCAATAATAATTTTATCAATAACCAAAGAAAGAACAAAGAATACACAAAAATTACAAGGGAACTAACTCAAAGAACTAAAATAAAAGCCTTTATTTTAGGCATAAAACCAACAAAAACGAAAATTAGGTTTATCTAGATTTTCCAGACAACCCAAAAAAGAAGGTCTTGTATTAAAAATGATCATTTCTCACCTGACAAAGCAAGCAATTTTATTGCTTATCTATCTGCAGAGAAGTTTACTTTCCTATAATTGTGGATGAAAATAAAATAAAATAAAATAAGACTTGCACAAATTTTCCTCCGCCTTGTTATTTAATCTTCCGAGTTTGAAATGAAGTTATAATAGTTTTGAATCAGTCTTAAAATAAGGTTGGTAAGAACCTTAACTTATATCCCATTCCCAGCATTCAAAACTTCCATAACTTCTGCAAATTAGTTTGTAGAAATCCCTAACCCTCTTGACACTACAATAACATATAAATCCATATCCTTACATTCCTTGATTCCCTCTTGAATCTTCATCACAACACAGTAGTAGCTGATTTGGTTTTGGTTATTGAAATAAGATTTTTTTTTTTATCCTGACACTCCTAACTTGTCTACTTTTAAGTGCAAATTCTTTCAATATATAAATCGTGTGAACTGCTCACATAGAAGCTTTTATCCTCACTTAACTTTCTGTTGTAATATGACTTCCAAATTGAAATTAACATTTTCAAACACACATTTATTTCTCATAAACCATAATCTGTTTCATTGTAATTAAAAAAGTTATTGTCCATATTTCTTTCACTGCAAGGCTCTTTTTCCTTGCTAAATGAAGTACTTCTTCAAATGATCTAGGATTATAAAATTGAATATCTCTTCTAACCATCTCCAAACAATTTCACTGAAGTTACAATACCATAAAATGTGATCTACAAACTCATCTTCATGTTTGCATAAGACACATCTCGAAGTAAGGTTGAAATTTCTCACTTCATATTATCATTTGAAGTATAAATACTTCTAACTAGCTTCCAAACATTACTAGACAAATTTGGATGAACAAAATGATGAGGCAACTGAGAAATCTCCAGGAAGAGTATCAGTCCACACGCTTCTGTCACAACTACCATCTACTACTAGTAAATCTTTGACATTCATCATTTCCAATAGTTCACTTCGAATTACCTAATCACCTTCCAGAAGTAAATTAGAAACCTTCATTCCAGGGAACTGTACAATATAAGTATTATCAGAATAGATCTCTTTTAGTGTTTTATCTAGTAACCACTTATCATTCCAAACAGAAATCTCATTTTTATTCCCAAAAAGCTACCTTGTACTTTCTTGCCTCTCATCTGCAACCCACTTAGTCCCTGTCCAAATAGATGACTTCTTATAATATTAAATCCAATCTTCTTCTTTTTTAATTTAACTTGAAAGAACTTAGCCCATTCATTGACTTCATTTTGCATTTCCAAAAAACTTCATAAGCGAAGCCTTATTTATCACTTCAAGCCTCCTCAATCCTAGACCAACATCATTTATTGGAGAGCAAACCTTGTTCAATTTCGTAGTAATCACTTTTATGTTTGCAAGATCCTCCGGTCCAAATAAAGTTTCTAATAATTATCTCACATTCCTTTAAAACTTTTTTTGGTCATTTGTATACTGACATATTGTATATTGGTACACTGCAGAGAACAAATTTAGTTAGAATCAACATTAAAGTAACTTTCCTTTATATCCTGCAAGTTTGTCCAGTATGATCATCTTCACACAACTCCAACATGATATGATTTTATACATCCTGGAGTTAACATGACACCTAAGTATTTATCTGAAAAGTTAGTCAAAGGGATGTTACACTCTTCTGAAATTCGTATTCTTCTAATCCCACTGGTACTACTGATGAAGCATTTACTAGTGGTACCACTAATGAAGCATTTATTATTCTCTAAAATTACAATTTGACATGAAGCAGCTTGATAAGAATTCAGAGATGCCATTAACTTCCTTATATTTCTTTATCTCCATTACAAAATAAGAATATATAATCAGCAAAGAAAATATGTGAAGGTTGAATGCCACTTCACTCACCATTGACTTTAAACGCCCGCCCTTGTATCATCTTAAAGATATTTCTGCTAAGAACATCCTCATATACGAGAATAAAGAAGAAAAGGGAGATCATCATGTATGAGCCCTCTCCCAACTTGAAAATAACCTTCTCGAACCTCCATTTACCAAAACAAAAATTCTAGAAGATTGAACCAATAAAATATGAAAACTTGTATAATCCAACCAATAAAATATGAAAACTTGTGTTAACTTTAAAAATACAAATGTTTAAGTTTTTTTTGTGTGTGTACGTTTTTCGTTCGGTGTCCATTGGAGAAGAAAAAATTTACGAACTTGAGTAATTCTAAGTAAATTAATATTGACAGTTTTATAGGTCCATAAAGAGGCCAAATAGCCTTAATTTTACCAAAGTTAAGTTAGTAATACAAGGAAATAAAAATAATTATCCAAACTTGGCTGTAAATAATTATCTATAAATCAACACATTATTATATCCACATCACTCGAGAGATTTTTATCTATACAATATCCGAGAGTTTTGGGTTATGTTATTAGTGCTCTTGTGTAATTATGATTCTTAAATTCGATAATTTAGATTGATGCTTTAATTAGGATGTAATCCTATTAGCAAAGCAGGTTTAGTATTCGGGGAGTCACAACTTCGGGATGAATCCTGACAATTAGTTTGAATTCCACCACCATATGAACTTTTTTTGGTAATAAACAAGAACTCCAACAATGTGGTTTTGATTTGGAAAAGGAAAACCAAAATTTTATTTAAGTGTAATAACCGGTTACACTTGGGTTAAACTCTTTCCAGAAATGAAACAACACATTTCGAATCTTGTATATATCCAATGGTTGCGAGAGTAAAATATGGGGTATTGCAAGGAAACTAACGTGCTACAACATATCATTAAGAAAATAGATGTATTGTAAGAAAACACTATATCTTTGAATAAATAGCGTATCACCATCTTTAATTGAGAGAGTTAGAGAGAGAAGTGATTCATTGAGAGAGTCAGGGAGAGAAGTGAAAATCGAGACGTGAGAGAGAAATTTTTGATTTTTTTCCAGTAAGTTCGATGTAGCTTCTTCTTTTTTAGATTTTTGATGTAGTTTTTTCTTTTTAAGTTTTGATGTAGTTTCTTCTTTTTAGTTTCGATTTTTCTATTTTTTTTTTCAAGATGTGTGTTATGATTTTATAGATCCTGGTTTGATTTGGTGGATAAAAATCCGGTTTAAATGTTCATTCTTAGTAGTTTTTTTTGATTTGGTGAAGTTCTTACTGATGTTCATTGTGTTGAATAGGGGCGGCCATGGGATTTTAATGTCCCAAAACTGAATGCCAACATGATGCCCTATAAATATTCAGTTAGAATCCATAGTATAATCTATGTGATACAATTAATCAATCGATTAACAGTTAATGATAGTGATGCGGGTAAAAGAATATGACGTCCAAAATATATCTGATAACCACGTGAAAATATTTGAACTAAGATCGACCTAAAGATGATTTCTAAATTGAGAAATCATGAACAAACAACCTTATTTTAGAATCCTGTTTATTACTTTGTCGCAACAGGTTTTAAGTTGGTATTTCAGAGATACAAAAACCTATGCAACATTTCGAATCAAGCCATTTCTGTGGAAATATATATGTAGCGAGCTGTACACGTGGAATCAAATCATGATAATCACTAAAATCTATCTGAATATTATGACTTTTGTTATTGCTAATGTGAACTACATCCTGGTTGGTAATGATGATAAATGTAGGAACAACCCGTATAATCCAACCAATAAAATATGAAAACTTGTGTTAACTTTACAAAATACAAATGTTTAAGTCTTTTTTAGCGTGTACGTTTTAATTCAGTGTCCATTGGAGAAGAAAAATTTACGAATTTGAGTAATTTTATGTAAATTAATATTGACAGTTTTATAGGTCCATAAAATTAGGAGGCTGAATAACCTTATGCCAAAGTTAAGTTAGTAATACAAAGAAATAAAAATAATTATTTAAACTTGGTCGTAAATTTGCGTCAAGTATGTTTGCCTCAAGGCTTAGACCTCGGTGATGAACTTTTCTTTTCCCTGCTTTTCTTTGATTTTATCTTACTTTCTTACTATCTTATCTTCATGTAGTTTTATAACAATTTTTTTGTTACTTGATGTCAGGTATGCCGTTTACATTTGGGACTATTCCATCAAACATTGTTACACCACCACCAACAACTTCCGAAAAACCAGGTCCACCTAAAGAACCTTCGTTATCAAACTTTACATTTAAGGAACGATAACAAAATCATCCATCTCAAGTCCTTGAGGCTTGGAGTGGATATCATGGGTTAAAAGAAATAGTCGTCTTTCAAATGCGTTTACCTGATGACACTAAAAAAGACTGTCAATTTCTTCTGAATTACAATGGTTGGATCTGTACCAAAAATACTAGTACCCAAATTCAAAGAAGTTTACAAATCTTCGAATACTATGAAAAATTATTATAGGAAATTACATATACTGATAGTGAACAATTTTTTAATTATTTTGTGGATACAAAAGCCCCGTTATTAGACCTAAAGAGAAATTGTGAAACTGTTATAAGGTAAAAATAAATAAATTATAATGCATATTTTTTTTAAATCATAAATATTGTTTTTTATGTTATTATACAAGAAAAAGATTTTTCATATTTCACTTTCGAGTCCACCGTATTGGCTATAAAATTGCTATATCGCAAAAGTTATACTCATGGATGTTTGATCGAACTCCGTGTCTAACCTTTGACAATCAAGATGGAACATTAATTGAGTCAAGAAACTGTTTCCAGGATATGGATGAAGGAAATATTGCCATGATTCGGATGAAGCTCCTAAAAACACACACAAGGCTACTCAAAAAGATATAAAATCGAATTATGAAAACTATTATGTTATTTTTCTTATTCATTTTTACTTTGTATCTTATAAAAAAATAAACATTAACTAATTAACCTAATGCTAATTTTTTGCTGCAGATTCCACAGGTCTATGTGTTATTGTCGGATCACTTTTTTCAAGGCAAAGAACTTTTGGCAAATTTTCAGATGCCATTGTTCTGGGTCCCAAGATTTGAATGCCTAGGTAATCAAAATTAATCTTAATCTTTATTTTGTTAATCTTAATTTTGTATTCACACATGGTACTCATTAAATTATTATTTATGTTCTTATTTTTTTTGCAGAAAGAATAACATGATGGATAACAAGATGTATAGGCTCTTCTGTGATGATCCAGAAATTATTATGAGACATCCCTTATATTGGGATGCCCATAAGTGGTATACATTTATAATGGTTACTGCATCGATTATAGATGCCATATGGAGTGATAGTTCTCCAGCCCTATCAAGTCAAACTTTTATGAATAATATAGAAATAATAAATGTTATCTAGTTCTAGATATCTACCAAGTGTAATGTTTTTAGGCTCGCTGACCCTGGGTGGATTATGTCTTTGTAGATGGGGAAAAATGATTTGATGGTTTTTAAGGAATTGAGGAGACGACGGTTCAGACGAGACTCCTCGAACCGAGCAAACTGCTTAACCTCACACAGATGCACTGCACGGGAGTGCTTTGAGTTCGAGAGATCAATTTGTAGGACTCCGGCCTAAACCAAGTCAATGGCCGTTCCAGAGTCAATTCGGTCACAAAGAGGGAGATGGGTTGATCTGTAGGAGGGAAGCTGAGAATTGTGGGATCAATGATGATCAAGGATTGTGGTTGTGTTGAAGGTTTTTGCAAATATGTGTGAATAAGTTTGATCAAGAGAACTTGTGTGTAGACGAATGTTGTTTTTCAGTCATCGATTTTTAGACTTATTTATATTGTCAGAATAATGAACACCTTGATCCCACTAAGTGCTACGGTTTCTTGAGTGAAAGAGTTGGAAAGTGGGAGATCGTAGTAAAGTCAGTTCCATGTCGTGCGGAGACTTGGTTGATCGTCCACCCACTACTTTGCTGACTCCCTCAACCGCTTGCACGACTTACTCATGTTTCTCATCGTGGATGAACATACGTGCTGTAGGCCGCCAGACCAAAACCCTAACTGATATCCCCCATGTAACGTGATTGATGTCTCACGAACGTGGAGTCTGCAAAGCAGACGTGTATTTAATTAGTCAGTCGTTGACTTATTAGACAGTGAGTCTAAGTTTTTTCGAATTGAGCATGAGTGACGAATGCTCAGTTATTCATGGATTGAAGTATAGTTCTTGCGTTGATATTGCTCGTCTGAGCAAATATTGTAAATTCGATGAATTTTTGAATATTGATAAATTACTGAATATTGATAGTTGGATCAATATTCCAGCAACTGAGCAAGTATTGCTCAATTCGGCGAATTATTTATTGGTAACGTGACCCAATAAAATATTAATTAAAATATTGGTAGACTACCAAATATTATATAATTAATACAGATGTTGATTTCTGGATCAACATAAAATTATTAACGTTTGAACTTGCTCAGAATGATGATTTGTGAAGCGTTTGTCCGAAACTCTAATTTTTTGATCAATTGTTCGTCAATTGATGAATTGCTAAAAATAGGTCATGAGTGAGGGAGGGACCAACCACATGGGATGATGGACGACCATGTGGTGCCCAAGTGCTCACGTGAGCGTGCACCAGGGTCTTGAGTTAACCGGTTGGTGAAAGAATGATCAAATGCCGGTGTTGATCATTTATTAGAATAATGCTTATCTGAGCATTAGGTGATAAAACCTAATTATGGAGAAGTAAGGAACCTGCCAAGAGGGCATAAAACCGACCCTTGGTGGTGTGGGACCAGCTGATGGTCGATTGAGCAAATTCCAAGTCGGTTGGAAAGAGTTTGGACCCAATATGAGCAATTGAGCAAATTAGGTCAAATTATAAGAATGTGTGGGACCGGCTCCTTGCAAGCCTTAGGGCCGGCCTTGGTTGGTCAAGGAAGCATGCCCGTGTCACCATAATTTTCGTGTCTCAGTCCTGAGAGTTTTAGTATTTTCTGGTGTGCGTTTGAGCAATATTTTGGATTTTCAGAAGAGTTTGATCTTTGACTGAAATTCTTGATTTTGCTCGAATGAGCAAGTAGTACTTTGCTCGTTTGATCAAAATTTGGAGAATATTAAAATAATAATATTTTAATATTTGGCGTGAGTAGCCTAGTCGGTCACGTGACCATTTGAATTTTTGGTTTTTTCATGGTTTGGGCAATATTTGAGAAAATATGAAGAAACCGTGATTTTTGCTCAAACGGAGGAGTTTCATGAGATGAGGGAAATAATAATTATTAAAACAAGGGATTGCAAGGTGTGGGACCGGCCACGGCTAGGGCATGGCCGGCCGGCTAGGTAGCCCGGTCCCGCGACACCTTCCCTATTTTATTATTTTTCATGAAACCGTGAAAATATGGAGAAACCGTGAGTAATTTTTCTAAATCAAGGAAAGTTGCTTGAATGAAGGAGTTTTCATGAGTTCATGAAAATAAATAAAATAAGAAAAATAAATGAAGAGGCGTGGGGGACCGGTCACGACGCGTGGCCGGCCGGCCGGTGGGCCCGGTCCTTAGTCGCCTTTTTTTATATTATTATTTTTTCTCTCGTGTTTTGTGTAGGATTCCTCGTTTGTCCATATTTTCGAATGCTCGTTCGTGCATTTGGGTGCTCGTTCGTGCATCATTGTTGAGTACACTTCCGCCATTTTATTGGGGCTTACTCGGTGATAGTCCAGATGCCCGATTGTTGAGTAATTATTACTAATTCATGAAATTCGGCAGAGAATGATTCATGAAATGGAGCAATAATTATGAATTGTGCATCTATTACTAATCCATGAATCCAGTCGGAGAATTCATGGATCGGAGTAATGAGATAAAATGGTTATCTATTACTATTCTATGGAATCAGCCGGGGATAGCCATAGAACGAAGTAATAAGATAAATAGATTATTTTCTAGGAATTCAGTCGGTGAATGTCACGGTAGAATTAATCTATTGTAGAATCGAGATATGAGATAGTTGAAGCGTCATACTCGTTCCGAAAGGTGCATAGTCAGGGAACAACGTGCAGCGTTGTTGACGTCCTGAAGGCGTTTAGCCCCCTTAACAAATAATTATGTAAGAGATCCGCCTGAATCTATACATTGTCTCTCTACATAGTCAGGGAACAACGAGTGTCGCCGATGTTCTGAAGGCGTTAAGCCCTCCGACAAACAATTATGTCCAGACAACCGCCCAATCGTTCTTCTATGTAGAGGTGGGTCTCTCTATGTAGTAAGGGAACAACGAGTATCGCCGACATCCTGAAGGTGTTAAGCCCTCCGATAAACAATTATGTTCAGAGGACCGCCCAATCATGTTATTCTACATAGAGGTCACGATGAAATGTGTAGCATCAAACGCTCATCTAGTGGGAGGCATTTCGAGAAACATATTCATCATGGCTCTGAGAGGAACTCGATTAGAGATCGTGAAACGGTTCATGGATCATAAAATATGAATCGTCACTGGACTCATGAAGCCGGGTCAGAAACATGCAAAAGATCATAATTTTACGATTTTTACCTTTGTCGAAAAATCCACCATCTTGATCTTCTATTAACTTCTCTCAGCAACTCATACCCTAACACTCGAATTACATTGGATTTTAATTTTTCATTTGGTATCTTTTTTCTATATATACTACATAATTGGTAATTGCACACCACTTATCCTTCCTTAGCATTACACTTTATAATGCTATTCGTGTACGAGTAGTGATGAGCTATTCACCTTTCTTTTTTTTTTATCGGCAAAGAAGAATTCATTGATCAAAAAAGAGAGGGTATAAAGGTTATACCACCCTGAACAAGATACAAATACAAAGAAATAAAAAAGAATATTGGTACCGAGCTACCAACAAGCAAACAACCTAGACAGATTGAAATAAATGTTGCACCTATCCGACATGACTTGTTGAAGAGTTTATATTCTCAAATTCTTTGATTCAGTGGCCCATGTGAAGAGACGGTAAATAGCTTTATTAGCCACAACAATGGTATTACATCATACGTCATAGAAGATTTGTCCATTTCTCTCCTTCCAAATACACCAAATGATGGCAACAGGCAACATATTCCAAATAGCTAAACTTGCTGAATTATGCTAAGATAGATGCCAAGCCTGCATATATGGAATGATATCGATATGCATAAAGAAGAACCACCGCATCTTTAAAAGAAAGATATATATCCCGACTTCTTTAACAAAAGCAAAGTGCATGAGAAGATGAGCACTAGATTCAATGTTGTTGCAGAAAACACAACAAGCGCACACTTCAATTCTTCTAGTTCTCAACAAGTTCCTAGTTGAAAGTCCTGTTATGAGCAATAATCCATTAGAAGGATCCTATTCTTGGAGGGAATTTTAAATTCCAAATAAAAGTAAAAACTGAGTCGCTTTGTGTAATGCCATCATCTACAGAGATTTTATCATAAATAGACTTAACTCGAGAATACCTTGATTTTATTTTAAGTCCACTGCAATTCATTTGGTAACTCATGAATGAGTCCAAAAGAAAAAGATTTGAAAGAAGTAGTTGAAGTTCAGTTTTGGCAGCAACATTAAGCCTTGTTGGAGTTTGAAGAATCCAATAATAAGAAGGACCATCAGATTACAAACTTTTACCACTAAAAGATGCTCATTTCTATACATTGCATAGATGTTGGGATATCAGGTTTTAATGGGAGAATCATATAACCAATTATCATCCTTAAATCGACATAAATAGTTAAATACCATTATTAACTTTGAATGTAACAAGCATCGTAACAAGAGACTTATATTTGTTAGAGCATTGCTGGGTTGAACCCGCCAAGCGTTGGTATGTTGAGTCATACCGATTAAAATTATCTTTTTGTCCAGAATCGGCATTGGGATTAAATTAAGTCGATTTTCAGATACAAATCCATGTGATTTGTTAATGTCCGGCAAAATCCTTCTTCTCATAAAGTAAGGTCACTCATGTTGTTTTCTTGGGAATGACATCAAATGGGGAGAGTTCTTAAATGAACTTGTGCTTAATTGCAATATCTTTGTGGGATGTGTGGCTGTGGAATATACAGGGGAGGCTAGATGAGCGCTAAGTATTTCTTACTATGTGATATCATCTAAATTAAGATGATATGTAACCACCTTGGAATCCTGAAGTATCTTTCGGTTGTATTCGATACGATCCCATGATTATCATACCTTTGCCAATTGTATTGAGAAAATGGGGAGAATTATAGTAGTTTTGCACTACATACATATGGTTTACGGATTATTATGTAAGGGGGAGCAAATCAATAATCTATAGGTTTTACCTATTATGCAAAAGATGTAAGTATTGATTAAGGGGGAGAAAAATATCACCGTAGTATTACTTCAAAGTTGGGATACAATTGAGCTTTGGGGAAGATAATAATACTATATTTATGTATAACACAATTGATAATATTTGTTTTCAAAAGTTGTTATAGCTATGGATACGGATCTTCAACATCAACGATGTTGAGTTGAACATGTTCAAAATCATTGCAACTTGAAATAATGAAGAGTTCGTGTGGAGTTAAAGAAACCAAGGAAATCAAGGCATGATGGATTCGAGGAGTTTTTGAATCTTTTTTTTATCCATGTGTATTGATAATTTTGTCACTAAAATTGACAAAGGGGAGATTGTTAGAGTATTGCGGGTCGAACTCACAAGTGTTGCTATCTCAAGCTTGTTGTAAAATTTAGTTGTCAAAACTATATCTTGATTTCTAGTGTACATTTAGTTAAGTCTAGAATTATGATAAAATATATAGTTGAGAAACGGAAATCACGACAATCATCATTGCGTTCTACCCTTTGTAGGCGAAGATCAACCGAAGTTTTTGGAGAACTTCTTCAACAAAAGGTATGTGAAGGTTGAACCACTTATTCCTCATGTTATATTCACCTTTCTATCTTTGAGACGTTGTCGTGTAACTAATTAGACTACCATAAGCATTGATTGAAGATTTTTCTTAGTTTTCGTAGTAGTAATATAAGATTCGTTCTCTCGGATGTTGTTAAGATTAAATTAAAAGGTTTAAATAAAATAATAAATAAAAGAGAGTCACTGGGTCTTAGATTCCACGAATTCACAACACGAGGTTCATTATTCATTCTCAACAATTATCGCTCAGTGAATAAATAAAACATCAACTCTTGTTTTGCCAAAGTAGATCTTCAAAACATTAATTGTATCCCCTAAGCATAGATTATCTTAATTCAAAGCATAACCTATCTAATTGAATCACAACTAATTTTATCAAATCATAATTCTATTATAAATTAGTGCAAAAGTCAAATAGAAAATAGAATAAATTCACCCATGAGCTAAAAATCGGCTTCCTCCGTCGACAAAGTGTAGGGGTTTAGCTACTCATATTGTAGACACGCTCAAAATGGATTTTATTGCTCAAAGGTGCTTACAAATGATGAAAAGGAGAGATATCAAATAAAAACGGGTTTGTAATGGATATAAGTGTTACAAACCTAATTGTTACGTAGAGCGATAACACTTTTCCGTCGTCTGTTACTATTCATTTAAGTCTGCCTCCAACTACGACCCACAAGCGCGAGTCGTTTACACTTTGAAGAACGACGGTTTCGGCCGTCTGCTCTTCGTGTTCTTCGCCTTCCACGGGAGCAGTAAAATATGCTCGCAACTTTGATTTTCTCGACCTATTGACGCTCTCAACTATCCCCCAATCTCTCTATCTTCCTTTATCCTTCTTCCACAATCCTTTTTATACTCAACGTGCCATCCAATCTCCGAGTAAATGAGAATATATTCTCTTTATTCTTCCATGCAAGGTACGGGTATTTTCTTCCTTTTTATCTCCTCACGCGCTCGCTTTGGTATTGACATGTTCCAATTGCTTTGGTACACGACTCTTGAATGAGTTAAATTCTATCCACCACATGCTACCTCCAAGAATATCTCAACGAATACCAAAAATATCTCTCGTATATTCTTTCCCAATTTCAACCAATCTCACGTTGCAGCCATATTTAATCAATCCCAACACACGTACCTTCCCGTTTGAATGAAACAGTCATTCGACAACCAATTCGACCAAAAGTCCGATCAAATTTCAGCCAAATCACTTCCACAAATACACGCAGATACAGCCAAACCCGTGAACCCTGTTTTCTTTGAATCCAACTATCCAGCCAATTTTGATCGAATCTATTACCCATACCAGACCTGGTTTACTCAATGGAGTTATCCCAAACAAGTACAGCCATTTAATCTCACTACAAAGCTTCGAATTCTCATACCCTAATTCTGGTCCGTGAAGAACAACTTTCCCGCCAAAACTGTGAATCCTGTTTTCTTTAATTCTCGATTTTCTAGCCAATTTTGATCGAAGCTAAAGACATTACCAAGCCTGTTTAACCCAAAGGAAGGTACCCAGTAAATTTTAGCCATTGAGTCTCAAGAAACGCCTCCAAATCTTCAACCCTAATTCCGCACTATTCAAACCAAAATTTCCCGCCAAAATTCAATTTCAAAAGGTTAAAGATGATTGCCCTTAACCAGAGTGGGGGTGCGATTAGTAGTTGCTGTCCAGGGGTGGAAATAGTAAAGAAGGTGCCCCTTAGCAACTGGTCACCCCTTAGTAATTGAGTGCCCCTTATCCAAAACTGAGAGTCCAAATAACACGTGTCCTTCGGGGTACAAAACCACTTTTCGAGCAACTTTCTCCATAAGAGCTTATTTCACAAAAACACCTACAAATAAGTTTATTAGTGATAAAATGAGTCCCAACGAATGTATTTATGGGTGAAAATGCGTCGCACTTTCGTGCTAATCAAATTCCCCCCACACTTACATTTTGCTAGTCCTCGAGCAAAACAAAAAAAATTGACCCGCTACACAGCTGGTCATAAAATAAAAGAGAGTTAGACCCGCTACACAGCTGGTCATGACAAATGCCACATACACAAGACACACAATTTTTTTTTTTTTTTTTTTTAGAGACCCGCTACACAGCTGGTCATAATATTTATATTTTATTATCTTTTTAGACCCGCTCAAGAGTCGGTCATAATACGCAAGAAAATTCTGAAAAATTAAAAGAAAAAGTTAATAACCACTCCCCACACTTAAATATTACATTGTCCTCAATGTAATTGAGTCATCCAACGTAAAATTTAAGATGGGAAATTAAAAATAAAATAAACAAAAGTAAACAAACATAAATAAATAATTATACCTACTGGACTATACAAAAACGGATCCCCATACACTAATAACCTGAAAACTTGGGGATCGACCCAAAATACAATATTTACAAACGACAGCTTCACAATTATTTTATGAAAAAATGGGGACATTGAAACCGTCAGAAAACAAAATTTACCCCTAAACCAAGTTTTTACTGCACATGGAAGTGCGTAAAGAACAAAGTATGGGGATTCTGGGAAAATTTCAACTGGCTCATGCATGGTTTTAGAAATAGGCAAATCCTCTGGGTACTTAGATGCAAAGTAATCCAACAAAGCACTTTAGAAGCACACAATTCTAACCCTAAATTAGGCAACTTTTGGAAGTCTAGTGGTTTAGAAACAACCTCTAAGTCGGGTGAATGATCTTGTGAGGTAGATTCATCTATGGAATTAGGCGAATCATCCACACAATCATCCACAGGGTCATCTATATGTCCGTTTGGGACGAGAGAGTCACTACTAGATTCATCATCATCGGCAAATAATCTTTCACATTCAAGAACTCCAATCTTTGTTCCAAACTAGGCGGTGTGTGTTTGTAATACTTCTTATAAATAGTTTCATGTGATTCTTCACTTACCTCATGTGGAGCAGAAACTCCATACCATTGCCTACGCATATATTCAGCAAGCGTCATCTCAGATGAGGTTTCCTGATAATTTGACTTCCTACGCATATATTCCGCGGCGTCATCGTAGGTGACGTCTCCTCGAGAAGAAGTCATCATCCTCAAAAATTCGAAAATAAATACAAAAAGAAACGCATAAAAAGGAAAAAGAAAATCTTTGTACAAAATAAAAAAATAAACCTAAAAATTAATCTAAAAACAAATCCCCGGCAACGGCGCCAAAATGATTGAAGATTTTTCTTAGTTTTCGTAGTAGTAATATAAGATTCGTTCTCTCGGATGTTGTTAAGATTAAATTAAAAGGTTTAAATAAAATAATAAATAAAAGAGAGTCACTGGGTCTTAGATTCCACCGAATTCACAACACGAGGTTCATTATTCATTCTCAACAATTATCGCTCAGTGAATAAATAAAACATCAACTCTTGTTTTGCCAAAGTAGATCTTCAAAACATTAATTGTATCCCCTAAGCGTAGATTATCTTAATTCAAAGCATAACCTATCTAATTGAATCACAACTAATTTTATCAAATCATAATTCTATTATAAATTAGTGCAAAAGTCAAATAGAAAATAGAATAAATTCACCCATGTGCGAAAATCGGCTTCCTCCGTCGACCCAGTGTAGGGGTTTAGCTACTCATATTGTAGACACGCTCAAAATGGATTTTATTGCTCAAAGGTGCTTACAAATGATGAAAAGGAGAGATATCAAATAAAAACCGGGTTTGTAACAGTTATAAGTGTTACAAACCTAATTGTTACAGAGAGCGATAACACTTTTTCTGTCATTTGTTACTATTCATTTAAGTCTGCCTCCAACTACGACCCACAAGCGCGAGTCGTTTACCTTTGTTGAAGAACGACGGTTTCGGCCGTCTGCTCTTCGTGTTCTTCGTCTTCCACAGGAGCAGAAAAATATGCTCTGCAACTTTGATTTTCTCGACCTATTGACGCTCTCAACTATCCCCCAATCTCTCTATCTTCCTTTATCCTTCTTCCACAATCCTTTTTATACTCAACAGGCCATCCAATCTCCGAGTAAATGAGAATATATTCTCTTTATTCTTCCATGCAAGGTACGGGTATTTTCTTCCTTTTTTATCTCCTCACGCGCTCTTTGGTATTGACATGTTCCAATTGCTTTGGTACACGACTCTTGAATGAGTTAAATTCTATCCAGCCACATGCTACCTCCAAGAATATCTCAACAGAATACCAAAAATATCTCTCGGGTATATTCTTTCCCTGTTTCAACCAATCTCCACGTTGCAGCCATATTTAATCAATCCCAACACACGTACCTTCCCCGTTTGAATGAAACAGTCATTCGACAACCAATTAGACCAAAATTCCGATCAAATTTCAGCCAAATCACTTCCACAAATACACGCAGATACAGCCAAACCCGTGAACCTGTTTTCTTTGAATCCAACTATCCACCAATTTTGATCGAATCTATTACCCATACTGCACCTGGTTTACTCAATGGAGTTATCCCAAACAAGTACTGACCATTTAATCTCACTACAAAGCTTCAATTCTCATACCCTAATTCTCGGTCCGTGAAGAACAACTTTCCCGCCAAAATTGTGAATCCTGTTTTTCTTTAATTCTCGATTTTCTAGCCAATTTTGATCGAAGCTAAAGACATTACCAAGCCGTTTTTAACCCAAAGGAAGGTACCCAAGTAAATTTTAGCCATTGAGTCTCAAAAGAACAGACTCCAAATCTTCAACCCTAATTCCCGCACTATTCAAACCAAAATTTCTCACAAAATTCAATTTCAAAAGGTTAAAGATGATTGCCCCTTAACCAGAGTGGGGTGCGATTAGTAGTTGCTGTCCAGGGGTGGAAATAGTAAAGAAGGTGCCCCTTAGCAACTGGTCACCCCTTAGTAATTGAGTGCCCCTTATCCAAAACTGAGAGTCCAAATAACACGTGTCCTTCGGGGTACAAAAACCACTTTTCGAGCAACTTTCTCCATAAGAGCTTATTTCACAAAAACACCTACAAATAAGTTTATTAGTGATAAAATGAGTCCCAACGAATGTATTTATGGGTGAAAATGCGTCGCACTTTCGTGCTAATCAAGCATATCAAGAATTTCGAGTCAAGATTCTTCTAGTAATTAGTCCTCAAAATATGACTAAGCTTAATGAACATTTCATACTTGATGAATTTCAATTAAGAACAATTTACCGTTCGCAATCAAAATCATGATCCAAGATTATCATTCGAAAATAGCCTGAAACCGTGATATGTTTCATCGATGTTATTCAGAAATGTTTCGAATCGATTTAGAGAAATATATAACTACTATAAATTCAGATATAAGACAATATACATATCAGTCTTACAACTGGGAAAATCGTTATAAGTCCGAAGTCGTAATACATGTACTCGGTGTGATGGCTCTCGCAGCCTCTAGGAATAAGCTCGCGACGCTAATCGCCGAAACGTGGGCAACTCTGCTGGCGTCAAGGACAACAACGGGAGACAATGACCAAAAGTTATCTTTGAGACAGATTTGAAAAGTCGGATGCGCTTCATAAAAATGGAGGTTGAAGCTCCATAGTATATTGCAAAAATGATTACCGTAATAAAATAGAGAATGCGACAAATTCCTTAATGTGCTATACAACACAATAATAGAAAAAGAAAGATAGCTTGGCAAACTTTACAGCAGACAGAAGCCAAGCAGGAAACTTAACAACAATAATATGGGATCAAGTAATCCCTATTTTCTCAACCAAATTATATTAAACAATTCGTTGGGTACATGTAATAGCTATATAGGCCTACTTTTCTGTTTCTCATGCTTCAAAAATAAAATAAAAAATAAAATAATAGTTTCATTTCCAAAGAGATGAAATATACCATACTATATTATATAATGTTGAATATATAAATCAGTTTTGTCATTGCTAATGAATTCAAGATAATGAACATGATATATACTAGTATTAATATTTCCAGCTAATTTGCTGGGATATACCTAATTTTAAAACTCGATCTTATATACTTGTCAGCAAGATGGTACCAAAGTATGACTCTTACTTCAACAGGGACATGTCTTCCTTCCCCCCTTTGGCAAGAATTCCACCTTTGCAGATACCAAGGAATTACGAGCTCCAAAGTTTTGCCACATCATGTGCATACAGAGAAACAATCGGGAGTCCTTGATCAGCCAGATGTCATGTCCCATACCTAGGAGGGGGCGCCCATATCATTTCGATAACGATATTTAGTGTAATCTTTTGTTGGTATCCTTAACCAATCAGGGGTGTCTTTATCTCTTGTAATGAGTGGTTTAGATGTAAGCAATTAGTGGCGTAGTAGCCGTTAGATTTAGGGTAGTTCACTTATGTTGAGCTTTATAAGCTAGAGACACTGTAAGTAAAATCTATCTAAGAAATCAATCAAAAAGTAAATCGTTCAATCGATTAAACCGTGTTCTCTGAACCGGGAGGCTTGATCCGTGAGGATCTTAGCATTACTACTATCTCTATCCTATTCTTGTTGTGAATCTCATCTAGGTTCATAACAATTGGTATCATCCAGGGGATCTTTCACTCATTTACAATGACTGGAGGTCCAACTATTGAAGATGTTCACACTAAAACAACCAAACTAGCAACCATGATGCAGAAACTCACAGATCTTCATCTTGGAGAATCTGCAAAACGGATTGAAGCAGGAAAAAAAGCAAAAAGAAGTATTTAACACGTTGATTGCTTCAATTAATAATCTCACAGTCCATTTAACTAAATCTATTGCATCCACTCAACTTCAACAATCTGAAGAACCAGTAGTTGACGAAGCTGAGATTCTTGAGGAGATTGTCAACCAAGAGAATGATTGTGAGTTGCTTCCTTCTTATTCCATTGAACCAGAACAGGAAGAAGAAGATGAATTCGAGTTGATTATTCCTTCTTACTTCTTTGATGAAGAAGAAGATGCAGATACTGTCAATTCCGAAATACTCATTCCCTTGTTTTTCTTCCAAGAGAAAGAATTGTCTGATGTGACGAACATTCAACCACAGGCAGTTTTGAGTGATGAGGTTACTGGGGAGAAACAACTGAGTTTACAGGTAATATTACCCACTACCCACACAAAATTGATTTCTGATTGTTTCATTATTAATATCAATTCTTCTCGTGAGTTATTTGATCGTGGAAGAAAAATTGAATTCATTAACGGGTACTCAGTTTATCTAGGTGACAGTAAATTCTGTGTTGGTTCAAATAACTCTTTGGTACCCAATGTGTGTTCGGTTCTGGTGGATAAATTTGATCGGAAGTCTGTTTATGGGAATGTTTTAAAACATGGGTATCAATTGGGATGGTTCACTAGTACAGAAATGGCCTTTAGCCACGCCAAATATAAATTTCCCTGTCACGCCTTTTTGGTTTTGGCGTGTCTATAGGGTATACTTCTACCCTATAGACACGCCATGTTCAATGGGCGTGTTCATATAAGTGCTTTCAGCCACGTCAGGGCTAGTAGCGTGTCAAAATTTCAACCGTTTAGTCACGTTAACTTAAATTTTTTGATTGGGCGTGTTTATAGACTATTCTATGGCCACTTTAGGTATTGGGCGTGTTTATAGACCAGTCTATGGCCACATGAGGTAGTTGTGGCGTATCCAAAAGGTTAGTCACACCATTTAAGGTGTGGTTTTAAAGTTGGTTCATTAAACACGCCAGTTAAGCGTGTCCATAGTGTACGATTGATTGTCACGCCAAATTCAAAGTGTGGCCAAAACGTTCTTCTTTGGACACGCCAGTATATGCGTGTCCATAGTGTACGATTTATAGACACGCCAGTATATGCGTGTCCATAGTGTAGGACATATAGACACGCCAAGTTGAAAGTGTGGCCAAAAATTTCTTCTTTGGACACGCTAGTATATGTGTGTCCATAGTGTGCGTTCTATAGACACGCCGGTTTTATAGCGTGGCTAAAAAGTTCGTTTTTGAAAAATTAATAAAAATATTTCGCCAATATTCGAACGCATGACCTCGAAGGATTTAGATAACGTACCAATCCACCAAGCTGCCCATCTTTAGATATTTATGACTAGTGTTTTGAAAATACTAGACTGGTTGAACTACTCAACATTTAAATAAACACGCCAAGTTGAAAGTGTGGCCAAAAAGTTCTTCTTTGGACACGCTAGTATATGTGTGTCCATAGTGTGCTTCCTATAGACACGCCGGTTTTATAGCGTGGAGAAAAGTTCGTTTTTAAAAATTAATAAAATCTTTCGCCCATATTCGAATGCTTGACCTCGAAGGATTCAGATAACGTACCAATCCACCAAGCTGCCCATCTTTAGATGTTTAAGATTAGTGTTTTGAAAATACTAGACTGGTTGAACTACTCAACATTTAGATAAACACGCCAAGTTGAAAGTGTGGCCAAAAAGTACACCCAAAACCCTCAAGACTAATTCCCTAGCTTTCTTCGGAATAGATTCCGACTTGCATGTTCGCGCAAGTTATTGGGTTCTCCAAAACTATTTCTGCAAATCTTCTAAACACCTACAATCAAAATTTCTTTGGTAATCCGTTGCATTGGAATGCTATAAATAACTTGGGAGTCTGCAATTTGGTTTCTAAAAGATCCTACTCCTGGACTATGTGTGCTATCAAAATTTCCTCTCAGCTACCACACTGCATTTCTGGTAAGATTTTTCATTGCTCTCTCAAGCATTCCTGTACTAATATGTTATTCTATCTCTATAACTTCAAAGTTGCATATGCTACCAGTTGGAGTAGTTCATATGAATGCCCAGATAAAACTATTAATCCCATAAAACAATTTCAAACCTTCATGATAACCCCTTTCAAATTCCCCCTGCTATTTACTATAGTCACCATATCAAGCTCAAAACCAAAATTAAACACAACACCCACTCAACCAAGCATAATACAATAACCCATAACCACATATACATTCAATTGAACATCATTGTCTTTAAAACCAACACTATCAAATCCAAAATCAGCACCACTAGCATTAACTGTTTTATCCATGAGAAACATATGCAATATTCACCAAAAACATTTACAGGAATACTTACTTTACCATCCTGGAAGGGGATGGTTGAATGCGGTCAAGCTCCCGGTGCAACCCCAGAGGTCCCCACACCACTTCCAATAACCTTCTTGTTAGCTCCACTCCTTTTCGGTGCAGCCCTCCTCCTTGGCACATAATAGTTTCCCCTAGGAGGAGGCATAGGCACTACTACATCCTCATGAATCTCACTAGAATCAGTTATCTCCCCTGGTCTGAAGATTGCAATATCATAAGCATCCTCTGCCAACTGCCGCATCACCTGGTGCCGCATGAAGATATTGGGGAAGACTACCACATCATTGGGGAGACCATGAGTGTAATTCTCCCGAATCTTAGCTTTGCACGCAACTGGAACTGGTGTAGAATAGAACCCCCGTGTAGCACCACCACAAACCACCTCCTCCTCCCCTACAAGCACCACACCTTCATTAATCACAAACCGGCCTTTGTCAGGATGAATGGCATACACCACCCACCCTTCATCATCCCCTTGGAGTTGAGGAAGTTGAGGATCCAACGCATAAGCACCGGCACTATCATGCATAACAACCCTATCCTCTTTGACTTCTCCAACACCTCCGGTACCAACTTGCGTGTTTGGCTTTGGTTCCTCACCGCTGCCATCGCTATCTCTACTACCTCGTCAAATTGGATAAATGGGGGAATCCCAATCAATAACACCATCAAAGTTACTAATAAAGCCAATTACAACTATGAAATTCACTTTCGACACTTTTTTTTTTTGATAAAGAGAAAATTTTATAGAAATTAGCCAGATTGTGATCTTTTGCCGTAAGCTCACAAAAGGCGGGTTAAGTTTTCAAACAGATAATATTGGCATTGTTGTCCGCCTCGACATGTTTGGCAACAGCGTCTTCCACTTGATTATCATTACGGCTTACATGAATAAACTCAAAAACCAAAAAACTAGAGATTAAGTGCTTTATCTCCTTTATTAACTTTCAACACCTTGAACCCAACAATTCTTCCATGATTATCAAAAATCAATACCTGGTTTTCTTGCATATTCATCTTAGCCTTCTTTTCCTCTGGTCTACCCATGGATTCCTGATTTGTAGACATGGCTGGGCGATCATTCAGATTTAGATATGCATTATAACCTCGCTTAGACATAGCTTCAACAATTGGAACACTGAAGGGATTTTGCGGAGATGGAATGTGGAAGTTACTGAAAGTTCAGAATTGGAAATTATAACTGATCTCTTTCGGAAATTATAACTGATCTCTTCCAAACAGGCCTTATGGACTAGAAGACCAACAGTTAACACATCTCACCCATCCTTTTTCAATCCTCGAGATCAATTAGTTGAGATATCGGGGAGGCACATGCCTACTAAGTGCATGCAAAGACCTATTGAACGCCACCCCAACTTATTGGCCGTTCAAAGGCGGCAGCTATTTGGCAAGCGGACACTTTAAGTAGGCTACCCGTGACCCGAAGTCGAAACCCGCAGATCGAACCGCAGCTGCCCTCAACTATTTTCGTCAGAGACGGGCTTAAAGTGGCAAGTGGAATCCCAATTACCTTAAAACTTCTAGAAGAAGACGCTGTCATCCTTCTGAAGGAGCCCATCCTTCTGAAAAAATTAATAAAAAGCTTTCGAACGCATGACCTCAAAGAAGTTAGGTAACGTATCAATCCACCAAGCTGCCCATCTTTAGACGTGTCTATAGAGTGTTTTGAAAACACTAAACTGGTTTAGCTACTTAACATTTTAATAAACACGCCAAATCAAAGTGTGGCCTGTTATAATATGCATGGGATATGGTGGCTATCCACTTATTTCCGTTAGTTACACCAAGCACCTTGTTACACCAATCACCTTGTATAAGATACTTAAGCAATAGTAAGCTTAAGATGAGATTAACACCTAAAGCTAGTGGGTGTTGAATTGCATGGTTTGCAAGCTAGAGGTGTTATTGCTACATAACATCCTACATGTAGTGTGACATGTAATACTAGGTGGTGTATACAAGCTAACACCTAAGACATGTAGCAGCTTGCAATGAAGCCTTCCAACTGGTGTTGCCATCGCCTAGTATGCATAAAACATAAAGAGTTAATTAGACCCCAAAGATAAACATCAAAGTTTGGTGACCCACCAGATACGCCCTTAATGGCAGTTCCAAAGAGGGTAAAAGTCTTAATGGGAATTAGGTGTTGAAAATAGGTCTTCATAGGGTAATGATGGTTATTAGAGTGAAGGGGACACGGATGGCTTTGAATGGGCGTAGTTGACAAAGTGACATGACGGCTAACTAAGCGCCATAAATGGAATTGAATTGGCACAATGGGGTATTTGAGGGGTTAATTAGCAGAGAGATTACCATTTTCAGAGAGATCTTTAACATAAGAGGAAAGGTTTAGGTTTAGCAAACTAAATTGAGAGTATGGCTGATCCTTCCCAGAATTCAACCAATTCCATCGGAAATCTTCCAAATGCACCACCAGTAACACCTGAATTTGCACAAGCCAAGTCAATTCTCCCTTCTTTGAGCATAGAGGAATTGCGGCAGGTAAGAGAAGATGCACACCGAAATTGATCATCGGATTCAAGAGCAAACTCGTCGAGAGAGGCGAGAAGAGGCTATTCAGGAGCGGAAGAAAAGGAGATTTGAGGCTCTCTACAATGCATGGCTACCCAAGTTCTTAGAATGGCAAGAACAGAAGGATAAGGAAAAGGCTGAGAAGCAGGCCAAGACCCCAAAGTATGGCGGTTCAACGTAAAGTGATTCCGATGCTTGAGATGGTATGAGTATGAAGTGGAGGAAGTGGATACCGATGACCTAGATTTGGATCTTTGCGGATGACAAGCAAAGGATGAATTCTTATCATGATGATAAGGTGAGAAGGCAATTTGAATATGAACTTGCCAATCCCAAGATTTTTGCTCGCACCATGAGTGAGGGTGAACCTGTTGCAGTGAAGGTGAGCCGTCGAATCGCTGATCTCGATGATGAGTCAAGTGAGGAAGAAAGGGAAGAAGGGGATGAGGATAGTGATGATGAATCATCATCCAGTGGGACTTCTCATGCACCATCTGATAGCGAGGACTATGGCGAAGAGGGTCTGGATACTGATGAGGATGAAGTGTGGTAAGCTCATCAGAGTTACCTGGAAAGGCTAGATTTTTAGGCATTGCATAAATCCTGAAAACGATCAACATGTTTTTTGCAAAACAACTTTTCTGGTAATTTTCCTTCCTTCTACTCTTCCTGATGTTGGTGCGAAAGATGGTAAGTTTCTTTGTATTTTGAAAGTTTATGCGGACGGTTTCTTATGTTAGGTAGATTAGTAATGTGCATCTTTGAATTTTGATAGTAAAAAGAAAGTTGTAATGGCACCGGTAGCCTGTCGGGTGTTTTGAATTTTGTGCAAGCCTAGTACTATTACTACTAATCCTAGCATGACAGAATATTAATTCAACAATCAGTATAGCCAAATCCAAACTTATCCAACATTGCTAAAACCCATCTACATACAAAACCCCACCATGATTTAAGAATCAATTTTTTTTCAACAATCCATACATTCATTCTCTAGTTAACGAGAAAAATCACTACATTCTATCACCCGGCTTGTCACTTAGTCCTTGGAAATGGTTGCTCGGATGCATCGTTTGAGAAGCTGTGGACTCACAGCTTTGGTGTTGGTGCTTTCCTTGCAGTTCTACCCTTAATGTCATCCCGATAGTAATCATCCCTGGATTTCCTTTGCAGGTCAAGTTTATCTACCTTTTTTTGCAGTGGATGGGAAAGATAAAAGATACAAAGAGAAGAAGATTCCATTACATGGAGTTAGAATGTGTTACATCCTTTATATACAATAGGAATAAGGCCCTAGCTACTATTGGGACGCACATCCATGGGCTAAATCCCTACAACACTCCCCCTTGTGCGGTCTAATAGAACTTCATATGCGTACTTCACACACAAGTGCTTCGGATGTAGGTCTTCAAATGTAGTTCTCTTCTTGATGACTATTTTATCTAAGACAATTGCTCCATTAAAACTTTAACAAGGAAAAACCCAGTGGGACAAAACCTTGGTACAACTCTTCACATGTAGTACTCCACATGTTGTCTCGTATTTTACATGTAGTTCATCACATGCAATACGATCTTCAAAGGTCGACGAGTCTAAGTTAATTGCCTCGTTAAAACTTCGTCAGGGAAACCCAAAGGGACAAAACCTGAACTAAAGAAAAAGAGTACAATATTACGTAAACGTAGAAACATAGTTAGACTTGAATATGTTGCGTCATTAAAACCTTGACAAGGAAAACCCAGTGGGATAAAACCTTGACGAAGGGAAAAGAGTACAACCAGACAGATGCAAGTAAAGGTAATCCGTTGCAGATGATCACTTTGCTTCGTTGAAGTTGACTAGTTGTTTCACTACTTCTAAGGCAGAAAATCCTCGTGGGAAAAATAATAGCCTTAGCTGGGAAATTACATTTCCGGTGTTTGTTGTTGTCTCATTAAAAACCTTGCCGAGTAACAAAACCCTGTGGGAAAAAGTAACCTCGATGAAGGAAAAGAGTTCAACACACCATTAGATGCTCCCCCTGATGTCAGACAATTTTGTTAGTCTAATGCAGTCAGAAGGAGTTTATCACACTTTACATTGGTGACTTGAAAGTTTATAAGACCATGTTGTTGATTCTAGAAGTTATGTTGCTTAACAGACTATCGCGTTTCATTTCATTGATTCAGGTATTTTAAGTAATATCAATGCGTTCTTTATGTCTTCAATGTTCAACATACTTGATGCCTTTAGTGTTGTCTCGCTAAAAACCTTGTCGAGTAACAAAACCCTTTGGGAAAAACTATTCTCGATTGAAGGGAAAAAGAGTACAACACGACTTCAATTTCGAGGTAAAATATGTCGACATCATATCCTTAGATCCTCCCCCTGATGTCGGCATCTCCCCCTGATTACTTTCAGAGTTTTTCCAGACAGTTCCTTTAGTCATGTACTTTTCGAAACTGAATATCAGTAATGACTTAGAAAATAGTCTACCATATCTCCCCCTGATTACTTTCGTTGGAGAAGATATTATTTTTCCTTCATAATCAACAACCTTTGGATTGCAGTTCCTTTAGCGTTCCTTTATTTTATGTCTTTGCAAGGATAAAACAAACTCATGTCAATGGTTACTTTTAAGTATATGATTATGTTCATTATACCATTCCAATGACGTTGCGTTGGCGCTAAGCTATATATAGCTAACAAGTTCCCTGAGGATGTAAAATTTAATCGAGTATATTACTATACTAAGTACAAAAATGTGTCTATTATACTTAGATATGGGAATTTCATCTCCCAACACATCTTCGTCATCTTCATTTAGACGAAATGGTCACTTAATTACATTTGAACCTCGACTAATCATGGGAGTGCTATCAGGATGCATGTCTTTGTTAAATTGCCTGACAACTTTAGACAAATACAAACTGGTGGAATAATATACCACAAGCTCAGTATTCGGTCGAGCTTTTCCCAGACTTTTCATCTCAAATTCGGATTTCAAATAGCTTTTAAGGTCTCTTATTACATCAAGGGTACCCATCATGTCTGTATCATCGACATAGATAGCTACAATTCCAAATCAGGAACTTTCTTGTGGATACGCAATGAAAATAACTTACTTGTCTATCCCCTCCAAATCAAATAGTCACTTAGACGGGTATACCACATCCGCCTGATTTCTTCAATCTATAAGTGAGCGTTATATCTAATCGTAAACGCACTCGTGGTTTAGAGTCACTTGATTTGGGAAACAAAAGGCTATCCAAGATTACTTTTGTAAATATCTTCTATCTCTTGATTCTTTCAGAGATACGTAACAACTACATACATATCTTGCATTTCAAGTCCTTTTGAAATTACCAAGCTAACTAAGTAGCAGAACACTATAAAGTTCATTACAAGAGAACAATTCCAGGGATTTTTGAGAAACCTCGCGCCACAAGGCGAGTCTTTATACTTTAAGACCGCTTTCTTCTAATTATGTTTTGTGACAAATTAATCATGTATGTCCAATAGGCTTTACACTTGGTTGGTTAGCACTACCACACCAAACACCTGTATATTTGTCAAAGAACCAAGTTCTACCTGGATTGTATAGGCCAAATATGCTCTTCGTTGACATTAAGCAACAAGGAGCTTGGTTCGATCTCATCTTGCTCTATTTCCTTAAGCAAGTGTATATGAAATTAATCATCAATATGCTCGCATGATCTTTACATTGATTCATGCGCATTCTCATATTCCACTAGGGATGCCATTGTTCTCTGAAATCATTAAACTTCGGAGCGTCCTCCATTATCGATTCATGGACATAGTCAGAGACAATCAAATGGGATGATTTCATCAATGATACAAATTAGGTTGTGCCTTACTCATCTACTTCCTTTCTAGGTGAGAATTGATCGAACCTGGTGGTCTCTCCATCTTCCTTTATGGAGCCACGGCCTCAACTACACTTCCACCAAGTGTAGTTGCAACACCTTAGTCTATGGTGTACTCCATACTGAGGATTTCTAACCTTGCAGGAATATTTGCAGCTGGTATATATGATCTTATCACTTTAGCGACATCAGTGTACATTCTGAAAATCGATTATTCTTTGTCACTTCACATTTACATTTGTGGAGGACAAGAATCGATATGAGACATAATGGGAACACACAACGACAATTCATGTCATTACCTTAGAAAATACTTTTTCTTATCTCCCCCTAACGACGGGAAGACTGTCTCATTAAAGTAATAACCTACAATTCTAGCAGTAAGAGATCTCCTGCCAAAGGTTTTAAAATGCGGATAATTGTTGAGAGTAAATATCCAACAAAATTACTTACATTTTCGTGACCCATCATAGTACGATGTGGACTCGTAATGGCACATATATAGTGCAACCAAAAATGCGTAATAACACAAATCTCAGGCTTAAATTCAGTTACCAACTGGTACGTAGAAAAGGTTGACTAATATTGGGTTCTAAAACGAATTAAGTAAAGATGCGCGTAATATTGCATATCCCCAAAACAATAAAAGGTAGGTTGGTACGCATAACCTATTCCTTAGACACCATTTGTAACCTTTGATAGTAGCATATGCGAGACCATTGGGTATAAGATGTTCTATATTGATCTTATTAAACATGCAATATTCATCAAGTCATTTTGATGTAAATTCTCTAGCATTAACAAAGGTGGTGAGCCTTTGCACTTTGCTTTGTGTAATATGCGCTACGAATTCTACAAAAAAATAAACACATCGTTTGTTATGAACAATAACTGATTCAACGCGTCGAATCATCCACCAGAGTCATAAATCACTTGAATGGTTCGCATTCTGCATGGATATATGTTCACTAACAACACTTTATTTCTTTAGAGAGTGAGTTATTTAGCGTTTGCATCTAAGTAAAACAGGATGGTCTCAATCATGTTTCACTAAAGAGAGACTTTGTAAGATGAGTGACGTGCTTTCTTACTCTAAAGCATAATGGGGAGAGGCAGTGCAAATCTAGTAACTTTAGAAATTACTGATTATGATAGATGTCGTAACTTCACATTCTATAAGTTCATTTTCTTATACACTCAAATGAAGTGATGCTCGTGTTAGTACTTTCAAAACCGAACATCGTGTCACAACCAATGTGCCTTATGGTTATGTCAAAGTCTTTATGAATCAATCCCAATCATTTCATTGTTGGGGTTAATAAGGATTCAGTAATTCAAGTTCCAGTGATCTACAATTCACTAGATTGACACATTAATTTTCTAAGAATATGCTTCCTTCCACATTCATTAGAAATAATTTATAGATGCAATCAAATCCATTCTCATTGTAAGGGCAGACATATGATCTAGTTCAATTAAATAGTCATTTGGCCAGGCAAAGTTCTTGTTGCCATTAAAGTTGATGTGAAAATTGGTTGCTACTTTGATACACATATTACATTGTATATATCAACACCTATGACCAGGTGCATTTCCAACTCTTTCATTTATGATGGGAGCTTAGAATTACATCTTAGCTTCATCCCATATTTAGCTGATACCGGTACTTTGGTGTCATTATTACTACAGGGAAAAAATACATTTCCGTCTCATGATATATATGTCCCTTTTCACATGCTTTATATGAGTCATTACGTCTAACCCTTATCACTTCGGGGTTCTTTCCATTTTCAATTTTGCTACATTTAGCTTAATTTGAGAAATTTCTTTATCTCAATAGGCCAAGAGAATCTCACTACACATGTCAACCACTTACTTTAGGTTGAATATATTATTAAAAATAATTAACTCTCTTGTTGTCATACTTCAACATAAACCGGTTCGTTAGTATTATGGATGAAGTAGAGAAATGAAAATTTTCTGACTCATATAATCTTTTGTGAGTTCTTCCACAAAAAATTGGAATACATGTGATTTTATTTGAATGTATGTTTTGAAACAAATGACATATTAATAGTCGAGCGAGTGGATACATTTCAAGAAACATTCAAATTTTTGGGAAATTATCAAGTATCCAATAATGGTGCTCAAGTACTTCTAAGCCCCAAATGAATACATTGGAATTGAGTTGGAACAACCAATTGAACAAAAAATAAACATCATTCAAAAATAGCCAATATCATATTCAAGAGAACAAAATAATAATAAAACCAAAATTCTGAACGGTCGAGATCAACAGTCATAGTTTAAATTGACCGCCTATAGACTTATCTTAAGAAAAGAAAAAGAAAAGAAAAAAAAAACTAGGCATGTTCTAAAAAAATGGACAAACAAATAAAGCCCAAAAAGTATTGTCACATACCTCAAACTTTGTTTCCCATTGCATTTACACAAAACCGGAACAAGCTTGGTCCCGCACACCAAGAACCAGGTTAGAGTCGTGACGAGGTGACGCAAATCACTGGTTGGAACCGGTACAACTTGGATCAGGTGAACCGGTACGAGTTGGATCAATGAGTTGGAACTGGACAGATCAGACCGAGTTGAACGGACCGGATCGGACCAGAGTTGGAACGGTGCTCGAATCGGTCTCGAGTTGGAACGGGACTGGATCGGTATGAGTTGAATCGGATCGGACCCGGTTGACTCACATAATAGAACAGAACACAGCAGAACGGGAACCGGATCAGGAGGGTACCTTTCTTTCTCCTATTTTTCCGGATCGGAATTCATAGGCTTTTCATTCTCCTTCCAACATTGAACAGTTTTTTTTTTCTTTTCAAGATTTGTTCTTCTCTGAACGTGAAGAGACGGGATTTCCAATAGATTTTCCCTTTTTTGGGGGGGGAATCAACTGAACCGAGCTTTCATGTTGTGTGTCGACAGAGCAATTGGTTAAAATTGAAATTCCCAAATAAGATGAAGATTCTTCGAAACAGTGAAGGAGGCAAACTCGTGTTAGCTCCGTGGATCAGCTTCGTGCATGATCACGTTTTGTAGTGGATGGGAAAGATAAAAGATACAAAGAGAAGAAGATTCCATTACATGGAGTTAGAATGTGTTACATCCTTTATATACAATAGGAATAAGGCCCTAGCTACTATTGGGACGCACATCCATGGGCTAAATCCCTACAACACCTTTTGCAATTTATACTCATTCCGACAAATAACTGCCGTACTGAATTCCTCGTCGACTTCATCACCAGCATATTTCCAGATTTGGGTAGGTGCACCTAACACAATAGAATTTTTTTTATTTTCCTGGTCTGGCACATAAAATACCTGCTTAGCTTGGGAGGCTATAACGAAAGGATCATCCTGGAGTCCCAACTTATCAAGCTCAACCAAAATGTAGCCAAGTTTGTCTTTTGAGACCCCTGCTTTGGTAACCCATTTACACCTGAAAAGTGGCACTTTCAATGAATGATATGTCAGCACCCATATCTCTTGTAAAACACCATAATAATCCGCCAGATTAAGGGTAATCCCCGCTTGTCTAATGTGCGTGTCAGTTGCCTCTACGTAAACCCCGCTATTCTGGTTAACGGAACCATCATGAGATTTTGTGCGAAACAGGTATCCATTGATGTGATATGCTTCGTATGTCTCTACTTGTGCATTCGGTGGGATTGATAGCCACCTTAAGTCCTGATTGAAGTTTTCCCTAGAGTCTGCCCACTCACTCTCAACCTGAAATACATTATAAGGATTAGCCTCCGTCTCAACGCAAAGTTACATAGCAAGAGTGACATTTTCTGCAAACTCTTACCACTTTTTGTAACCATTTGGCGAACTCTTCACGATGTTTTTGATCTAGCTGTCTATCACTCATACCAAGATATTTATCCTTCAAAAATTCTGGTATCACTGGACAAAGTCACAATGATTAATGTTATTATCTTTCGTAAATTCGGATTATTAATCAAAAACTAAATAAAAAATGAGGTTATTTGGTTAGATCTAGTTATACTTACTCAACGTAAGGAGCAACTCAAAGTAATTCCGCAATACATAGAAATGCGCTTTATCAAACAGATCCTTATCAACACGAGGAAACTTAGGATTTGACATTGGTTTTCCCCTGAAAGAATAAGAATCTTCGCCAGTGTCAGATGTGTTGAGTTTGTCTGGTGGAATTCCGACTGTATCATTCATGATTTGTTGGTGCTCACTGATAACCTCAATTGTCTCTTCCGCAAGGTTCCCTTCAGCAATGCTTCCTCCAGGTCTGTTTCTGTTTCGCACATGCCCTTTAATGACCTTCATGCACCTTTCAAATGGATACATCCATCGGAAGAATACGGGACCACAAATTTGCACTTCCCTGGTAAGATGCACAGTTAAATGAACCATTATGTCGAAAAAGGATGGAGGAAAGTATTTCTCGAGCAAGCACAACGTCACAACGAGATCCGATTGTAATTTTTCTAGCTCGCCACCTTTATTTCTTTGCTAGATATTGCCTGTAAAAGAAAAACAAAACCTGATAATAGCATATCTTGTTGGCTGCGGCATAATTGATTTAATCGCAATGGGAAAAAAATGATGCATTAGCATGTGATAATCATTTTAGACCGATAAGCTTTTGATCTTTTCGATTCACCAGGGTTGAAAAGTTTGAACAATGCCCTTGTGGAACCTTTATCTCGGATAATGTTGCACAAAACTTGTCCTTTTCCTCCGGGCTTAATGAGTGGCATGCTTTGCCTTTAGTATATATCCCCCTTTGCCATTTTCCGAGGTTGCAACTCGTCTCTAAAACCCATCTCCTTCGGGTCCATTCGAGCAAAGCAAGGCGGTCTTTCGACTTAAATTCATTGTTCAACAATGTTCCAAAGATACTCTCGCATACATTCTTTTCGACGTGCATGAAATCTATGCAATGGTGGACAACATGATACCGCCAGTAGGGGAAGAGCCGGAACCATATATTGAACTTTTTCCAGTAGCGCCTTTCGGTCTCCTTATCCTTCCCATTCTCCTTCCCCTTCCCCTTTTTTTTGGATCGATGGTCTTTTCGATTCTCTTCATCTTTCCACCTCTTCCCGGGGTTATCACACGAATTCCACCACAATATTCTTCCGTCCTTTCCCCATTTATTCTTTATAGACTTTACCTCATTGTATATTTGTGACGGGGTCATAAGTTAGGAGCCTCTTCGAGTTTCATCTTTTCCGTTGAACCCCTTCTCGGTGTCTGAATGGATGATTGTATGGTAGGTATCTTCTATGCCCGGTATAAACCTCTTTTCTACAATGTTTTAGCCTAACATAGTATATAATTCTCCCACACACCTTACAGGCGTCTCGTCCCTGGTAGGGGTAGCCACACAGTGTACCGAGAGCAGGGTAATCATTTATTGTCCATAAAACAACCGCACATAGAGTAAACATCTCCTGTTTCAACAAGATCAAAACATTGGACTCCCTCAAACAATTCCTTGAGATCCTCGACAAATGGTTGTAACATAACATCAATGTCCTTACAAGGCCCCCATCGATAATTAATGACAGCATGGTGAACTTTCTCTTCATACACAACTCGCGGAAGGTTGTAAATCACATGTCCAGAATTGGCCACACACCGTGTCTTTGTGTTTGCATGCCTTTGTTTACGTCAACCCCGTCACCGAAATGCCTAGCCGCAGATTTCGAGGATCATCACGAATTACGGGATATCTTTCATCTATATTTTTCCATGTGGTGAGTCCGCGGGATACCGTAAAACACTCTATTCTTTCTTTTCGGTGTCGTGCCACAATAAATATTCGACAATTCTCTTTGATTGAAAAAATTCCGTTTCAGTCTTGGGATAATTGGGAAATACCACAAGACTTTTGCCGGAATTTTTTCATAAACCTCGTGGGTGGTGTCGTCAACTTTCCATCTTGATTCCCCACAGGTGGGACACTTGATGTGATCCTTGTAATCCTTCCTATAAAGAATGCGATCATTGATGCATACATGTATCTTTTCATAACCCGAACCCAAATCTCTCATCACCTTATTAGCTTCATATGTACTTTTCATCATCTCATTTCATGGAGGAGCATGGATTTTAACGGCGGTAGAAGTTCATTAAATAACTTGTCGGAAGCTCCGTGCTTGCTCTTCAGGTTAAACAATTCACACATTGCAGATATCTTTGTAAAATCGGCACATCCTTCGTATAGGGGTTTCCCAGCATCTTCGAGTATCCGTTGCATCTTCTCAGAATCCTTTGAAAAGTTGTCTCCTAATAAAGCACTAACCATTTCTATTGTCTCTGCGGCATGTGTTGGTTCATCGTGAGTGCGGACCGTCGCTACCATTACCATCCAGAAGTGTCCACCTTGATGACTCATCTCCTTCTCCGTGCTTAGTCCATACCGCATAATTTTGAATGAATCCAGAAGAATATAAATGATACTTAACTTTACTTGCCTTGTGCGCATAGAGGTTGAGACATTTCACACATGGACATAACAACTTAACTTTGCCCTTGTCGTATGGTTTACGTTTCCCATTCGCAATGTCCTGTTGGTATGTATGCGTAGCAAACTTTATAAATGCATAGACTCCGTCTTGATAACGCGGTTTGGTTCTATCGGTATACATCCAAGATTTTTCCATTACTCTAGGATCCATTATGAATTCTCAGATACCTGTACGGAGAAAAAACTTGTGAACATCTTGTGAAAATGCTATTGTGGTCCGAATAAAACTACGAAATATCATTGCAAAGAGTAATACGTACACAAATAGTAATCACAAATCACAATGTGAGTTCAGTTATCATACATTATGAATCATACAAGTAATCAGAGGTTAGCTACCTACATACAGTTGCATGTGAATACAATATTTACCCTACTATGATCATTAGAGTTACAATCTCGATTAACAAAGCAAGATCTTGAAAAGAATTACTTACACGGTCGATCCGATTATTCCGCAAAGCAAAGGTGACAGGGGAATATATGGTTTATCCAGATATCAATCAGATGATCAAAGTAAACCACTTGTTTCGTTTTCTAGGGGGAGGTTAGAAGATTTAAAAGTATAAACATGAAATGATTTAAGACGAGAGAGATGAACACATATGGTAAATGGAAATTTGGCAATATTTTTCCTAATAAATAATTTGGCAAAATATTTAAGTGTATATAGTAAATAATTTGGCAAAACAGGAAGGTAAAGATCCTTCAATTTGCATGTCGCACGTTCTATGTTAAGAATTTTCTCGGTCAAATCTTGTTATCCCCGCTGCATAATTTTCTGCTTTGACGGCTCTAAAAGACCGGAGTGCAATGCGACTAATATTCATTCCATCCTAAAGATTTTTTTGGTCGTACCCGAATTGTAAAATAAATCAAAATGATAGCTAAAAAGCCGAGTACGTGTTCTTTGCAGTTGTTATAACGGTACTAAAGTAAAAAACTAACTTTGTAAAAAGTGGAGTACGTGTTAGTACTGAGTTGAAATAAAATCGTAAGAACCGGAAGAAGCTATGGACCCAATTAGAATTAAGTGAATTAAAACACATTGCTCTAATTGTGTGTTATTCAATTAGAATTAATATCTAAAACCAAAGCTTGATTCACCCAATTAACATAATAGGTTTGATCATTGATGGATTTCATTAAAGTCTCAAAATCTCGATTCATAGATAACATAATTAAAGTTCTTAGAGGGTGCGAGTAACAAGCGCAAAGATAGCCTTACATTCCGGCTCCTCGAACTTCAACTCCCATCTTCATTCCTCCATTGAAGCATTATCCTTGCACTCGAAAGCGACTACCGCACAATTCCTCACAATTAGCCCTATTCCACCTTGTAATGAATCGACTTAAAGAAGCATCAAAATGTAGAAGAAACAAGATTAGTTCCAGGAGACACAAGTTTATTAATGCCATCTATTGACATTGTCCTATTTGGAGTTAATGTTCGAAAAATCTTTGAACATCAAATAATCCAAACCGAAACCATTAGCAATTTATTAATCTCATGTCTACTAATTTGCACCAAAGGTAATATTGATATTCTAAACCAACCAAATAGATCTAGCATAACCACATTCAAGGAATAGGTGATTCTTTGGATTCCACAGGATGATTACACAAAGCGCAATGCGGTGAAGTAAACGATTGCAATGCCAAATAAGAGTATAAAGTCCGATTCACCCACCATTGAGTTCGTGATACTCACAGCTGGTGGTACTCGAAAATATGAATACTATGAAGTAAACAATTTCATCAAATGTGAATTCTTCCCCTTTTTTCTCTAAGTAGCGCGCTTTCACGGCTTTGTGCTACAAAACAACACACAAACTTATTTGGTTACATATAAGTTGAAAAAGTATTGTCTTAGAATAAACCATAAAGATACGTACAAGTTGTAGAGGGGACAAGCTATGGTGGCTTGCGTGCGATATCCGGTGTTTGATTTTAAAAAAACCCAGCCCTACCGCATCTAGGATGATGTTGTGCCTATCCTTGATTTGTTGAACACTTAATCTTTTCGGGTTCCCATAATCTTGGCTAAATTTGTTATGTATCTTCGCCCAAAAGGTCTCGTCCGAGGAGCGATCTACAACTCGACTTTCGGCTGCCCATGCTTTGGTGATTGCCAAATCTTCTCGTGAGTCAAACGATGCCATTTGTTGTATGTGGAGGTAGGGATGAATAGGTTCTCTAAATACGTCTTCTTCCCTGTTAAACCAGTTGCTTAGCATGATAGAACACCGTTGCAAAGTGAAGAAAAACAAAATCGAGAGAATACAACAACAGATTCTCCTTTCCGGCTCTATAACAACGCCTAGTCTTAATCTACAATGCAACTTTTACTCCTTACAAGAATGAAGCTATTTCCAAAATCCAAAAAAAAACCACTAGTAACAAAATTTAACTCAACCTAAACCCAGATTCCACAATTTCCGTCACAAAATTAATCTTGTCTAACAAAATTCAATAATGAAATCATAAGGAAACGTGATCATCCATGTGAACCCAAACCCAAAATTACAATCTTATTATTAGAATTTATCGAGAGAATGCTCTAGATGAACTCTCTCTAAATTGGTTTATGATCATACCCTTGGAGTATTCAAAAATCAAAATTAAAGTTCTATTAACACAGTAGTATAAAGTAAATTCAAGTTCCCTTATCATGGTTCACCTGGATTATTTTTATCCTCACCAACTTACTACTCCATCTACAATCCAATCCATCAACAATCCAAATAGGTCAGGTATAGCATAAAATCTTTGACCAAGTAGAAAATTTTGAACAAATAAGACAAATTGGAATCAGTGAAAAATCAACAAAGAAACATTAATGAAACAATAACAAAGAAAATATTCCAAAAGCGAGTAGCAAAACGAGAAAAAAATACAGCTCTGAAACGGATTCAAGCTGATCTATAATCCTGGTTAATAAATTAAGAGATTAGAGAAACATTAATTGAGTTCACCTTGTCGGAACAAAATGTTCAAAGAGATTTTTCTTAGAGATTTAGGAAGATGAACTCAACTGATTCGACGAGAGGTTTTTCCCCGGTGTCCTAACACCAATAAAAGATTGGATTTCTTTGTTTATCAAGATCAATGAAAACTCGTATCACGCAAAATAGACCAAAAGTGTTAGGGTTCATTGATTCAGAAAGAAAAAAAAAGTAAGAGAAAAAGGGTAGGGTTTATGGTATAGTATACCTGCAGGAATCAATATTTTTATTGTTTTTTCTCTTTCGCTAATAGCTTCCTTTCCGATGATTTCAAATCTGCAAAATAGAAAGAGAGAATGGAGAAGTGAGGAAGAAAGAGCGAGGAATAGAGAGGAGGCAAAAGAGAAAATTAGAATAGGTGGTGTTTCCGAACGTAGTTTTTGAGGGGTGAAATAACGGAAAAATCCTATTGGTTGAAATATATCCCGGTGGGCCAGAAGCTCTGTCTCGAAAAAATCACCGGGGAGTGCGAATTCGTGCACACTCCTTAACGAGTGTATATTTCACATTTCAATCTCTACCCTTGATTCAATTTAGGGAGTTATGTAACGAGGGTCGTGATTCTAAACATGGAGGGTAATGGGGCCATCAGTTAAATAATCAACTAATCAGAAGAATATGTGAAATATACACTCGTTAGAGGAGTGTGAAAAGATTTGGACTCATCACCGGGTGAAACATATAGAGGGATCAACTGATAACCTTTACTATCCCTATCATCGCTGGGTTTTTCTCGGGTTATTTTTCAGAAAAAAAATTATGGTCAGCCTGTACAATTATTTCTTTTGTGTTAATAACCATCTTATTTTCAAAATAAAAAAATCAACCACAACTTCCATAATAATGTTACATGTTAATTGATTTAATATAAAATAAGTTTATTATGTACTGTATTAATGAAATATATTTATTTGATTAGCTAAAAAAATATTATGAAATACCAATAAAACATTTTTTATTGAAAGTTAAGTAAACTAATCATCGTTCGGTCGTAGATTTAGCTTTCCCAAGAATGAATCCAGAGCGTTCTGGTTTGGTATCTGACATTCAGAGCTTGGTTTCTTTATAGTCCTTAACCGTTCATCGTTTTTCCTGTCCCGATCCGATAAACATCTGGCCTATAATATTTATTTTAATTTAAAAAAATTAAATAAAAACAAATTTAAAAACTAATAATGTATCAAATAAAAAGAATAAACCAAGGGTAACTAATTAATTTATCTATCTTAGGACACCTTTCTCATCCCACTACCACTACTTCTTCCACCACCACCATCATTAACGTCATCACTCCACCATTCTCACTAACACCCACCGCTGATCCACCACCCCCGCCCACCATCACAACCACCATTAGTGTCAACTGATTTAGCATAAAATAAATTTATTATGTACTGTATTAATGAAAGTGTATTTATTTGATTAATTAAACAAACATTTATTATGAAATATTAATATAATAAAAAAAAATATTGGAGAAGTTTTTTTCTTAAAACAAAAAAAATCCTATGTGGCCTAAAATATAAGAACTCTCAATGTCTCATTGGATAACTATTTCATGACGTAATGGTTATCCTTTAGATTTTGCTTGCTTTTAAATAAAAATTCAGTTATAGGTTTAAGCTATAAAACGGGCAAATATGCTTTACTTGCCTGCTCATTAAAGGACGCGACCTTTCAAAGATAAAACATGCAAATATGCGTTACTTGTTTGCATGCTCATTAAAGCGCGACCTTTCAAATAATGCTTTCGCTCATCAAGGACGCAACCATTCGCCAACAGTGTATTGGATGTCTATATAAGCATTACTCATATCTGCTTGGAGCATTCTACAATATTAAGAAAATCCTAAAAGCTTGTAAATTTTTTTTTTTTTATAATCTTTCATCAGTATAATAGTGATGGATATGTTGCCGGAATTAACTACCGAGATACTACAACACCTCCAAACTGCAGAAAGCATTTTAGAAAGCAAATGTGTTTCCAAAGAGTGGAATACTATCCTCGGGGACAAAAGAATTGGACTCATTTTTGGTGTCACACCAAGAATAGGGAAAGAAGTTACTCAACTCTTTTATAGAGAGGAATATTTCACCCGTCGTAACAACCAACAATCACGACGCCCCGAATGATGGAACCCATGAAGATTTGACTAAGTTGCACCCAATAGTTGGATCTTGCTATGGTCTGGTCTGTTTTTATGTTTCACACCACGGCATACAAGATCCTGTATATGTTATGAATCCAGAAACTGGTGAGCACCTACATTTGCCACAACTATGCATCCCAATTATTGCACGAGATCAAATACTTTCTTGGTATCCTGTAATTGGGGGTTTCGGATACTGTCAACGTACCGATGAGTATAAGGTAGTTCGAATTCACATGGATGGTAAAGTTCAAATACACACTCTAGGAGACAAGAAGGGATGAAGGAACGTAGCATGGGAGATTCCTTATATTTTTCGGAGTTCAGGTGTGTACGCACATGGTTGTGTTTTTTGGAAGGATTGTGGCATAGTTTCTTTCAATTTGGACACTGAGACATTTCACCAACATTCGCGACCCCCGCATCATATTCTTAGGAGTGAATTCCCTTCAGTTGGGATGGTTATGTTCGGAGTTCGCCTTTTATTTTACTACATCCATGAGGCCTGTGATGAGGGGATTAATCAGCCCCGGATAGATTTCTGGGCACCCATTTCCAAAAAAAATATTCATACATGGGCACCTGGCGGGGAATGAAATTGGAATTATGAGATATGCATTTTCTTGGAAAAGGATGAGGATGAAAGGTGGCCGACCTATTACCCGATAGCTTTTGGAAAAAACAAGGACCTCCTATTGTGGCAGAATGGGCGTTTATTGCGTTACAATGCACTCACCAGAACTTGGACGGAAATTTGGGGGACACGACTGTGGGAAACAAGGGTTGCAATTATTCCTCATATGAGGAGCGTTGTCTCGTTGGAGAATTTTGGTGGACAATCAGAAACATGTAATCATGATGTCCATGCCACTAACACATTCCTTGGGTTATCTATGTAGCTTTTTTTTCTTCTTGTAGTTGTGTTGTTTTTTGTTTTTTTTTTTTTTTTTGTTTTTTTTTGGTGTATTTTTTTTTTCTATGTACAATTTATTCCTTGGGTATGTAGCTTTTTTTTTCTCTTGTAGTTGTGTTTTTTTTTTTTTTTTTGTGTTTGGATTATTTTCTATGTTGAAATGTACAATTTAGTTTGGGTCATTGTTTAACTAGCCAACCTTTGGTTGTTTTCCTTGTTTTGCGTTACACCTATGGTCCAGCCGTCCGGGTCACCCCAACCCACCTAGGTAATCAGTCGAAAAGTAGAAAAATTATTTGGGTATTTCCTAAGAGATCATGATTTATTTTAGTTTGTTATGTTTGGAATGTATATATTAGATTAAAAAGGAAATTAGATAAACATGAAAATATTCATTCCATATCTCATTATTCTGCTACAATATCTCATTTTTTAGTAATATGGAAATTGAAATATTCGGTGTAAATACCAAAGAATCGTGATTTAAGATAATGATGGAAACCTAAAAATTAAAGTTTTCAATTACACCAAGCATAGAAAAAAACTAACATAGAGTATTAAGAGGGATTGTTGATATGAAATTGACGAGAGGATCCAAAAACGTCCTAGACTAACGTGACCATTCGCCAACAGGTATATTGGATGTCTATATATATATATAAGCCTTATACTCGTATTTGCTTGTAGCATTCACAATAAGAAAATCCTAAAAGCTTGTAAAATTTTTTTTATTATTTTTTTGATAATCTTTCATCAGTATAATAGTGATGGATATGTTGCCGAAATTAACTACCGAGATACTTCAGCGCCTCCAAACTATAGAAATCGTTTTAGCAAGCAAATGTGTATGCAAAGAATGGAATACTATCCTTGGGGACAAAAGAATTGGATTCATTTTTGGTGTCACACCCAACTCTTTTATAGAGAGGAAGATTTCAGCCCGATCGTAACAGCCAACAATCATGATGCTCCGAATGATGGAACCCATGATGATTGGACTATGTTGCACCCAATAGTTGGATCTTGCAATGGTCTGGTTTGTTTTTATGTTTCACACCACGACATACAAGATCATGTATATATTATGAATCCAGAAACTGGTGACCACCTCCATCTTCCACAACTATGCAGCCCAATTGCACCGGATCAAGTACTTTCATGGTATCCACGATACAACGTAATTGGGGGTTTCGGATACTGTCAACGTACCAATGAGTATAAGGTAGTTCGAATTCACATGGATGGTAAAGTCCAAATACACACTTTAGGATACAAGAGGGGATGGAGGAACATAGCATGGGAGATTCCTTATACTTTTCGGAGTTCAGGTGTGTACTCACATGGTTGTATTTTTTGGATAGATTGTTGTCAGCAAGATATTGGCATAATATCTTTCAATTTGGACACCGAGAAGTTCCATCAACATTTTCCACCTCCGCATCATATTCCTGGGAGTGAATTTTGGATAAATACTTACCCATCACTTGGGATGGTCATGTTCGGAGTTCGCATTTTATTTTACTACATCCATGAGGGAATTGATCGGCCCGAGTAGATTTTGGGCTCCCATTTCCAAAGAAAATATTCATACATGGGCACTGCATGGGAATGGAATTGGAATTATGAGATAAGCATTTTCTTTAAAGAGGATGAATGGTAAGTCATAACCCGATAGCTTTATAAATAACAAGGAACTCTTATTTTGGCAGAATAGGCGTTTATTGCGTTACAATACCCTCACCAGAACTTGGACGAAAATTTGGGGGGCACTACCGTGGGAAACAAGGGTTGCAATTATTCCTCACATGAGGAGCGCTGTCTCGTTGAAGAATTTTGGTGGACAATCGGAAACATGTACTCATGATGTCCATGCCACTAACACATTCCTAGGCTTATCTATGTAGTTTTTTTTCTTGCAGTTGTGTTTTTTTTTTTTTTGGTATTTGGATTCTTTTCTATGCTGAAATGTACGATTTGTTCCTTGGGTTATTTATGTTGCTTTTTTTTTTCCTTGAATTTTTTTTGTTTTTGTTTTGGTGTTTGGATTTTTTTCTATGTTGAAATGTTCAATTTTGTGCATTAACATGATTGTTTTGGGGAGTTCTGGAGAGTTGATAGTGCATTTTTGCCTGTGCACAAATCTCTCATAGGAGTAGAGATTTGGGAGGGAGTTTGGTCAGAGAAAAATATTAGGAGGAGGAGGAAACGCTTCAGCTTCAGGTATGCTTTTTTCTTCTCTAATCTCCGATTGTTTTGTTTGATTGTTACTATTTTGATTGTTTTGATATTAGTTTTAAAAGTAAAAACCCTATTTTTATTGTTTAGGGTCTCACCATGTTTTGTTAACTCTTTTTTGTCGATATTCATCTCAATTTGTGTTTAGTTAATCAAGTCAAAACTGATTTCAGGCTAGCAGATTAACCTGTTGTTTATTTATGGTCAAACCTTTCGTAGCAGGCTAGTAGCTAGCAAGCCATATGGTTAGGCCACCACTTAAAGGGAAATGAGGTGTGCATACTAACAATGGTTACACCCTGCACAAGTAGCTAGTATGAGTTGGAAATCATTAAAGTCCAAACTTGTAAACTAAAGGAAATAAGTTAGGAGTTAGGAGTGAACTCTCCCAAACTCCCTCAAACTCCCTCTAACAAACTCTTTCAAACTCCCCACACTCCCCCAAACTCCCTGAACTCAAAAACACAAAACTCTCTCAAACTCCTTATACTCTCTCAAACTCTCTCAAAATCCCCAAGATTTAAAATACACTCAACTCCCCACAAATCACTCGAGGAATAACCCTGTTGGTTTTTTCCTTTTTTGCGTTACACCTATGGTCCAAATGGTAGGGCCACCCCAACCGACCTAGGTAATTAAATTAAAAAGGAAATTAGATAAATATGAAAATATTCATTCCATATATCTTATGAGATCATAATTTATTTTAGTTTGTTATGTTTGTTATGTATATTAGATTAAAAAAGGAAATTAGATAAACATGAAAATATTCATTCCATATCTCCTTATATTGCTACAATATTCGATGTAAATACCAAAGAATAGGTGATTTAAGATAATGATGGAAAACCTAAGAAATTAGGGTTTTCCTTAGAAATATATATAAATTACACCAAGCATAGAAAAAATTAACATAGAGTATTAAGAGGAAAATGAGTTCTGCTAAGAGGGACTTGTAGAGATGAAATGAAGAGAGGATCCAAAAATGTCCTCGACTCGATGGTCGGTCCTCGTAAATTGAGGATTACCATTACTGTGGATGGAATAACTAATGTTCCTGGTGTTCCTCTCGGCGCTGTTATTAGTTAAATTTGTCGATAGTGTTGACAATGATGATGTTCCCATTTATGCTGATGTTATTCCTGGTGTTCCTCTGGACGCTGTAATCAGTAGCGATGAGGATGCTGATGTTTTCGATTATGCTGATGTTCCTACTGTGAATGATGATGCTCCTGCTTCTATTATTGAAATTATTGATGAAGATCGTCCCGATGTTCCGGATATGGCAGATAATAATCCAAAAGTTAACAAGCATGATCTTAACAAGCATGTGGAGCCTGATGAAGCAGAAAATGACAAATCTGAGGATGACAAGGCGCCCAAGCCTGCTGGTTGGAGTGATCAGGTTCACCTTAGCATTGCAAGAAGAATTTTTTGAAGATGGGGATAGTTCATTTGATATGGTTTTTTTTTTTGATGATATGGTTTGATTTATCGATTTCATTTTGTGGACGCGCGCTTTGAAAGTTGTTTTCGTTTCTTGTTTCGTTTGCTAATTTTGTCATTTAGAAGAAGGTGATGTTTATGAATTCTTTTATTATTTAGGTATTGGAATCAAGAAATAAATCAAATAATTATTTACAAGTTCATAGACTTTACAGAATGCAATATATTCTTGCAAATTTATTTATTTATGAGGTGTGCATTCTTTTGGAAAAATAAATATAATTAGCTGAAAGAACGGAGGAAATGTAGAAAAATACATTTTTCCCCCATGTAAACAATAAGAATCAATTTATCACTTTAGGTCTGATCTTATTATCTCCTTGCAAATACTTTTAACAAAAATACGAGTTTGAACAAGTAAAGTGCTATTGAAAGTAAAGTACTGCTATACGACGATGTTAATGATAATGATCTTTGCGTGGAATTGGATGAATCTGACAAAGAACCAGGTTTTTGATTTCCATTTTGTTTTCAGTGGTGGTTTTATTTATTTTTTAAGTACTGCACTAGATGGAGGCTTTTTACGCTGATAGATAGGTTGACATTTATGTGATGAATGATTCATGTTGAACTTTTATGTTTTCTGGAAATGATGAACATGAAAATGGATGGGTTTAGTTTATTTATCTTTATTAGCTTACTTTATGCGTTTCCTACATAGGTGCCACCAATAATTCATACGTTTCCTCCTAAACCAAGAATAATACGGGAGAGAAAACCCAGCTTAAAATTATTAAGGTAAATATTATTCGAAATAGGAAAGTAATTTTTTTCTATAGCCTCTTCTCGAGTTGGTTAGAGATCGGAAACAAAATTTCGAAAATTTTGGGAAACAATTTTATCATAACTGTCTACGATATATTCTCTCATAAAATAAGGAAACTAACCATATTGGTTACACATCAAAAATTTGGAAATAAAAAAAGAAAAACACCAAAAATATTTTGTTTGGCGGGTGATGAAAATGGATTTATCGGGCGGGATGATTTCAAAAGGAAAATCAATTCCCGCTTTGATGGTTTGGTTAAATTCCAAAAGAAAAAGAAAGATGAGTTCGATCTACTTTTTCAGTTTTTATTACTCGATTCATTCTCTTTATGAAATCATAATTCTACTACTATCTCTAATATTTACAAGGAACCTACCTCTTCAGACTCGATCTTTGTTGTTGGTATTATTTCTACAACCCATTATCGAATGAATATTAATTGATGTTAGATTTTTTGTTCGATCTCATGGAATCGGATGTTAGATCTTATAGGTTTAGTAGTTAAAGCATAATTAGGGTTTTTATTCTATCACTTCTTATAGGTTTACTAGTTAAAGCATGAGTAGGGTTTTTATTCTATTACTATCTCTAATCTTTACAAGGAATCTACCTCTTTAAACTCGATCTTTGTTGTTGGTATTATTTCTACAACCCATTATCGAATGAATATTAAATTTATGTTAGATTTTTTGTTTCATCTCATGGAATCAGATGTTAGATCTTATAGGTTTACTAGTTAAAGCATGATTAGGGTTTTTATTCGGCTGTATCAAAGAACAAATTAATGACAATCACGGGTTGTACGATGAGATGTGATTTCATTTTGTTACAACAATAATATTTTAGGCTTAAGTTACATGCATGAACTATTATAATATTTAGGTAAGGATCTTTCTTTCATGTTACTTAGTTAGGCTTTACTAGTTAGTTAGGTTTTACAAAATAAAAATAAATAAAAAACTTAACGATGCTAATTTTTTTCTAGGGTTTTTGTTATTGTTTGGGTTGGCTTTTTATTGAGAGTTAATAACTCTACTTTGATCGACGATGTTGTGTCAATCATATTTATATACAAGGCTTCTCAAGATTTAATCATTTGAGTCTCCGTTACTTGGCTAGACTGTAACGTCTGCATTTAAAGTTGCCACTTGTAATAATACCATGTTGCTGGTTGGCCAATTTGACTATATCTTCAAGCTAAAAATGGATAATCAATATCTGGTGCTTTAGTGCTCTAGGCTTTTGTAACAAAAATTTATATAAGACCGTTTAACCGGTACCTTTCGCTTTGTGGATAACACAATAATCATGAGGAGATTTTGTGTGTTGCAGTGATGTTTTAGCCTCAAGTAACATGCATCAATGAGTTCATGTTTGTTTTCTTTTCATATAATAGAAAATAGGTGTAACACATGTTGCATATCCTGTTAGGTTTAGCTAATATTTTCCAAAATAAGCTCAAATTACTAACTAAGATGCACGTACCTACACATCTTTTGTCACGGGAGAAGATGATGATTACGACCAATGGAGGGAATCAGATTATGAGGTGGATTCTGATGAAGAAACGATGGATTTAGATGAGAGTCATGATGACATTGTACAATCAGATGACGATGATGGTGAACATATGCTCCACACCACTAGATTTGAAGACTTAACAGGTAATGTGTGAAACCTTGTACTTACTTGTTTCTACTTAAACATCACATGGTTTCATATGTTGCCTCGGTTATTTCAAGAGTCAGAAGATTCTGAAAATGATGATTTGGAGGTGTTAGAAGAAAAAGAATTGGAAAATGCTCCGAAGTGAAAAAGCGACCACAACAAGAAGACTCTCATTAAGTGATCATAAAAGAGAGGGGAATGACAAGAATGTTGAAGCTGCATAGATACTTCTCGGATAAAAATGCCAAAAGAAGGGATATTGAATTTGACAAAATGTTCCGGCCTATTGGTTACCATAGAATTGAATTCAGTAGTTACCTAGGCTATTTGGTCCGTGATATGGTTGGCATAAAACATTTATGTTGGAAGGAAGTCCCTTCAACAACAAAAGAAAATATGTGGGAGAAAATTCTGGTATGCATATGCGGTTACCAATTCGTCGTTTTTGTTGTCTAATTGCGAGTCTGTGATTAACATACATTAGATGTTATTGCAGCTTCATTATGAGGTGCCCCATGAGCTGAAGCGAGTGGTCATGTGATAGGGTGTAGAATACATCTTATTTACTATCTATTGTTTATGCTTTCTTTGCTATTTTTCTTGTAAATTATGTATTTTACGCTTGTTTTGAGTCTTATAGCTACGATGGAGTCGCACGGACGAAAAGAAGAAGAAATCACCCAATTTGAGAAAGGACAAAATTATCATTTCATGGGCGAACACTATTAGGAGCCCAGCCACATGTTAAGGGGTAGCCAGTTTTGTTTTAAAAGAGGAAATGTTAAAGGCATCGATAAAGTTACTCAGGGCACCCAGTCTGGGGGTGGATCTTATCCCTGGGGTGTACCCATCCAGCCCTAACTCTTAACCCTACTAATCGAGAGATATGTTTTTCTCTCATTTTATTCATTCACCTCGCCTGAAATCGAGAGCTAAAAGCAGCGGCTGCTGCTGTTGAAACCGAGAGAAGAAAGTATGATGAGAGATCGAGAAATTATGGCAGAAAAGATGATTAATCGAAGCAAATCATGGTTGGTAGCTGTAATTGATGAAACAAATGAGTCCGAGACGAGAAGGGGATCTGATGGCTGCTGCTGTTAAAAATCGAGAGAATTGATGAAGTAGAAAATTAGGGTTCGTGCAATTGAAGGTCGAGAATGATGCTCTGTTGTTGAATAGAGAAAAAGTTGTTGTTAGAATTGGTTGTCGCTGCTGTAATGGAGGTCTGTGGTAATTGATGGGTGTATTCGAATTAATAATGATTGATTCTTGAGAAGATGGTGCTGGTAATGGAATTAATGGATTGAGAAGATTTCAGGGGATTCATGGAGTTCACCCTAATTGATGTTTCTGAGATGGGGTTGCTTCTGTCAAGAATAGCTAAAAATTGAGTTGTTGCTGCTAAGTGATTAAATGGGTTGGTCACGAATTAAGGTTTTGTTAGTGGAACTGATGACGGTTGATCTATTGAAGCAGAATTAAAAGATGGGTTTGTCTCTGAAACAGTGGGTGAAGTTAAAAATCGGTCTGTGGTTGATTTAGTAGGGTTGTGTTTAAGTTGAAGTTGATTTCAGATGATGGTGTTGCTGCTGTTACAGGGAATGATGGGTTATGAAGTGAAGTTGTTGAACACGCTAGATGTATGTTAGGAAATGAATTTGTGCAGGGATGTGAAGAAGAGAACGGCCTGAATTTGGCCTGAGCAAGTCCTATAAACAGAGGAAACTCGGCCGATTTTATATACCGGCGAGTCGACTCGGAGCCGGCGGTGATCGATCCAGTACTTGACTCACCTGAGTAAGACCCAGTAAGACCACTAGGCAGCTGACTCGTTGCCGACTCAGTGGCTGACTCTCTCCTTCCTTGACCCGTTGAATAACTGAAGACCGTCAGTTTGACAGTTATCTTTAACAGAATCATGACGGAATATTCCGTCTGCAGAGAAATATCTCAGGTCACCGGCAGCACTATTCCGTTACCGTTCAGGCCGGATTCCGGTGACCCCAAGGACTTTTCCGGCGATCAAAATAACAGATTTTTGTGTGGGTTTCTTTCATGGGTGTGAAGACTTGGACTTGGAATTGGATGGAGAATTTGGTTCAAATTTGGAAAGAGAAGATGGAAGATTTGAGAAAGGCTTGGACTTGGAAATTGAATTGCTAAAGGAAAGGGGTTCTATTCCTTGGAAGATTTGGAGAATATTGAAGCCTATAAGTAGAGAAGTTCTCTACACACTTTGACACATCTTTATATCTCTCTACACACCTTTTTACACACACAACAATTCTCTCTTCTTTATTCTTTGTGTGAACTCCTTAACATGAGTAGCTAATTTTATTATTGATTGAGGATGAATTCCTAGTTCTTAACATGTTTTGAGTTTTGTTTCAATTCTATCTTGAGATTTTTCACATGATTATCGTTTGTTTTTACTAATAGGAATGTTTACACATTCATGATTGATTGATAGATTGTTTAGAGTGCACGCTAAATTGATTTGTTAATTTGATCTAAAGCTAGTGAAAGTTAGGGGATAAGTAATCGTTTCTTGACTTTTTTTTACATAAGTAGCAAACACGAGACCTTGCGGAGGGATTCCGTGGAGCGATTGTGTGTAAAAACAACGCTAGAAAGTGGACCAAGCGAACCGAGTTTAACTACTAGTACTAAACCTAAATTCATAAATCTTAATGCATTCAGGGAATTACATCTTGTAAGCGAACCTCAAGGTGGTTCTTTTGAATAGAATCTGATAACTAAGCGGACTTGTTACTCAGTGAAATAAGGGATTTTGGGGCTAGCTAAGCGAACCTGCTATCCTACGGTTGGTGATAATCTGTGACTAATAACATGTGGATGAAAAATATAACTTGAATCATTGTTTTGCAACGAAGAAGGATTCCTTGGTCTTGTCTATCTTATTGATTTCAACTTTATCTTTGAATTGCTTTGTTTATTTCCTTTTTCTTTATATACCCCCCTTTTTGTGACAATTAAGACAACTAAAATCTCTTGCTCCTCGTGGGAACGAACTTAACTACCACTATATTACTTGTTAATTGAGTGGAAAAATATTAATTAATTTGTTGTGGTTACGACACGCATCATCATGAAGCGTCTACTTGTTCAGCTGCGGGACTTTAGAAGGAAATTGTACAAAAATCATGTAAAACCCTTCCTGGAAATGCCGCACAAACTAAGAACTTTCCCCAAAAAGTACGAAACGGTAATGGACCAAGAAAACTGGGACAATTACCTTAATCATGTACTAAAATCGCCTATTTTTAAGGTATGGAATACACATTGCTTTTTCTAATTTGTGTTTCGTTCTTATTGTCTATCCCAGCATACTAATGAAATTATTTTTATTTCCTCTGCAAGAAAAAATTCGGAGAGGGAAAAGAGGCAATATCACAATCCAAGTTCCCACATCGGACGGGACGAGGAGGATACTCGGGATTAAAACTAAAATTAGTAAGTATGTTGTCTTATTTATTATACACTGCACAGTAAAACCGGCCAATCTATTTTGTATGTCGTGTAGCGTGTCTCATATATGCAGAAACTTAAAACGGTATAGGGATGTGTCCTCTTACACCAATCTGTAATTTTGTCACATTAGATGCTTTGGAATAGGTTTTCTGTTTTACACAGTTAATATCTGTGCGGATGTAAATCCTTACTTGTTTCTGGTAACTACTAGGTCCAAATCGGAAAAGTTGCCGAAGAAGATCTTGAAGACCGGTGCTTCATGTGGGCAAGAGCACGCGAAAACAAAGACGGAATTGTTCCAGACTAGTTTGTAAGGAAGAAGACATCTGAAGTTGTGAGAAAACAGAAACTTTACATTCCTCATGTTTTTAACCAAAGTAAGTGCAATGTAATTGCGCAAGTTTTAAATCAAAATTTAACACATTATTTGAACAGGAAGAGAAGCGGAAGATGATTCGAGAGGGAACTCTAACGGTTGGTCATAACGAGGATGCCCTAATAGTTGCGATCGGCCCGGATAAGGGTGGACGTGTCAAGGGAGCTGGCTTTGGAGTGACGGCAACCCTTTACTTTCCAAATGGTAGAAAACCAAGACACTCGAAAGAGAACGATGAACTGCGTGAAAAGCTGAAAGCTAAGGAGAAAGAATTAGAGTCTACTAAAAATGCGTATCAGAAATTAACTGAAAACTTGTTATCTCAAGGAGTCGACATTGCGAAAATTGTGGGCAACAATATCAGCAAGTCTAGAGGAGAGGTAAGTGAACTGAGTTTTGATTAGATTGTGTAATTTTTTTAAAAAATTGGCGATGACGATCTCGATTTTTTCAAACAATTTGTTCAACTACGATCACGGGATGCAGGACCTAGCAACGCCTCCAATCGATCTAAGAATAACATAGGTCCAGAATCAGTTAAGAAACATCCAAAAAAACATGGGAAATCCGGTCTGCAGAAGTCATCTGAAAGCACCAAAGGGTCCGCAAAGCGGGACTCTCCTTGTACTAAAACGCCGACCGTTTCTACTGAATCCCCGCCGTCTTTAGTATCAAAAAGAAGTCTTCGTCTCCTCCATCCTTTGGGAATCTCAGAATGTGCCATCGAAAAAGTTAACATTGATGTATGGTTTTCCAACGCGTTTAAATTTTCAATCTTCCATTTACTATCTCTCATGCGCCTTGTGTTTCGCGGGGCATAGGATGCAAACTTTGGTTTGGAGAAAAGGACAACATTGTTGCCATTGGTAGAGCTTACTCTTCAAAGAAGGTATCTTATAAAATGAAGCGGGTGAGGTTACATGCTATAGCGTCATGGTTAGTGGAGTACTAAATGAAACCATCAAATTACCCTTTGGCACATCTTCGGGATAAAAACTTTAAAAGATGTTGGTGATCTTTTTGAAATTAGTTGGCCATCAAATCAAACCATCTTGGATCAAAAGGTTGGTTGCTATGCTTGTTTGCTTTATTAAGTCATTGGATATGTTTTTACACAAACCAGTTATATATATTATATATATATCTTGTTTGCTTTATTAAGTCATTGGATATGTTTTTACACAAACCAGTTTTATATATATATCTTGTTTGATATAAGAGAAGAATATGTTATCATCTATATGAATCACGGATGTTAGTGTATATTTTAGAGAACCTTATAGAACGAGCTATGTGGTTAGCTATTTGATTGTGAGAAGTTGTGCATTTTGCTTAAATGGTTTCATTGCAAAAAGAAGGTACAACTTTCATTTCAATTTTCGATGCGGGTAAGTTAACCAAAACATTCTCGAGGTCTGTGAAATCACAGGATCTACTCAACGGAAGCCAATCTCGTATCGCAATATCTCGAAAAAGTTCCGAAGGTATGTGTTTTAAACCGGTTACATGATCTTAAGACCATATGAGTCTGAAATATGCCATCAACTACTATATGAATCACGGATGCTAGGGTGTATTTTGGAGAACCTTGTATATTTGTTACCTATTCATCGTGTCTTCGCATTCACGGTGGAATTTGGCATATTTGTCACCCGAATATGGAATATTACTCTACTACTGCAGGTAAGTCAACAAAATTCGGGAAACATACTGCGGATGTGACGTCAAAAGATCCACCTAGTCGGAGCCAATATTGGATGGCGACAACTAAAGCGATTTTAAAGATCTGTTTTATTTTTACATGCATTTTAAATCTCAATTTGTTTTGAAGTTTTCGCTTGAAGATGTTCATATGCCATATATTTCCGTAGGGTAGAAGGTGCAACCTTTTTGACGAGCTATCTAAGGCAAACGTCCTTGCTAGAGGTAGAGCTTTTACATTAACGGGGAAAACAACAATTACATGGAAAGGATGGGTTGGAGGTTGATTGCCACAAAATCCCGATTGATGAAGTAATAAAACCGAATTTCGTCTACCCGTACGATTTTTTACGGTATGGAAACATTAGGGCAAACTCTTGGAAAAGCGATTCCTTGGCCAAAGTTTGGTGTTCGGTTACCGAGCCTGCTAAGAAGGTTAGTTGCTTGGCTTGTTTGATTTGTAAGTCGAATATCATAAACCAGTCTATCAATTATATGAATCACCGATCCAAGTGTAAATTAGAGAACCTAGAAAAATAGAAACATGTGTAACTTTCAAAAGTAACTAATAACTCTTTTAATCTTATGCAGAACCCTACCAGTAATTCACAACCAACTACTTCTTTGCGGAAGTCTCCTTCACGTAGCAACCCTTCTGATGGATCTAAGAAGCAGTCTCCTAATCTTATGCAGAACTCTACCAGTAATTCCCAACCAAATCCTTCAATATCTCTAGAGAAGTCGTGCACATCTACGGCAGAACCTCTGGCTAAGACATCTAATGGAGTATGTTTTTTTTGATTTTTTTTTCTTCGTAAATCTATATTGCTAATTCTAGCATCTTCTTTTTATATGATGTTCATATGCCGTATCTCTCGATGAAAGCAAAATACGACTTTTGGAATGGATCTAGGGAAACTTCGTTGCTAGAGCGATATTTTACCTATTTTGCCTAACCAGAAAATACATGGAGAAGATCTTCCTAAAAACTGTTATGTTGTCAATATTCGGGAGGTTATAGTTCCATCGTTCGTGTTAACAAGAACCAAGTGGTGAGTTTAAGTTATTAGGGGAAGCTAAAGATGGTTTTGTGGCATGGCCGAAAGATAACTGTTCCATCTCTGATGACAAGGTTAGTTTCTTAGCTCTTTTGCTTTGTTAATCAAGTATATAAATAGTTTTACACAAATCGTGTATTCAGTTTGATTAAAGAATAAGTACAAGATAGAAATATATTAACACCTAAATGGAACATGAATGCCGGTGTACGTAAATTTGAAAATTGATATTTGGTTACGGATTTTATTATGGGCGTCACTGTGAAAAATGCCACGGCCTTGGTGAAGTTGGCTTTATATATTACATTGTTGGAAAAATGACTTTTGTCCGTCTCTTGTTGAGAATTCACATGATGACGGACAATTTGCCTTGGATTTAGAATATATATATATATAATACATTTAATCTCTTCTTTCACAGAAACTCCACAAACATGGAAAACCTCATAAGCAACCGAGAACCAGTTTTAGATTCCGAGAAGAAATTGGACAGTGACCTAAGAACAACAAGCGGCCTTGCGAGAAGATAAACCGAATGAGGAGCACCTAGCAGTCAATCCACATTCGGGGAGTCATGCGACCTCCGACAAGCTTCCAAAGAAGATTAAAAAGGTGCGAGAGAAAGTTATATGTACAAAGTGTAGATCGGGCATACCAACTTCCGGATGGGAAACAGAGGATGACAAGGTTTGCGCGTCGAGAATGTCACAACACGATCAATTGCTTGAAGAGACACCACCATCAAAAAAGTTGAAGAAAAGCTCGATGATTTTTGGATTAATGCTCTTTAATATTTTCTTTTGCAAAACTGTTAGACCAAAGCTCAACATTTTTTACTGTGTTATTAAAAATAATATGAATTTCAGATTTAACCACAATTTATATAAAGTATAAGAAAATTTGGATAGTGCCAGGTGGATGGTTTAGATGCGTCACATCTGAACGGCTTAGAGGCGTCACACGCGTAATACACACGCTTCGAGGTTAATTGGCGTGGCTAAACATAACATAAAGACACACTAAACAAATATAAATTGGCGTGGCTAAATATCACATAAAGCCACGCTATATGGCGTGTCTATAGGTTCTCCGATGAACGGCTCCCAACGTTACATGTGGACGGTGAACGTTACATCTGAACGGTCAATATTGCATCATCTTAAATTAGATCCAACGATTCCTAATACAGCCACGTGGATGAAGGTAATTGTAAATTGGCGTGGCAAAATATCACATATAGCCACGCTATATGGCGTGTCTATAGGTTCTTCAATGAACGGCTCACAACGTTACATGTGGACGATGAAGGATGCATATAATTTAACGGTCAATATTGCATCATCTTAAATGAGATCCAACGATTCCTAATACGGCCACGTGGATCAAGGTAATTGGAAATTGGCATGGCTAAATATCACATATAGCCACGCTCTATGGGGCGTGTCTATAGGATATCCAATGAACGGCTCACAACGTTACATGTGGATGGTATTCAACGGTTCCTAATACAGCCACGTGGATGAAGGTAAGTGAAATTGGCGTGGCTAAAACATAACATATAACCACGTTTAACCTATATGGCGTGTCTATTGGATAACCAATGGCTACGCCAAAAAGCAATTTGCGTGTCTAAAGTGAACCAAATAGCCACGCCAAAAAGCAATTTGCGTGTCTATAGTGAATCAAATAGCCACGCCAAAAGCAATTTGCGTGTCTAAAGTGAACCAAATAGCCACACCAAAAAGCAATTTGCGTGTCTATAGTGTACCAAATAGCCACGCCAAAAAGCAATTTGCGTGTCTAAAGTGAACCAAATAGCCACGCCAAAAAGCAATTTGCGTGTCTATAGTGAACCAAATAGCCACGCCAAAACAATAAATCGTGTGTCTATAGAGTACCATTACTTAAGTTTTTGGGACACTATATAGCAACGCCTATATGGCTCTGGCGTGTATATTTCATGCAGAAATAGACACGCAAGGCAAGCGTGGCTATAAGCTACCTAAAACCACGTCGTGTTACCTAAAACCACGCAAGCAGAAGTCACGCCAAGTCCAAACCAAATTGGCGTGTCAAAACCCCTATGGGCACGCCAATTTGGCGTAGCAAAAGGGTCTGTTTGTACTAGTGGTTGTTTGAGGATTCCATGGTATTTTTGTGGGGTAAACCTGAAAACAGACATGTTGCTGGAAATATGTTTGCTAAAACGCCTGAGAGTGTAGTTTGGAGGTTGAACAATGGCAGAGATGATTTTCTCTTGCAATATCAAATGGGTAAGTTAAGCTACACCTTAATAGTTCATGAATGCCTCTTCCTCATCTTTGGTTCTGCCCGTGGAGTATTTGACCGTGGGAAGGAATTTAAAATCATTAATGGGTACTCTTATTATCTAGGTGACTATAACTTATGTTTTGCTTTACCTGATTATTTTTCGTTGGTACCTAATGTATGTTTTATTCTAAGGAAGTACTACAATAGGTATGGCTTTCAACTGAGTGTTGCACTATTAGGGAAAAATGACATCTCCTTACTCTTGTTGGTTAGAATAGGGGAAATTTACAAGGTTTGTGAACTGTTTGATCAGTTGCTTGATATTTGGGAAGACAAATCTTTTATTTTGCAGCTGAATTGTGGGTTGCTTGATCAGATTTTGGTTTTTCAGTTTGGGCTACTAGGTGTTTATTTTGTTTTACTTCATAAAGAATCTTATACGCCAGGAACTAAAGGGTTTATCCAAGTGACTAAAGTCGTGAATTCAGGTGGTGATTGTATTAGACTCCATGACTTTGCTCTTAAGATGACATGTGGCTTACTCCATAAAATGATTCCCTTGAAGGAGCTGCGTTACCTCCAGATGTTTCTTCTTTCAATCCTCATAGTAGAGAAAGGTCATATTTATGTTTCAGAAATCAGGTTATTACATGTTTTATTGCATACTGAAGTCTACGGAAGTCTTTCACTTCGTGCGAGAGTTATATTGACAGTGGGTTATTCCATTTGGAGTTGTTTCTACTCATGTTATTGTGCTTAGTACCTTCCTTCCAGTGGCAACCAAGTGATATACAAATTACTTTCGACTCGACATTACTTCCTACTTATATTTCATTCTGATGTTTGTTTTCTAAAGGGGAAGGAGGGTTATTTTTGGATAGAAATTATGGGAAGAACATTGGGAACTAAGGTTTTTCTCATAATTCAAGCTCTGAAGGTGTATTTGCTATCATGGAACTATTTGAAGTGGAAGTTCAAGTTCTACTCTATGGTCTTATGGAATGTGTGTTATCATAATCGCAAACAGTTTATGCAGGCAATCTTGAATTATTGTTTCTTTGGTCTCAATACTTTTAAGGATACTCGACATTTTAATGCTTATTACAGTCGAAGACTTATGGAAATGTCAGCTGGCTTGAAAACAGGGAGGACTTCTTTTTCTAATTGGCGTTATTTTACTTGTGGTACACTTACAGAGGTCACCCAAGCTACATTTGCTAATAAATTGGAATTTGAGGACCTGCTGGTGGGGAAAAACATTCAACTTGCAGTGCAAGCAGTTCAAGAGTGCAGGGAAACCCAGCAAGAGCAGAACACTCATGCCTTAACTGGGAGTATTTTCACATTGTTATGGACAGAAGTGATGAGTTTTAGCAAGGCAACTAAATTTTTTGGTAGAGTGCCTACTGGTCATTATGTAGGGCTCCATGACTTTTCCCTTATGGTGAGTGTCACATTTCTTCTTAGAGATTTTACGATTTCCGGTACCTGTGTATTTCTACACTGTCCATTACTTTCTCATGGAGTCTATGCAAGCATTACAAGCCAAAGAAATACCCAAAAGGTCTCCTTGAAGTCGGGATTCACAAAAAATGGTGATGCTCAGCTCGATGGTATACTTATCTGTGTACCTGATCAGGTTACGAATTTTAATGGCAAAACAACAAGATCAATTCTCAGTGCATTTAATGCTTTAACTTTTCTCTTCGAACTTACATATATGATGAAGATTTGTATCTTAGTTCTTGAGCAGCTACAAGATTACTTATGGGTTACAGTGAAGGATGTAGTTCCATGTGAACTTTTGGAAGCTACAACACTGGGCGACAAGCTACATCATCTCTCTGTATACAAGCTCAAGATTATCGGTGCGAGGGGAGTTTCTGGTTGTGGCCACCAAGTTCTACACAAGGTCAAGATTACAAGAATGAGCACAAATAGGTATCCACTGTTTGCCTTCAAAGGAGGGGCCACACTCATATACGCTCATTACATTACACAGGCAAATAGTCAGTTCAAGACTGGACTAGGAGTTGGAGTTCTTATAGGCCTTAAAAGTGGCTTCTTTCATCTTGACACTAAATGTTGGCTAAGGGCGATTCAAATTGTAAAGGTGTTGCTATGGATGGATTACTGGAAGTGGGAATTCAGCATGTTTGATCTACGCGTATGGAGTGCAAGAAATTTAGCGGATTATAAGAAGTTTTGTTATGCAACATTGGTCATCATTGAATTGAAGGTTCATCTTGGCCTACGCAGAGCGGACTACATACAACTTAGAGTTCATGGTGCTGCGACACACGAAATGTTGGCAAGGCAACAGACAGAAAAGTGTTATCATGTCCCTGTTATAAGAGTGGAGCGGCCCATATCATTTCGATGACAGGAAGACAACAACCATCTTTCCCTTGTCAACTTAACAAGCCGTTTTTCTTAACCTTCATCCTTGAGGACAAGGATGTTCTGAAGGGGATGGTATTTGTCATGTCCCAAACCTAGGAGGGGGGGGCGCCCATATCATTTCGATGACGGTATTTAGTGTAATTTTTTGTTGGTATCCTTTAACCAATCAGGGGTGTCTTTATCTCTTGTAATGAGTGGTTTAGATATAAGCAATTAGTGGCGTAGTAGCCGTTAGATCTAGGGTAGTTCACTTGTGTTGAGCTTTATAAGCTAGAGACACTGTAAGTAAAATCTATCTAAGAAATCAATCAAAAAGTAAATCAAGTAAATCGTTCAATCGATTAAACCGTGTTCTCTTCGGAAGGCTTGATCCGTGTTCTCCTATTCTTGTTGTGAATCTCATCTAGGTCCATAACACCAGCCTACATGATCTGGACTCGCACCCCACCTTTCAGGTGACCGACCATTTTATTAACCCGTTCCAATAGTTTCTTCCCCTTTGAAAAGGGCAGAACGCGCTACACGTATCAAGTGTCTTTTCTCTTTTAAAGGAGAACATAACAGAAAGGCACAAGTTCCCAACAGGAAATAAAGAAAAACGGAGACATATACACCGAGTGATCGACAGCAGAGTGTGCCCTAATAACTCCAGTTTCTTCTTCCTAATTTATCTTACAAACAAATTCAGAAGATACCCAACGTTTAGAATCTGTTTTTTCTTTTCTTTGTTTATATCTGGGATTGATTCCAGAAAACCAGGCGATTCTTTGTTGGTTCAGATGGGTTTCCCAGGTGAGGATTTTTTTTTTTTTTAATCAACACTGAGATTTACGAATGTCAACATTGAGGATTGAAGTATTATCCGAGGGATGATTTTATGTAAGATATATCATATGAATGTAATTCTAGGGATTGATCTTGTCTTCTAAACCAAATGAATTGACTTGTGGTCTATTTATAGGACACTTCAAATTACAATATTGAGCTGAGGGAGCTGTAGCCATCATATTTTCCTTTGTTGATCAACTTGCGCCACAAGATTGTAAGTGAACTGGGCATGTCAATTCAGTATTTTTCCTTTGAGAAATTTGGTTTTCCGTCATATATCTCAACATGTATTGGTATCTGGTCGTTACTGATTGTAATCATGGGATATCTGGTTGTTGTTGTTGCCTTATTGGTACTTGCATAAATAATAAGATTTGGTTGTTATTGGTTTATTTGTTCATTACTAGTTTTTGGTATCTTTAGGTTTATTATTACGAACTCATGTCAAATGTAGAACTACTTTGGGCTTTTAATATGTTGATCTACTTGCAGTTATTATGACTTGATTTTTAAGGACCCTTTCTCTGAGAAATTTTGTTATTTTGTAGTTAGAAATAAATATAAGAAAAATGCAAAAGGATCAAAGTTCCAGTGCTCCATCAACTCCTTCTGCTGGGAGAGTACGACAGCGTAGACGCTCACAAGAGGTGAGTAATACTTTGTTTAGATTGTTTTGAGGATCTCCTTTGCCAACATATAGCCGTACTTAATAGAAACAAGTTTGGCCTTATCAATGCTCATAGTTGTTCGCAGTAACCTCATTGTATTTCCAATTAGACAAATTTTCATTGTTATGTTCGGAGTTTTTTTGTGTGTGTGCTCTGTGCTGGTATTTTAAGTATGTATATTCTTTATTTGGTGACAGGCTCCTTTCGAAACAAGTAAAGTGAATGGGGGTAATTTACTTGTTAATGATCAAAACAAATACAAGTCCATGTTGATTCGTGCATATTCATCTCTGTGGATGATCGGAGGGTTTGCGCTTATTATCTACATGGGTCATCTCTATATTTGGGCCATGGTTGTTGTGATCCAAATATTTATGGCAAAGGAGCTATTCAGTCTACTCAGGAAAGCTCATGAAGATAGTCACCTTCCTGGGTTTTGGCTATTAAACTGGTGAGCCTAGCACTGACTTTGTTCTTGTAGTCTTCAGGTGGAGGGGACTTTTTCCTGGGTCTTCATTGCACAACTTACTCCTTTAATGCTTGCTATCTTTATGATTTGCATACATTATTATCATGTATTTCCTGTTATCCTGTCTGCAGGCATTTTTTCTTCATGGCAGTGTTGTTTGTATATGGCCGCATCCTCAGTCAGCAGCTCGTCAACACTGTGACATCTGATAAAGTTTTATACCAGCTTGTGAGCGGTCTCATTAAATATCAAATGGCCATTTGTTATTTCTTATACATAATTGGTTAGTATGTCCTTGCTTACTTATATTTATATATAAGTCAATCAAACGTGGCATCAAATTATCTCATCCACGAGTGTTCAGTAACTCTGTAATTATGTGTAATCTTATGCATATGTTCTAGTCTTTCAGAAGTCTCTTTATTCTACATCTTATTTCCTTTTTCTATCTGTATCTTTGTCAGGATTTGTGTGGTTCATTCTTACGTTGAAGAAGAAGATGTACAAGTATCAGTTTGGCCAGTATGCATGGACACATATGATTCTAATTGTTGTGTTCACCCAGTCCGCTTTCACTGTTGCAAGTATTTTTGAAGGAATTTTCTGGTGAGATCTCTTGAAAATTCTTCAAATGTTTGTCATATTTGTCCATTAGAACTTGATGTGTTATTTGATCTGATCATGTAAATATACCAAAATTTTCCTAAGATTCGACACTCTTTCCTCTTTCTTGCATTTCTTTCTCTCTCATTATTGAATGTGTTATTTGTAGTCTGGCATATCAGTATTACATATGTTATGTTAGATAGTAGACTGTTCCTCCTTAATGATCCCGGGGATCTTACAAGTGATAGGGGTTACCCAATGAGCATAGTAATCTATGCACTTATTATTCTTTTTCCTCCTGACGTTCATTAGGTTCAGTGCAGGTTTCTTTTGCCAGTTTCACTTGTTGCCATCAATGATATTGCTGCCTACTTCTTTGGTTTTTTCTTCGGGAAAACACCCTTGATCAAGTTGTCTCCGAAGAAAACTTGGGAGGGTTTCATTGGAGCATCTGTTACGACCATGCTATCTGCATTTATGGTGAGAATCATCTGTTCTTTGCCTATGGTGTTATTTCATTGTCAAAATATGTTGAGTTCTGTGTGCCTAAGAAATATTCCTGCCAGATTGCCTATACACAATACAATTGTCAGTTCTTCAGCTTAAACATGTCTTACTTCCAGAGTTTTCTATGTCCTTGAAGCGCATTGTAGATTTGGTCTCCTTTCACTGTTAATCATCATGGAAATATGAATATTTGGTGTATTGTGCAGTTGGCAAATGTTATGGGACGTTACCAATGGCTTACATGTCCTAGGGAGGTAATTCTTTAATTGATTGTTATTGTTTCTTGAAGAATATATGCACCGCGATGTTTATCTCTCCAATGCGTGTTGCAATATGCAGGATTTATCAACTGGTTGGCTTTACTGTGACCCTGGGTACCTATATAAACCCGAGATTTATTCTTTGGCAGGATGGCTTCCCGAATGGGTGAGTAGAAGAGATTAATTTCTTCACCTATTTATTTTTCTATTATATACACAGAATTTATTTTATCCTTCTTTATTTTTGCAGTTTCCATTGAAAGAGGTGTCAGTTTTGCCTGTACAATGGCATGCACTATGTCTTGGTCTATTTGCATCAATCATAGCACCTTTTGGAGGCTTTTTTGCCAGTGGTTTCAAAAGAGCTTTTAAACTCAAGGTCATCCTCGTTAACTATTCATTTAAATGACAAATACATACAAAGTCCCTGATAAGCTTCATAAACATTGGTCTCTACTTGAATTATAACAGGATTTTGGTGATAGTATCCCTGGACATGGTGGTATTACTGATAGGATGGATTGCCAGGTAAACTGCCTATAAGTATCATGGTTCTTGCAGATTATGTGTTCCCAATGAATTTGTAGTGCGGATATTTGCAGATTCAACTGTGTTAAAATGTGACCCGTTTTGCAGATGGTGATGGCTGTGTTTGTATATATCTATCACCAATCCTTCGTCATACCCCAGAGTTATTCCGTTGAGGTTATCTTGGATCAGGTGGGTATTACTCTTCGTACAGTTTACAGTGTACTTTTATGCATACACTGATGTTATCTGTTTGGGCTTATACTGGGCGGATTAAGTATATATCTGATTGTGGTTTACAATGATGATGTAGATATTGAGAAATCTTAGTCATGAGGAGCAACGGGCATTATATACGAAGCTAGGGCAGATCTTCCTTGAGAGAAGATTTGGTTGATGGCAAGAAGCGCACGACGAATTTCTTATCATGTAAACCACATCTTTCTTTATTTCTTTAAATGAAAATGTTGTTTACATGGTGTTGCATTTTCTTTGTTCTAAATCAATTAAAGATTGTAGGCATGTACAAATTAATTGATCGGGGAATCATTGTAATGTTTGATACCCAACATTCTTTACACGGGCTTTTAGTGTTATTTGGATTTGTAATTTCGTTTCATTGTTACTCTAATAAAGAGAATATAGCGAGAGATTTTCTACCGCTGCAAGCCTGCAACTGTATTGGCTCAGGCCTTGGATACAACATTAAGCATTTTATAACTTGGTGACATGGTCAAGTCAGATTTCAGGTGTTAGTAGTACGCTAAACTGAGCCATCCTAGAGTACAGACAATTTTGAATGTTCACTAGATAATAATCTTCTCCAGAACATCTTTCATTATACTGTATTATAATGAGAAAAACAAACAAATCACAAGTGTGCTAATTCGGCTTGAGTATTACCTTCTCCTCTAAAACTGGGCTTTGGGAATCAAACAAATCACAAGTGTGCTAATTCGGCTTGAGTATTACCTTCTCCTCTAAAACTGGGCTTTGGGAATCATAGTACCCGAGTCCTGACTGAAAAGGCCCATTCACATGTTCCATTTCCCTAACAACTACCAAGTACATATCAGCTACAAAAGAAACACAGAAGAACCAATTCCACCATTTGGATCAAACACAGTTCATCAATGGCGGCATCTTCTCGTCAGATCTTCCGTTCCGTTTCCCACTCATACCCATCCCATTGTCTCAAAACCTTCCTCCGCTTTGAAACCACTGCATCCTCATCATCTCCTTCATTACTAACAACAAAACCTTCTGCTTCCTATCATCATAAACATGAACAAGAATATTCAGAACCGTGTAATTTCTTAGGAAGTTGGAAGGCACCAAAAGACCCAAAAGAAGCACAAGCAAAATTAGGGCTATTAAGAAGAGATTATGCAAAACAAGTTAGAGAACTAAGAAAGGATTATTTCAATGAAATGGAATTGCAAAGACAAGAGAAACAACTGAAAGATGAAGCTAAAAAAGAAGCAATTCGTATTGCTAAACAAGAACGCAAAGCTGCCAAAGCTGCAATGTCTAAAGCCAGAGCTGCTGAGAGACAGGTTTTTGAAGAGGAATTTCGTCAAACCCTAGTAAGTGATCCTATGCAATACATTTTTTCTCTATTTTCTGTACTGTGAAACCCTAGTTTCAATAGGATGAACAAATACAAATTTATAGCTATCTTATACAGAATTGAAAAACTTTTGATGTGAATTGGTATATCCGTGTATTATCTTCGTGTAGCCATGACATGTATAGGAATTGGGTAATGGGTGCTGTGTAAACAAGTAATATGCCAAAAATCAGAAAATGCTTTTGAGGTTGCGGCAAAACTGCAAACTTACTTATACATCCACATTTTTTTGACATTTGTACATGGAAATGAAGAACAGTAATGGTGGATTACTTGGAAATCGACATGGTTTCTTACATGCTTATACGCTGAATAGTTGTATATCAGATAACTTGTTTACACAGCACCCATTACCCAATTGATATCAGATTACTTAGTTTCTTACACGCTTATACGCTGAATAGTTGTATATCAGATAACTTGTTTACCCATTACCCAATTTATATCAGATTACTTTGTTTCTTACACGCTTATACGCTGATAGTTGTGTAGCTTACTAATATTCGGAGCTGAAAATCTAGGTAAGTGTATTAGAATGATTTGTATGAAGCTACATTCATGGTTTCGCATAGTCTTCTTGATCAATTTCGGACCCCAATATGATAGTCAGAGAATCGCTACGGGAGTAGAAAGACAAAACTAAAAGATTGCAATAGAAACGTTAATTTTATTGCTTCAGAGAAAGAGTTTTACAACGTTTTCCTTCAAGGTAATTTCAGCCCTAGGAGTTGTTGTACCCTTCTTCTTCTTCTTTTCTTCTTCATTGTATTTTTCTCTGCTCTCCTACTTATAGGTAGCACTACTTCTCTATTCTAGTCAGGAAACTACTTCTAGAATTACTAGGAGAATGTTTCTCTTGTTTGTAACCATGGGTACATGGTCTTTGATGGGCCATACCTAAAACCGGATCAGACCTCCCCCATTAGGAGGCTTTTGGTCCCTCAAAAGCATTGAGTTAAGATGTGCGGAAATTTAGCCTGCAGCTGCACTCTTAAGTACCACTTTGCATGCTTTAAACTTTTCCCGTTTAGACATTCTTAAAACAATACTCGTTCTCCAATTCTAGTCTCTTGTGTCTTCTTGCTAAGAATCAGACCATCTTTTGGTACTTCACTTATGGCTAAGTCTTGCACAACTTGTAATGATGGCGACTTATTTTGCTCGTCAAGTAGCTTGATTTCTGGTTCCACACGCTGTTTTGGTGGTACCTTCTGCAGCTATTGCAGGGTGTCTTCTAACAGCTGTTGCAGATCGTTCTTTTTGGTCTTAGTGCACTCGCAAGAGTTTGCACAAACCAATTCACTAGGTTCTTTGACCAGTGGTCAAACCGCGGATAGGCTAATTTTCCGACCAGCGTTTACCAAGTGTTTGGTTTGTTGTGTAGCCAAAAGTCATTGATTAGTTCTCCCCTCTTGATGGACGGTTTTCACAATCTCGCCTTCTTTGGTTTTTGACTGCTCTGTTCCATAGGGTTGATTCTTCATCTCAATAAACATAGCTTTCTTTCTTCTATCAATATTAGGATCTAATGATAACACTTCGTTACCCTTGGATCGAAGCCCTTCCATACATCTCCGGAAACATTGCTTACTTACCAACCTGGCTCTGATACCACTGATCAATTTTCGGACCCCAATATGATAGTCAGAGAATCGCCACGGGAGTAGAAAGACAAAACTAGAAATGTTAATTAAAATTGCTTCAGAGAAAGAGTTTTACAACGTTTTCCTTCAAGGTAACTTCTGCTTTTGGAGCTGTACTTGTACCCTTCTTCTTTTTCTTCTTCATTGTATTTTTCTCTGCTCTCCTACAGGTACTCTCTTGCACCATATTTATAGGTAGCACTACTTCTCTATTCTAGTCAGGAAACTGCTTCTAGAATTACTAGGAGAATGTTTCTCTTGTTTGTAACCATGGGTACATGGTCTTTGACGATACCTACAAAACGAATCACTTCTTCTCAAAAAGTAGTGATCTTCGTTTGTACTTTCGTATCCTCTAGAAAGTACGTGTGCAGTCTTCATCTTATATGGTGGAGCTCCTTCATCGGGATTGCGAACTTTGTCTTCACAGTTCTAGTTTATTTTAGTTCAGAAAAATTTCTTCTATGTTATTGCTCCGGGTCTTTGAGCTAGTTTACCCATACTAGGCTAGAAATAAATGACATGAACTTACATACCCAAGTGGGTGAAGGAGAGATAAGTGGTAATGGATATGTGTACAGTAGTATTTATATAAATTAGTAATTTAACAAAAGGCAGGATTTCTTGGTCATTGCTGCTGGCTGGGCGTATTATGAAATCAATCCCACCTTCCCCTAAAAAGGCAACTGGATTCAACATTACGTGTGTTTCTTTATTTTTCCTCTCCGAGTAACTTTGTTATTTATCTGCCTGAATATTCCTGGGATGACACAATCTTTTTACAGATGAAAGAGCGAGCTCAAAATCTTGATAGCTGGAGACTGAAAGAGAGAGCGAGAGAGGAAAAGAAGCTTGAAAAGGTGAAAGAACTGCGCAAGCAGAGTTCTGTGTGGATTGAGGAAACTGATATGGAGAAAAAGATCCTCGAGGCTATTGTTGACAGTAATACTCTCTAAGCCTATATTATTGTTCCCGAAAGTCCCTGAATCTGTTTAGCTTTGTTTTTTCTTTTACTAATTTATTTCTAAAACATCAACAAATAATATTGGGACGTTTATGAAGCTCTTTTGGTCATAAATGTGAGTTAGTTAGTTTTTTAGTTTGTTATCTGTATGTTGCTTTCACTGTAGCTGTGAAAACCAAATAGCATACTAGATTTCATCTCTTCTTTTTTATTAAGAAGGTGATCATGGGGGCTGATGGTTTGATGCACTGTAATAAATATGGCTGATCCTATCTAAATTTTGATGTGTTTTTCCTCTAATTCTCAGTAGTCCATCATTTTCTTGTATCCACTGTGTCTCAGCTGTAGGATTTTTCTGATATCATTTGGTGGTGAAGAGATGTGGAACTGATTTTGTTTGTCTCATTGTCTGATGTTATGCATTTTTGCATAAAAATACCGGTTCAGAAATTTTAAGTCTCATTGCCAATCTGTTGTCTCAGTTAACAATATTTAGACTTTTAGAAAAAAGGGTTGTAATTATCACAAGTGTGGGTTGTATTTAGTCTCTGAGGGAGTATTAGTATAAGATATATAAGATAAGATGAGCTTGTTAGTACACCAGAAGGAATTATTTAGTAACCTAAGCGTGGAAGCTAAAAATACTGCATCTTTTGATTCTTCTATGCAATATTTTGCTCAAGACTGTCAGACAGCAGTTCCTTTGAAGTAAAATAGCAACCCCATTGATCTTATCAAATGGAGAAGTACATGATAATAATTTAAACACAAAAAAAAAAATTAACAGATAATAATTTTTCAAGAAACACAGTTCCTTTGAAGTAAAAAAAAATTATCAAATGGAGAAGTACATGATAATAATTTAAACACAAAAAAAAAAAAATTAACAGAAATTTTAACACATGTTGTCGACAAAGAGAAAGAGGAATGAAGCATAAACTATCATTAGTGTACCATTACTTGATTTGTGATATTTTTCCTTTCCATCAAAAAAGGGTCTGCTAGCCTCAACATGGCGGCAAATGTCAAATATTTCTTTACATTGTATCTAAAGGTGTAAATAATAAATTATGCAAAATGGATTCAAGTTAATCCTGATTTCTATGGCAGCGGAAAAAGCAGAAAGAGAAGTAAACAAGGATACAGCCTCCAAATCCAAAAAGAACGAACAAGCTTCAGGTCCAAATGAACTACTCCTTTACCACCTAGCCCGTCCCCTGGGCCTGCCAAAAATAACATCACAGAGCACTTCATGAGCTATTTAACAAATTTTAAGAACATCGCACAAGATTTAGAGAATGATAACGATTAACGAAACTTGCATGTTCCAATACCTATCACTTTTCGAACAAGTGTCATCTTGTTATTTCCCCTTTCGCCAACTATCAAATGTATCTGCCTTAAACAGCTGAAGATGCAAGGTGATAGTTACTCACAGTCTTGATTTTGTTGCGCTGCAATTTTCTCTGAATCTCTTGGGCCTGCTTAGTCTCTTTTACAGAATAGATAAGAATTGCAGTCCCTTGATTTCCCGCAAGACTAGATCTAGCAACAAAGATCTCCGAATTTGTCGGCGGCTCCAAATGTATACCTAGAATTTTAAATTATCAAATAAAGAAGAAACAAAGTGTGCATCTAAGCAACCGGTAAAGTTGCTGAATATAAAGCAAGATCAACGCAAGTCTGGGTAACAATGAACACTTACAAGTTCAACTCTAGGAAAGTCAATTCCAAGAGCAACATCATTCGAGGCAAACAATAAATCAAATTCCCCATCTTGGAAACGTAAAAGTGTGTCTCGTCGATTATCACCCTTTAGTGCCTCACACTTGAATACGGAAGCCAATTGATTAGCTTCTGTTTGCGAATCTGTGAAAACAATAGTGTTCCCACTGTTTGCATGTCCCTAACAAACAAAGACGGCGATAATTCAATAAGAAACACATGAATCAACCATCTATGTTAACTCTAACCATTTTTGTACAGACTCTACAAAAATCTAAGTTATCTGAACTTTTGATCAAAAATCAAACCATGAAAAACATTCTAATTAATCAGTAGCTGTTAATTGCTTATGTATAGCTTTGATGGGGCTACTGAACTGTTGACATTGTTTAAGTTGGTTGAATGAGTCAGCTGTCTTAAGAAAAACATAACGGCAGTGTTTCTGATCATCCTTCCACCTCGAGCCATAGTCTTAAGAAGCATAGTCCATGTTCAGATATTTTATTCCCCTAATTTGTCTGTCCGAATCCATGGTAGGATCACCAATTTAACAAAGGCTAATCTGAATTTTAAAGTCAAAACCCCTCATCATCTCAGAAAAATTAAACCTTAAACAGCCACTACAAGTAATCATACCTAAAACAACATTTACACATATCAAATCACAAAACCCTAGTCATTCGAATCACTACCATGTCGTAAGAATCACATTATTAAGCAGGCTGCATCAACACAATTAGAAAATGAAAATCTCTACATCACCAGAACCTAAGTATAACCATGAAAATACTGAAATGTAACTAATTAGTAACTCAAAAATACAATGAATTATGGAAGACGACATTCTTTATAAAGGCTAACACATAAAACGCATGTGATCAGAACTTACTTTAATTAAAGAACGCAAGAGTGATTCCCTTCCCTCCATGGGTGCTTCAATCTTGAACAATTTAATTCCCTTATCGACCATCTCCAAAGAACATCCTACCTACAAAACGTTTTTTGGTTAAACATAAATGTTATAGACATACTTAGGATGGGTAGGATGGGTACGGGTAAGAAAATTTGGGAGTTAACTAAGCACTTACCAAATCAATAGTTAAAAGATCTCGAAAATACTCCTTGGCAAACTTTTGTATATTCGGAGACAATATGCCTGCGGAGAACATAATTCTCTGGCATCCTGTTGGTAGCCTTCCCATTATAACTCCTACATCTTTAACAGCCACTGCAAGCATCCGAGCAGCCTCAACAAGAACAGTAAACTGCACTGCATTCAAGTTCACTACGTTCATCTTGCACAGTTGAATGACACTTTTAGGAGTGCCAACAATGACGTCAACTTTAGCACCATCAAGGGAGCTCATATCAAATTTTTCACCGGCAATACAGACTGTTTGAACAACTGGTGCCAATTCACGAAATTCCTCCTCAACTTGTCGTGCAAGTTGTGTTGATGGTACCAAAACCAGAGCTAGAAGATTTCTTTTCATCCTACCGATATCAACACAACGACAACAATATTTGTATCATATCATAACTGAATAATTAAACTTTTATAGCATACTAAGTTGCACACATATACCATTTCTGACGTTTCTTCCATGAGATTTTTTCCAATATGGGAATCCCAAACGCAATGGTCTTCCCTGTACCGGCTCTGGATCTAGCCAAGATATCTTGCCCAGACTTCACACACTCCATTAGAAATCACTTCACATTAAGAGTAACAGCAAAAGACAATAAGTCACTTCAAAATACATACTAATGTCTATGTAACACTGACCAAAAACAATACGTACTTGTATAGGGAAAAGCTTATTAATTCTTCTTCCAGCCAAAGCTGCAGCGATCCCGCCATCAGTGTGTAGCTCTGAAACAGCAATTTCTTCTCCTTCCTTCTTCTCAAACCTATTTTAAGAATTAAGATTAGGTAGGGCCATTTCCTCAATTGGAAAACTAACTAAATAATAGCTTCTCACCTTAAAATTTCATATAGTCCACCAATTCTGTTCACATTTAGTTGTGCAAAGTACGGTTTCAACTTCATGTTTTCAATGCTCAAAGTAATAAACGCATGCTTTCCCCCTACCCCAACCACATTTAAATCATTGATGACATCATTCATCACTCTCTGATGAAGGACTCTAACCTGCTCTACGGTCATACCCTTACGCCAATCACACATCAAGGGTTCAGCTATGAGCATTCCCGATCCAGCACATTCGAAATCACGGACATTAAAACCATGGAGAGAATCGGTCTTATCTGAGAAGTACTAGTATCTGATTTCCAAGTCCCCGGGATGAGTGCCAAGTGCACCGAAGATAAGTGTCATGCTTTTTACTCTGTCTCCTTCTGATGGACCACCGTTCTTCGTCACTTCTTGAAGCTTATCAGCATACCTGGCCCTGATGATTGGATCTAGAAAATCAATATTCACCGTACCACCAAGGGCTCTTCTTCCTTCTGCTTCCACCTCTACGTCATCTAGGATCTGACCTGCATATCGAACGGGACCCGATAGTAGAGCCATGTAATCTTTATACAAAACATACTTGTCCGTGAAGTCCTCCACTGCATTCATGAATTAGTCAATATAACACATAACAACATAGCCAACTGAAATGAAATTAACAATTTCACTTACCATGCCATACGCCTCCCTTCATCAAAGCCTTAGAACCCTTCTTCGGCTTTGTAGTTACTACATGATCCCTGGCAACTTCATCATAATAAGTACATTCGGTGTCGCAAGACAGGCAGTCACCATCACACCCCTTGGAGGCCAACAAAAGTGTTCCTTGCTCTTGGTAATCTAAGAAACCTGTGAAAGGAGGAGAAGAAATGGTAATCAAAAGGGAAGGGAGAATTAACTAAACTCATATACAAAAAGTTACATTCTATACTCGCTATAAAATGCAAAACCACATAGAGAGAATAAGCTAACCTGTTTAGACATAAGGGGACCAGAGTCCAAGCCTTTAGGGATTTTAGAAAAGACATGATGCATCCTTGTAGGATTCTCAGTCTAGCAAAAAGAACACAATCCATGGGATTAACGATTAGCATACTTGGAAAATGGTAGAATCTCCAGATAGGGAAAGCACTGATGAAGGAAAATGTGATCATCAATCACCTTATCCTCTCTTAGTAGTGCATAACTCCCGGAGTGCTCTTTTTCAAGATGTTGGGAAACCTTACTCAGCAGTTGCTCTTGTACTTGCTGCAAGGAAAATAAAATCAATTAACAAAGCCCAAATGGGGAGTTCCATCCTCCGAAAAAGATGAAGGCAAAACTGCAATATCTCAATTAACTTCTCATAGACTTCCATCTGCCAATGATTATCGAAATTATTAATATTCCAGCACATTCAAAGTACTAAATTAGAGGTGAATGTAAAATACGCGCCTGGCTGTCAAATTTGGTATAAACTAGTACTGGTGCACCATAGCTGGATGAGTTAAACAGGTCTGGCTCTCTGGTAACAGAGAAAGCCGACCTGGCATGCTAACAACTCAACCTAGCCCAGCTTGAGTCTGAGCCTAGCCTACAATAGAGTCGGCCACACCTATAGGCTAGTCTATTCAACTTCAAAGAGAGTGAATGAAGTTCCGTATGGAGCGAACAAGCTCAAAACTCAAACAGCATGCTCCATAAGTAATTGACTAATTGAAAAATAACACCATAGCAAGACTAGTATGCGATCACGAGTCATGGTATGGTGCCATACCTACTTCAGTGAATATCAGTAAGACGGCTTATTTAGATTTTCAATAACCTCGCAGTACCGCATAAGTGAATAGAAAATAAGATTACAAAGCTGATGACTCGTCGTGGAGGCGAAAAGAAGGCATAAACTAGAAGGGATGTCCACCAGAGGTTGATGAACGGGAAAGATGAAATTCCGAACAATTTTTTAAAAAATGTAAAAAGAAGCCAGGAGAACCCATCTGCTACTTTAACATGAATGTAAGGACATGAAGCCAAGTTAAAGAACACATCCGGCAAGTACGATATAAACTCCATACCTGCATTTTGTTGGCATCCGAATGTACATCTCTCAGTAGTCCGGCAACGCTCCAATCAAGATATGTTGGAATGCGAGAAGTCATGGGTAAAAGGACCCCAACACTTTGATAATTGCTATAAACAGCGGCAATTTCTAATGCTGTCGGCCCTAACTGCGATGGAGGACACAAACAAAAAGAGATAAGAAACTGAATGTCTCAATGCAGGACATTTTAGTACTCACTCAACAAACAAGCTACTTATAGTTCTAATGCAATCAGCTTTAAAGCAGTTGAGAAACCTTATGAAGTTTTTTCTTTCTTCGGTAGGTGTGACATAAACATGAAATAGACTACTTATATCAACTATCAAAGGTATCAAATAAGGCGGAGAACTAATTGCTAGACTAGCCACTGGGGGGACAAAATCACGATGAAGTTTCATGGACCTGCATAATCATCTACGTGTGCAGATAACACAAACTCACACATGATATCAAAATCTAGACAAAAATGGAGCAAGAAGCGAAGTTAATATAGCCGGAAACTAATTCCCAGACTAGCCACTAGGGGTAAAAAATCACGATGAAGTTTCATGAACCTGCATAATCATCTACGTGTGCAGATAACACAAACTCACACATGATAACAAAATCTAGACAAAAATGGAGCAAGAAGCAAAGTTAATACAACCGTACATTCATCTTATAATTTGGATCAGCACCAGCTTCCAGTAACCGCTTAATGATATCTACGTTTTCATCCCTTGCTGCAGCATCCAGAGGTGTATTTCCGTATGACACAGCATTTGGGTCAGCGCCTGCCTACATATATATATATATATATGTACGAATTCGAAGATGTTATTACATGCGCCAGGAAAGTAAACCTACGAAAGGTGTGTGTGTGTGTGTGTATGGTACATTCTGGACTGGAGATATTTTTACCAATACATTACATCTTCCAGAAGATAAATAGGATGTTAAATTACAGAAACATGTGGTTTCGCAAATGCCAAGTGGTGAGAATTTTCCAAACCTCCAGAGTGATAATCACTTCAATTAATTTAGTCTGCAAGTACTATGTGTTGTCACATCCATACAATTTAGGATGTGACAGTACATATATATATATATATATATATATAATACCTGTAATAAGAAGAAAATGACTGGCTGAACAATGACGACAGTTTTTGGTAACTGGACTTGTTGCACATAACAAGAAATATGAGTAGCACTTAGGGTGGAACTCACAGACTTATTCACAAAAAGCAGACAGATTTCTGGCTCGGCACAAGGTCAACCAGAGACAAATGTAACTGATTGATGACATTCAGTTGGAACAACATTTGGATGACTATAACTGAATCCAAATGAACTAGATAGACAAGGCTTTCTACAAGGTCAAATAAAAAAAGCACAACTAATGAAGAACGACTGATACAGAAGCAAGAGTTATCTGAAACAAAAAACTTACAAAAGAAAACGTAACCGACAATTTAAGAAAAATAATCTAGGAATACTGGAAATTTTTCTATCAACTTTTGTGGTCAAAAAACCATTAGCCAACTCTAAAATTTTAAATTCAACATCACGGGTGTATCCCAAAATAAATATTAAAAAAATGCTATGAAGCAAACCCTGTTAGATGTTATTCAAACGAAGAAAATAGTAAAAATTCCCTACAACATATATGTATACATGCTACTGGAAATTTCCTTTTCTGGTTCATGAAAGAGCATATAGTTACAAACTTACGATTTCTGAATCATGAGTTAGTCTGAGTAAACAAAAGAACAGAGGGTTTAGGAATTTTGTTACCTGTAGTAAAAGTTCCACACATTCCCATGACTTGCCTAAAATTGCCGAAATTAGTGGTCTATACATATGCTGACTACTAACAACATCAGGCTGCATGGTAAATAAAATCAATTAATATTCGACAACAATTGAATAAGCTGACATTCTAAGGACATGTTAGATTTTCCTCCTGATCGACTACTTTACAGATGAACAACTGTTCAATATCAGCAGAAGAACCGAACTTACATTTGCACTGTGATCCAACAACAATTTAACAGCATCTAGGTGACCCTTAACAGCAGCACATTCAAGGGCAGTGCCAGCTCTACTTGCAACATCTACAAGAGCACCTCTTGAAAGTAACAAGGTTATTATCTTTGTATCACCTGCACATAATACCTCATAAGAATTGAATGCTTAATTTGATTTCATACAAACAAAGACTTTTGGTAAGAAGTTAAGAGACATCTTATTGTTACCTGGACTTCATAACCTACTTCGAGGAAGTACAGGTCCACTGAACTACACCAAAATGGAGTATAGTGCCACGATTCAATCATATTCACATCAATCTTAGCATCCATATCGCAGTTTAAACTTAGGATGGCTCACTAGTCAGTAGCAGGCCGACTATCAAGGCAGGCAAGGAGGTCATTTTTAACTAGGACATCCTTTTGGTTGGCTGTCAATCCTGGCCCAACAAATTGACCAGGGCAGGACCTCATTTACAGGAAATCTAATCCTAGCATGTAGCAGGGTCTACTAGTAATGAAGAGATCACATGCGAGCACTAGTAACCTAATTTGCTTGTTGAGGTACATCCGTCAGCGTTTCCAAATAAGTGAAGTTTTCAACGCAGCCACAACTTCCTTCAGTGAGTAGATATAAGGTGTAACTAACGTCTAAATAAGGTGGGTCGGAATGTTTAGACTTAAAGGCACCGATGAAGGTCTACTACTAACAGAAGACCGAAAGTATCATCTAGAGAGGGAGTACCTGTCTTTGCGGCATAGTGTAAAGGAGTGTCATTCGTATCACCTGATGCCTCAGCATTGGCACCGTTTTCAAGAAGACATGTAACTATGTCCAAATGGCCTAAGGAAACTACGTGATGCAATGGTGTGTGACCTACGAAAATAGATACAACAAGGAGACATATATTTAGTAGTTAAAATAGCAAACTATGAATGAATCCCCGTCAGTATGACTCTGCTATATCTTAAACAATATTTCCAACCACTACCCTTCTGTACAGTTAAATGCATTAGTAAACAAAGTGTTCAAATTTTAGCAATTGTGTTCACATTGACCATATGCTTATTACCATTTAAAAAAAAAAAAAAAAAAATATCTCCTCAGACGAGACAAAATATCCTTTCTTGTATGAATTGATGAAAAGAAGAGATATATACCATTTCCATCTTTAGAATCCAAATCAAGTTTCAACGTCTCAAGCAAGTATTTGCAAACGTTTAAGCTTCCTCCTTGAGCAGCAAAATGAAGAAATCCCCTTCCATCTTCTGATATAAGCCTTGAAATCACTTCTTTTACTCCAATCCCTTTAGCTTTAGCAAGATTCAACGCCAACCCTAAAAATAACCAAACCAAATAACAAATTAATAAATAAATAAACAAATAGATATACACTGTTTTTCTTACTCTTGAATGGATCAAGTTCGCCAGTGTTAGCTGCCCTAAACAACTCAAAATATAGGGAGCTCGAATCTGCATAAAAAACTATAGGGAAATTATTTTTCTTAAAAAAAAGACCAAAATAGTAAAATAAAGAGTTTTAAAATGAGAATGGAGCAGACCTGATGAACATTCCATAGCTTGTAAAAACTTTGATTTTTGAACTCCGGATGAAACTACTAATCACAAAAAGATCAGTGAAACTGAAGAAGAGAGTACTATAGAGGAAGAAGACGGACATCCAGATGTGGTGTCTTCCAGATGGTTTTAGAGGGTTTTAGTTCTATAATGTTTCTCTTGGGAAAAGAAAAAGTGCCAGGGGGAGTGATGTTACGGTACAGTCTCAGGTAACCATTACCCCCTCACCGCGTCGTTAATTGACCGTCCGTGCTAAAAATGGGTCTAAATCAAAAGAGTCAACTAATGTTTAAACAATGCAAGTCTGGAAGTATTGAATATTGATGCTCTATAGAGTGAGTCTCATTGACCAGGGATCCAAACAAACTCGGGGTTATTCAATTCCACCAAAGGTGTTTGAGATTGCTCCATTAATTGCCAGTCAAAAAGACAGAGGTCGGCCGATAAAGGTGTTTCAGTTCTGTTCTTGTACCATACTGAAGTTTTTCCATTGGAGATGATACAGAAGGCCCTTGAGATTCCCTACTTCAACTAGAATTGCTCATGAGAGAATAAAAGAAAAAAGATCATCAGCAAAAGGTAAATGTGACACATTGGGAGGAAGTTGAGAAGACCCTCATTTTTACAAAACACGATGTCATAACCAGCAGTAACGGCAGAAGAAGAATACCAGAAAATGTGCAACTTTAAAGCCAGTGGAAGCTGCAGTCAGACAATAACAACGCAATGTGTGTTCACGAACAGTGGCAATAAAGACTTGCACATCAAAAGTTATAACCTTCACATGGATTAGGAGATTTCATAACCCTAGATATAGATGTCCAACATGTCACACTCCTCATTGGTAAGTGGCAATAACCTAAGAATATACAAAATTGACTTTTCAGAAGTTTGAATATAACTAATTTATCACTACAATCTCCTAGCTATATAGTAATTTGGGATAGTTTGATCAAGTGAGTAAATCTTTTCGTCATTTTAATGCTTTCACATCTACATTACTAAGCATTATCTTCTTCCACTTTGATATTTTCAACAGCTTTCCTGTAAAGAGACGAAACAATAATAGTATGAAGAAACAAAATAGATCCTTAAAGCTGAAAAATATCATATTAGGATTCTTAATGTTGGAAGTGAAAGTATCAACTTTACTTGTATGCATCTTTAAGCTCTTTGTTTCTGGGATCGAGCGTCAAACCCTTGTTAAAAGCATTTGCTGCATCATCATATCTCTGTGACAGAAAATGCAGAAGAACGTTAAAACTCGATATTAATTACTGGAGAGAGTAAGGAATTGCGGGGAGATACATACTTTCAGTATATGAGCGCGACACCTAACCTATAGTACACCTTAGGCCATTCGGGCCTTTCAATCATGCATTTAGCAGCAAGGTCAAGCGCATTGATTCCGTCACCCAGACGCGCATAACAGACACTCAGGTTGGATAGTACTGCTGGATCTTTTGGAAAAAGGATCAAGGCCTATTTCCATTACAAAAGAAGACAAAATCATTAAAGTAATTAGGAAAATGAGATAATGTTGAATCAGTTACTCAGAAGTATCCAGTCACTGGCTTGAAAAATGAGGCTTCAACAATGTGTAATACAGCTAATAAATTTTCTAAGAGCCTAACTCTTCCTATAGGTCCATGTGCTACCAGAAAACCAGAACCAAATATAGCCTAACTACCTCGTCGAAGCAATACTCTGCCAATAGATACTGCTCTGCCTGGAATGCATATCTTCCGATCAAATTTCTCCTTCATATAGACTTCCCTCTGCAAAAGACTTTCCAAAATTATTGATAAACTCACATCAAATTAGGGAATTCCAGTACATTTAAAGTTCGGAATTAGCGGATATACGTAAGAGATGTGAGATGGTAAAATTTAGTATCGGTGCACCATAACTAGAGAGTCAAACAGGTTCACCTGTCTAGTGACAGCCATAGACAGCCGAGCACGCTAACAACTCAGGTAAGCCCAGCAGCAGCCTGGCTTGCTATAGAGTGGGCATACCCCTTGGATAGCCTGTGTACATATTGTTCCGTTTTGGGAAAACAAATTTTCGTGCGAGAGACAGTAAATAGAGTACTACAATGTTTCATATTCAACTTCGAAGTATATGTAGCCATCTCAAAGTACGTGAATGAGACTCCATTACGGGGTGAACGAGCCTAAAACTCGACGCCATGCTCCACAGATAATTGTGTAGTTGAGGCAATAACACGATAGCAAAACTCGTATGTGGGCATGAGCCATATCATGGAGCCATACTTGCTTCTGAGAATAATGGTGGCGGCTTATTTAGTTTTCAATAACCAGGCATTAGTGTTGTAGGTTTATAAGAAGTAGAACTACAAACTTGATGACTCGTACTGAAGGCACAGACTACAAGGGAAGTCCGCTAGAGGTTTATGAACTGGTGGAAGGAAAGGATGAAGCTGTCAACGATTTTTATAAACGTAAAAATGAAACAGAAAAACCCATTTGCTAAGTTACCTTGAAAGTAAGGAAATGAAGTCAAGTTAGACGATATAAACTTCACATCAACGTATTAATTAATTAACATGCCTCATTAAATGGAGCCAGAGGAAGCCAAAGGTAATGTTCCATTAGGGATAAGTTGGAAGACGAGATGTCACGGGAAAAAGAACCCCAACAATTGGATAATTGCAATTCAATACCCGACTACGATGGATAACAAAAACAAAATTAGGTAAGCAACTATGTGACACAACAAAACGTTTTAGTACTAACAAACAAGTTACTTATAGTTCTATTGCATCAAGGTCTAAAGCATTTGGGAAATACAAAGTGCTTTCTTTCTTCGGTAGACATAACATAGATATAAAAACAAACATCAACTATAAGCCGTGAACTAATACCCGAGGTCCCAGAGTAGTCGAAATTTATGCTTGTATAAGGTAGTTCTATCTGTGAGAATTTATGATAAAGTTGCAAGGACAGCATAATCATGTGGAGATAACACATACTCTGCAATTAAGAGCTGCAATTTCTAATGTTGTCGCCCGACTACGATGGATAACAAAAACAAAATTAGGTAAGCAACTAGATCTAAAGCATTTGGGAAATACAAAGTGCTTTCTTTCTTCGGTAGACATAACATAGATATAAAAACAAACATCAACTATCTCATATAAGCCGCATCCTGTCACTATTTGTTTACCTTAGCGCATAATCATCTATGTGTGGAGATAACACATACTCTCAGAAGATGCCAAAATTTGGACAAAAACAAAGCAAGTAGAAAAGTTTAATACATCCGTACATTCACTTTATAATTTGGGTCTGCACCAGCTTCCAGTAAGCGTCTAATGCCATCCACGCGGCTGCTGCAAGCTATGTTGTATTAGGCGCTAGGCGAGGCCCCAAGCCCATCGCCTAGCGCCTAGGGGCCTAGGCGCGCCTAAGGCGCCCCAGGCGATCACTACTACGATTGATGCTCTTTTACGGATTAATGTGCCACTGAATTTTAATTAACAATAACAACAGTTCCCGTTAAAATTTCAAAAGTGAAAAGTAATCAACCAAAAAAACAAAAACAGACAACAAAACTGAATCTCATTGATAAGCCCCAAACTTATCAATCAATAATCAATGGGAAAATAGTGAGAAAACACAGTTGAGAAGGGAAATATGGCAGACGAGAAAGAATAAGAATTCATTAGACCAGAGAAGAAGAGTACACAGACAAGATAACATCAATTCATTTCCAATCATAATATCATTACATACTAACAGACACACATATATAGATGTCTGCTACAACCGTACCATCATATCCATAACCCAGTTAACTGCTAAAGATACCAAACCTACTTACATAATCATACAATACCTAATGCTCTGTCTCTAATTTACTACCACCAGCAGAATGCCCGACATCACCAAACTCATTGAGATCAATGCCTCTTAGACCATCTTCCCTCAAAACTAAATCAATCACGTAATTCCTTTAAAACTTTATTATTCGTTTCCATATTTTGTTCCTGGGTTATCGACGGTGATTGATTTTGCATTAATATTGATATTTCACTACATATATAGAGTTTCCATACTTTGATCATTCATTGTCCATGCATCCATGAGTTGAAATTGTCGTTATAATATATCCCAATATTAATGATGTTTCCATATTTTTACCATTGATTGATGCTAGAATATTAGTATTATATATTCATCAATGAGAATAAATCAATCTTCGCGACAATCAACCATCAAATATGGAAAAAAAAAGTTCAATTTTAGGAAAATGATACTGTTAAGGAAAGCTAATTTATTGATGATCAGAAATCAATGGGCACTAAATGCTAACATGTTTACCACATACACATGGCCCCTTGGGCGCTTAGACTAGCGCCTAACATTTCCGCGAGGCACCAAAAGCACCAAACTCGCTCGCCTAAGGCGCTGGCGAGGAAAATAGCATATAATTGGATTAGGCGGGCGCTAGACCTACGCTTAGTGCGCTTTTGGCGCCTAGGCGCTCCGGGCTCGCTGGTAGGCTTAAAAAGATGCCTACGACTATGTCTACTGCAAGTGCACAGGCCTATTGGAGGCAAGGGCAAGCACAGGTCGATCCCACAAAGAAGTGGTGTGTATGTGAGTTGATCTCAAGGCTTTAATTAAACTGATTTCAAGAGAGTGACAGAGTAATGGTTTGTTGTCGAAACGACTAGGTTGGAATGGTGATTTGTGACTCTAAACTAAGGTAATGATAAGCACAAAGTGTTGGAACCGATGATTTTGTGACACTAGGGTGATTAAACTCACCACTTAATCCTATACTAAGGTAAACAAATTCTACTTATGCTCTTATCCTTCCCTTGAAGGTTTCAGTGGAGATTATGTTAATTGCATTCACTAATTAACCCCTAGTATAGAGTGTCTTCTTACAATACACTCTATCACAAGCTAATTTGCTCAACAATTAGCAAATAACCTAATACAATAAACACATTAAGAACATAAGATGAATCATGAATTAACTTAACATAGGCTTAAGGGTTTGTTCTACACCCTAGCAGAGGTGATTAGAACATTATGTAAAGAAAATAAAACAAAACTGAAATTAAATTCCCAAAATTAAACCCTAAAACATTGATTGTCCTCTCTCACATCCAGAACATCAATTTATATCTCTCACAAACACTCAAACTCACCAAAGACGCAAACCCAAACCTCTTTCCTGCCTTACTTCATCTCTGAATTGACCATGCAGGGGTTGTTCGAGAAAACCCTAATTTCAACCATCTCAACCCTAGCTTCTAGGTTATGGGAGAAGCTAAAGATGGAGATGGGTGAACCTAGGGTGGCGGAGAAGGTGGCTGATGGAGTTGTTGATGCTGTCAGGAGATGGAGGTGGTAGTGATGGCTCTGCAACAGGTATGGGGAAGAAGAAGAGAGGGATGGAGCTCTGATTTGGACGGGAGAGGAAGAAAGAGAAGATGGAGGAGAAAATGGTTTTCTCGATAGGGTATAGGTGTAGGTGGATTTGTTGTGAAGCAGGCACATCGAGTGTTGATGGGAAGGACGGAGCGAGCATTGGATGCGGATGGGCGAGATCTGAACGGCTCAGGGAGAATCGGGTCATTTTGGTGTTGAGCGAATGCATCAAAGGGACGATGTGCAAAAAAGGAGCGAGCGTTGGATGAAGAAGAGATCAAATCTAACGGCTCGGAAAGGATGGGCTCGGATCCGGATCGTGGGTCGGGTCTTGGATAGCTTGGGCCCATGTCTTGTAGATGGGTTGCTCCTTGTTGGGTTGCAACTGTTGCGCGCGCGGGCTTTGGCTTTTTGCTCCATAGACGCTCGTCTCCAATTTTCTGCTCTTTTGGCTCCTCAATTTCTCCGAGCTTTATTTATTACCTAAAAACACAAAATTAATTAGTACAAATATTTATTCTTGAAAACAAAGAAAATACAGAATCTGGGATAATATCTGATTTCGAGCACAAAAGATGAGTTAAATGCCAATAAAAAGATGTAGAAATATGCAATATTTGGCACTCATCAAATACCCCCAAACCTGAATTTTACTTGTCCTCAAGTGAAACAGAAATTAGGAGATCCTAACTATACCACTGTCGCGGGTCTCTCGAATGCATTTAGCGTATGCACTAAGCCTTTAAACCCCTAGGTGTCCCTAGTGGACGAGTTGTAGTCTCGTGAGGGTTTACCAGAGGTGTACCCACAAAACCTTCTCCAACTTCGGAGTGTAAAAGAGTCTCAAGCATCCAAGGAGCTATGAGGACATAGAGTTTCTGCATGCTAGTAACACGAAGTTAGAACTACCAGAGAACGCATTCTCATCCTTAAGTGTTGAGCGAGAAGTAACCATACCATATGAAAGAATTCGGATTCGATTGTGATCATAAGCCTCGACTTCGCCTCACCATTAGGGTTTTATGATAATTGCACTCAAAAAGATCGCTTTTTTAGTCTCTCATGTGTGCAGCGGGAATAAAGAGAGAAATCCCGCACACGTTGTAGGTGAGAAGGATATCCTTCCGAAATAATTTCGGAGACTCCACGAAGTGTGGACAAAAAGAACCTTTTCTCGATGATCTCTAAGAAAGGAAATCAACCACTAGCAAGGATGGGAGTACTCACTTACCTTCTCACCCGATCGGCAATTAATATCACTCTCTCAGCATTCATAGAAACGTCTTCAATCTTCGGTCTTCAACTGTTGATGATGAACTTCTAAACTTCACAAAAACTTGACAATTTTTTTTTTTTTTTTTTTTTTTGAATATACATGAAATGAAAATAACAATAAAACAATAAAACTCAATTTTTTCACAACTTGTATTGTCTTGATTTCACAAACTTCATTAATTCTCATCCTATTTTCTTTTCTTTTGTTGTATGTAAACCTTGGACTATTTCAACTTTTCTTCAAATATTCTGATGGTGCTCCGCTTGCTGACGATGATGTGTTTCTATGAATCTGATGATGTTGTTGAGAGGGAGAGAGAGTGATGCTAACTGCAAATCGATATTTAGAAGGAGTTTTCATCTTTAAACGTCACCCTCATGATTGACGAAATTAGCACTCAAGAGATCAAAAGTAGTGTCGAAAGTGGTGCGAAGTTGGGTAGCTCACCATTCCTACCCGGAATTGACGTACGGTGACACACACTCTAACAGTGACTTTTCTAGAAAGTCACAAAAACTGAAGGTTGGTGCCTCGCTTGATGTAAAATGGGTAGTCTCCACTATGGGTGATCACAATTCTACTACCGAATATCTAAACAGCACCTAATTCGCCCTCCGGCATGGTTAAATCCAACTTTAACGCTCTAATCAACTAAGAAACCCGATTGTGTTCTCCAGTACTTCCAAGTTCTGTTATTTCGGTCAGACTCTCTATGTAAACATAGCTAGAAGCATGTTAGTGACTCTAAAATCTCTAAAAGTTGGAGGTTTTTATGCAAGTATATACAAAGAGTTTTTTTTTTAAGTAAAAGAAAGACTAAAAACTCTATATGCAAATGCAAATGCACCCCCAAACCTAAATCAAACATTGTCCTCAATGTGTCAACAGATGATAAAATTTTAAACAGTCACATACCCAGAGAACTATGCTGATAAGAGAAAAGGGAAGAGATTACCGGATGTCGGCGGAAGCAAGGTTAGAGCTTCATTTGTCAAGGCTATAATCCAACATTCTCAGTGGAGATCATATCGGATTAGCACAATATATGCACAAGAAGACTCAACCGATTCAAGAAAAGAAAATTTAATAAGTCCTACTGGATTATATACAATGAAAATTCACCATACACCAACAATCTAAAGAGTTGAGGATCAACCCAAAAGACAATATGTACAAACATCAACAGCCTTACACAGATATAACAAGAGAGTGCAGGAAAGATTGCATACGTGAACAAGTTACCCCCAAACCTAAACTTGTCAACAGATGTGTTCTTAAGCACAAAATCTTGCAATTTTAAAGGTACATCATGCAAAAGGTCTAACTCAAAATGAGTTTTGCTAAGAACAGGCAGATATACACATTCCAACTGTGGCTCCTTAAACGTGTTATACTTTGATGCAAAATAGTCCAAGAGGACTTGGGAAGCACAAAGCTCTAGGCCTAAATTAGGCATTTTCAGAAAAGTTGGTTTTGCAATTTTGTTACAAACTACACCTAGGTTTGGTGGAGGAATTTCAATCTGTGCCTTAGGAGAGAGATTAGGTACATCTAAGTTGTTTTCATGTATAAGATTATTTGCACCATTACACACCTTCATAAGGTCAGACAAAGGTAAATCATGCTCACTTGCATAGAACAATTCATCAATCTCCATGTCATAATCATAAGAGGAGGCAACATATTGTGACATGGGCGTTTATAAGTGGCCAAAAAGGGGAATCGACACAAAAATAATATCATGATCCATAAGAATATTAGTGTCAACGAAGATTCATCCTTTCTTAAGTCACAAACAAGTTGTGTAGCATGCTCATTTTCACAAGCAAATAATTGCACTGAGACTCCAATTCATAAGCAAAGACAAGTATGAATATTAGAAGAAGCATCATTCATAGGGTTCACGAATCAAAGGGCAAAGAGAAGCTTAATGTCTCTGAACCTAAAGATTCCACTACATTTTCAAAATACACATGCTCTTCATATTCATCATCATCATCATAACAACATTGCATTTCCCTATTCAAAATTTGAGCATTTCCAGTGCACTCATTTACCTCTAGATTAGGTTCATATTTAGTGTTAGTTGCATGAGTAGGAATAGAAACACTATTTTCAAAATTTGCTTTATTAGGGACAACAAATATCTTATCATGAGATTCCCTCCATTCTTCATTTTGTAACTGAATCAAGTTCATTTGAAGCATCATAGTGAGTTGTTCAATGGAAGGAGAGTCTTCACTAATGGGTATGCATGCCTCATATGGATATTCATCATATGGTTGTGCACAGGGTTCACTACACAAGGGAAACTCAGACATGTTGCTAGATGGATGATCATGCAATGCATTCAATTCAAACCTAGCATTGTTTTGCTCTATGAGCATGAGGTTTTCTTCCACTAAGTGCATATACGAGGTCGGGGGAGTATAAATTTGTTCAACTCCCCACTGTGGTGAATGATACATCTGTGCAAAATGATTAGGGTACATGCATTCAAGGTCAGGGCCCTGAGATGGCTCATAATACTCCCTAAAATCATTATGGGCTGTGGGATGTTCATAATCCGAAGCATGCCCGTAAGCAAGCTCTCTGATGGATTTGTTTTCATCCCCAGTTGCAGACCAAAATCCTGACATGATCTAGCAACTCGATGTGAACTCAAAAAGAAGCATAGCTTAGCACACATCAAGCATGTACAACCAATGATGTTTCAAAACAGGGAAGTTAAGCCCAAGTGATGCAAAGCTCAGTTGTTGTACGTCCCAGTTATGTGGGCTTCAGTTTGGTTTATGTGGGCTTTGGTTTATGTGGGAGGTCTATGCACAGGTTGCTGGTGCCAGGTTATGTTCAGCCCAGTGGTTATGGAAAACCCAGTGGTGTGGGTTCAGTTTTGTGTAGAGCCCATGTCTTGTGCAAATGCACAGCCCAGTGGTTGGCACAGCCCAGTTGATGTGGGCTTCAAGTTTGTGCAGATCCCAGTGATTGCACAGCTTAGTTTATGTGCAGAGCTTATGCACAAGTGTGACAGGTTGTGTGGGCTTCAGCCTAGGCTATGTGTATGGTTTGAGAATATGCACTGGTCACCAGAGCATTGTGCAGATCAGGGGAACTAGGGTCTATGACAATCAGAGTTCAGGGATTCAGAGATACACACTGACTCAGGCTTAGCACATCGAAACAATGAGTTCATCTAACAGAGATTTCACTCAAGTGCCACAGATTGAAACACAAAGATACCCTGGCAACTAGTTCAGAGTCAAGCACTAATGGCAATCAGCCAAGGCGGAGCAACAATCAACATGTTATGGCTCAGACAACCAAGCAATTCACACTTACAGGGGAGCAAGGTGAGATTCCCAGGCCAGAGAATGCACACAGAGTCAATCTCAATAAAATAGCAATTGTTACTCAAAATTTCACAGGGGTATGTGCATTGGAACCAAAGGTTGCAGGGATTTCATAATGGTCAGTGAGCACTAGTTCAGTGAGCATGCATGGTTATTAGTTCAAGGCAGAGCATCAATCCATTAATTTGGGCTATCAGGCAGCTATGCAATGCACAACTTAGGGGATCAAGGACTTTTTGCAGCACAGATTCAAAGAGTGATGGATGATGCTTAGCATGTGTTATGCAACGATCAACAATAACTCAGATACAAAGTCTCAGCATTTTCAAAACAAACTTGACATGCCACAGAGGGTCAACATGCTTGGTTGAGGTTTTTGGTTTTCACAGGTTATGCTCTGGTTGCACACAAGCACAGGTTTCAATGGATGCAACAGTTGATGTCAACAGGGTCACATAGATGGCCTAGCATTCAACTAGTGAAGATGATAGTATGTGAAGATGGTCTAGCATCAGCTTCTAGTCACACAGATGTGGCTACAACTTAGTTGACAGAGTAAAACATGCTACAGGATGCAGGGCAGATGGTTCAACAAGGTCAGTTCATGTCAACCAGCCCAGTTGATGTCTAACTGGGTTATTAGCTAACTTGGTTAACCAGGTTGCAGCTTAAGCTCACAGCTACAGGGGCTGGAGTTAAGCTCAAGTGCTGTTAAAAGCCAGGACTTCACAGTGAAAAGATGGCTAGTTCAGCCAATTTTCAATGCACAGAACACACACAAGCACCAGTCTTCAGCTAACACAGATTTTTCAAGTGTCACAGAATCATGCACAAAGGTGACAGGACAGCTAGTTTACAAACCTCATGCAATAAGGATAATTCAAGGTGTAACTAGTTTGTCGTGAAAGCATTGCTCATGCATTCAACAGTCATTAACAAGGTTGGTTAACCTCAAATTTCACAGAAACATGCATACAAATATCAAATCTCAGTAAGCATTCATTCAATTATAGTTCAGGGATTGAGAGAAGCATACACATTGAGATGACAATCTTAGCAAGTAAAAATGTCGCTCAGATATCACAGGATAATGCTCAAAAAGATACTCTATGTTGCAGAGTTTGGACAATACTTCGCTAAGCAGCTAGGTTATCAGGATTTCACGGTTTATCAATCATACAATTACATAGTACAATGAAGTTCTAGGATAACCAACCAGTTTTAGCTCCAATGGTTGTATTGTTCTGCTCCTTGTCTTCCCTTCCTTTGGCTTTTGTAGCACAGGCACCTGCTGTCTCAATAAAGAAACCTCAGTTCCCAATATTGCACAGTTTAAGACACAATAAGGTGCACAGATGCACAGTTACAATAACAGAACCACTACACAGATTCAACTAACCTAAATGAGGGTTTAGCAATGAGTAATTGGAGGTCACAATGCAGCTGGGTTGAAACAAATGTGACAGACTAAGCTAGGCAGGCTTGAGTTCAAGCTAGGCCAGATGCTGAATGAAATAGCAGGTGTTAACAAAGTGCTAAGAGGAAAGAAGTTTGACAAATGCACAACTAAGCTACAAAATTATAGAAATTGAATGAGCTACAACATGTGATGCAGACCAACTAACAAGATGATGCAAAGATGCAGAATAAGGCTAGTGAATGTAAGCTACAGATGAGTTATGCTGGTACAGAGCATGAGATAAATGGAGCTAACAAGAGTAAAAGAAAATCTAAGTTATACTAAGTTATACTAACAATGCAAGACTACAATGCAAGACTACAATGCACTATACACAGATAGATAATTAACAGATGAGATGTAAGCAAGTAAGAAGCACTAATAGAATGCAATACAAGATGCAAGAATGTAAAGTTGCAAAAAAAATAGAAAACTTCAGCTAAGTTATACTAATAACAGAAGATAACAAAGTATATATACAATGGTGGGTTGAAAATCAGTAAGGTAAGCACTAATGAACACACAACACACTACCAATTCCCCGGCAGCGGCGCCAAAAACTTGGTAGGCTTAAAAAGATGCCTACGACTATGTCTACTGCAAGTGCACAGGCCTATTGGAGGCAAGGGCAAGCACAGGTCGATCCCACAGAGAAGTGGTGTGTATGTGAGTTGATCTCAAGGCTTTACTTAAACTGATTTCAAGAGAGTGACAGAGTAATGGTTTGTTGTCGAAACGACTAGGTTGGAATGGTGACTGTGACTCTAAACTAAGGTAATGATAAGCACAAAGTGTTGGAACTGATGATTTTGTGACACTAGGGTGATTAAACTCACCACTTAATCCTATACTAAGGTAAACAAATTCTACTTATGCTCTTATCCTTCCCTTGAAGGTTTCAGGTGGAGATTATGTTAATTGCATTCACTAATTAACCCCTAGTATAGAGTGTCTTCTTACAGTACACTCTATCACAAGCTAATTTGCTCAACAATTAGCAAATAACCTAATACAATAAACACATTAAGAACATAAGATGAATCATGAATTAACTTAACATAGGCTTAAGGGTTTGTTCTACACCCTAGCAGAGGTGATTAGAACATTATGTAAAGAAAATAAAACAAAACTGAAATTAAATTCCCAAAATTAAACCCTAAAACATTGACTGTCCTCTCTCACATCCAGAACATCAATTTATATCTCTCACAAACACTCAAACTCACCAAAGACGCAAACCCAAACCTCTTTCCTGCCTTACTTCATCTCTGAATTTACCATGCAGGGGTTGTTCGAGAAAACCCTAATTTCAACCATCTCAACCCTAGCTTCTAGGTTATGGGAGAAGCTAAAGATGGAGATGGGTGAACCTAGGGTGGCGGAGAAGGTGGCTGATGGAGCTGTTGATCTTTGTCAGAGATGGAGGTGGTAGTGATGGCTCGCAATGTATGGGGAAGAAGAAGAGAGGGATGGAGCTCTGATTTGGACGGGAGAGGAAGAAAGAGAAGATGGAGGAGAAAATTGTTTTCTCGATAGGGTATAGGTGTAGGTGGATTTGTTGTGAAGCAGGCACATCGAGTGTTGATGGGAAGGACGGAGCGAGCATTGGATGCGGATGGGCGAGATCTGAACGGATCAGGGAGAATCGGGCTGTTTTGGTGTTGAGCGAATGCATCAAAGGGACGATGTGCAAAAAGGAGCGAGCGTTGGATGAAGAAGAGATCAAATCTAACGGCTCGGAAAGGACGGGCTCGGATCCGGATCGTGGGTCGGGTCTTGGATAGCTTGGGCCCATGTCTTGTAGATGGGTTGCTCCTTGTTGGGTTGCAACTGTTGCGCGCGCGGGCTTTGGCTTTTTGCTCCATAGACGCTCGTCTCCAATTTTCTGCTCTTTTGGCTCCTCAATTTCTCCGAGCTTTATTTATTACCTAAAAACATAAAATTAATTAGTACAAATATTTATTCTTGAAAACAAAGAAAATACAGAATCTGGGATAATATCTGATTTCTGAGCACAAAAGATGAGTTAAATGCCAATAAAAAGATGTAGAAATATGCAATATTTGGCACTCATCACTCGCCTTTTACAACATAGGCTGCAAGTGCCAGAGGTGTTTGTCCATATAATACAACATTCGGGTCAGCGCCTGCCTATATATACATGGGAATTGGAGGGAGTTATAACATACTCCAGCACGGAAAAGCTATGAAAGGTGAATATATATATATATATATACGGAAGATACATTTTGAAGATATTTTGATCAACACGTTACATCTTCCAGGAGATAATGGGTTGAAAATTTACAGAAGCATTGGTTTCGCGAATGCCAAGTAATAAGATTGAGAGTTTTTCCAGACCTCCCAAACTATTACTCCCATTATCATGGTCCATAAGAATTACAAATTGTCACGTCCATGGGTACCATGAGGCGCCATACTAACCCTTTTAGTTTTTTTTCCAGAATTTCAATACTAGTTCTGGGAGCTTGAATAACGAGATAACATAATATAAGAGAAACGAATGATCAAGCATAAAAAAAAATGCTACATACATGGAAGCAATTGCACAAATCTAGTTGCAGCTAACAATGTTAACATATTAATATTTGAAGAACTTGACAGAATACATAAAAGTATATTTTTTTTTAAAAAGACAAAATTTAAAATAATAATAAAAAAAAAATTAATGGCTGACCACAATTTCTGGTATCTAATTTCGCTTGTTAGCAGCTCGTAATAAGAAATAAGAATAACCTTTATGGTGAAATTGACAGCTTTGTTCACAAAAAGAAGAAAAATTTATGGTTCGGCACAAGGTCAACCAGAGAAACACTGTATTTTGTTCACCACAATTCACCACATTCAGTTGGAACAACATTTAGATTACTATGACTGAATCCAAATGAACCAGATAGACAAGGCTTTCTACAAGGTCAAAATAGAAAAAATACAACTAATGACATGCCTCATATAGTTAAAAATAAATAAACAATGATGACCCGGGAAACAATAAATATCTGACTTGAAAGACAAAAAACCACCATTTCAGAGAAAGAATTTTGGAAAACTGGAATACTTGTACATCAATTTTTGTAGTCAGAAATTCACTACTCAAGTCTAAAATTTGAGATCGTGGGTAATACGCGAAACAAAAATAAAAAAAACAAATGCTTTGAAGTAAACCCTGTTAGATGTGGGTCAAAGAAGTAAATAGTAAAAATTCTCAACAACTTTTTTTGAAGCATGAAAATGTATCGATGAACTAGTGAGTTATTAAACGAGGGAATGTCATGCCCATAGCGTCGTTTATTACAATTAGAAAATTCTCGACAATATAAATGTATTAATGGTAATTGCCTTTTCTGGTTTATGAAGGAACATATAGTTACGAACTTACAACTTCTGGATCATGACTTAGTCTGAGTAAGCAAAAAAACATTGTACCATCAGAGGGTTTAGGAATTTTGTTACATGTAGTAAAAGTTCCACACATTCCCATGACTTTCTTAAAATTGTTGAAATTAGTGGTCTACCCTGACTGCTAAAAACATTAGGTTGCATGGTAAAATAAAATTAATTAAGTTTGACAACAATTGAATAAGCTGACATTTTAAGGACATGTTAGTTTTTCTTCATGATCGACCACTTTACAGATGAACATCTGTTCAACACCAGCAGAAGAACCCAACTTGCATTTGCACCGTGATCCAACAATACTTTAACGGCATTCTGGTGACCTTCAACAACAGCATAGTGAAGGGCAGTGCCAGCTCTAGTTGCAACATCTATGTGAATACCTCTTGAAAGTAACAAGGTTATAATATTTGTATTACCTACAGATAATACCTAATAAGAATTGCATGCTTAATTTCATTTCATATAAATAAAGATTTTTGGTAAGAAGTTAAGAAACATCTTATTGTTACGCAGACTTCATATCCTACTTCGAGGAAGTATAGGCTCTAGACAGGTCTAGTGAAAACTACACCAAATGGTATATCACCATGGTTCAATTATATACACATTGATCTTAACATCCATATCACGGTGTAAGATTAGGATGGCTCATTAGTCAGTAGTAGGCCGACTATCCAGGCAGGCAAGGAGAACATTTTAACTACGACATCCTTTTGGTTGGCTATTAATTAACTGATCCAACAAATTGGCCAGGGCAGGACCTCATTAACAGGAAATCTAATCCTAGCATGTAGCAGGGTCTACTAGTAAATAAAAGATCACATATACGGGCACTAGTAACCTGATTTACTTGATGAAGTACATCCGTTAGTGTTTCCAAATAAATAAAAATTTTAACGCAGCCACAATTTTCTTCAATAAGTAAATATAAGGTGTAATGTATTACATGAGGTGGGACAACATGTTTAGACTTAAAAGGCACCAACGAAGGTCTACTATCTAACAGAAGACTAGTACCATTTAGAGAGGAAGTACCTTTCTCTGCAGCACAATGCAAAGGAGCGTAATTCCTATCATCTGATGCATCAGCATTGGCACCGTTTTCAAGAAGATATATAACTGTGTCCAAATGGCCATTGAAAATTGCATGATACAAGGGTGTGATACCTGTTAAATAGATATAAAAAAGAGACATATCTACTTAATAACCACAATAGCAAATTATGATCACTCTAAATGAAGATAAATATCTCATATTTCGGACCACTACCCTTCTCTACGTTGAAGCTTAAAACTAGACAGTATTGACATCTTTTAGTTTTAGACACAATGTTCAAAATTTTAAAATAACTAACCCTACCCAAACCAATTCTATAATCTTCAATTTTTAAAAGGGTAATTTAGAATCTCAGCATAAAAAACAATTGAAAAATCAGTGTAACCCCTATAATCAGAATGCCATTCCTCAAATGAGACAAAATCTCTCAGTATTCTAATTGTTAAAAAAGAGAGACATAATACCAGTTGTATCTTTGGAATTCACATCAAGCTTCAACGTCCCCAGCAAGTATTTGCAAACGTTTATTCTTCCTCCTTCAGCAGCAATATGAAGAGATCCTTTTCCTCCTTCATCTACAACCTTTCCGATCGATTTCTCTACTGCAATCCCTTCGGCTTTAGCATGATATGAAGCCAACCCTAAAAAACAACCAACCCCAAATTAAAGAAAACAAAATAATAAAATTAAACAAATATATATACACTGTTTTGCTTACTCTTGAAACGATCGAGTTTGCCAGTGTAAGCAACATGAAACAACTCAAAATGTGGTGAGGTCGAATCTACATAAAAAAATCAGAGAAATTATATATATAAAAAAAAATCAATACGACGAAAATAGTTAAATAAAGAGTTTTAAAATGAGAATGGAGCAAACTTGGTGAGTATTCCAGATTCTCCATAGCTTGTAGAAACTTCGATTTTTGAACTCCAAATGGGAAATCACGAAATGAAGATCAAAGCTAGGATGAGCACAGTGAAGCTAAAGAAGACGGACATCCCAAGATGGAAGAGTGTGGGAATGGTTTTAGAGGGTTTTATGATGCTTCTTCTTTCTTCTCTTGGGAAATGAAAAAGCGAGCGGGGCAGTGACGTTACGACATAGTCCCAGGCCTAGTTAGTAATTCTCCGAATCATTCCCGAATGAATCACGAACGTATCCTAACTGACCGAATTCGAATGATACTTCTAAACTATTTGAACTCCGAACCTAGTTCCCGGATTATATGGACCTCACGAATGATTCGCCAACGTATACGAACTAACCGAATCCGAATGATATTTCCGAACTAGAACTTCGAACCTAGTTCGCGCCCAACCTCGCTCTCCCATAGGTAATTCTCTGACCAGAGTTCTGTTGATTGGTTTTTGTTTGATTTTGTATATACTTTATATTTAAATACAATTATTCAGTTAAAATTTTCTATTGGTAGTTGATTAACCAGTGTTTTATGTGTTAATTTTTGTTTAAAAGTCTATAAACTCGTTTTATAATACATTTATGCGATTAAATTGTTTACTTCTTGTTAAATAATCACGCTAAAATATTTTTTTTCCATTAACCATTACTCGCTCACCACGTCAGTTAGTTAACCATCCGTGCTAAAAGTGGGTCCAACCATTCTGATTTTCAATATTCACTATGCTTGTGAAAAACAGTTACTACCACTATTTCACTATGGCTCCGGATCACTTGTCTTCTACCTTCCTGTCCCTACCAAAGACAGTGTGTTGCCTGTTTTTCTCTAAAAATGTTTAAATAATAGATAACGACGTCTTATATGAAACATTTGTCTTCATCGTTCTCATCGGTCATGATAATGTTCTTCATTACGGTCCAGTAAATACATGATAAATTCCGCAATCAGTTAACATAAAATCCCAAGCCAGACAACTATAGTTTCAATTATACTTTGGCTCCTGATCCTAAATAGAAAGCAACATTCGATGAACTATCAATTGTACTTTGCTCTCGATTGTAATGGTTGCTCTCGATTGTAATGGTAGATTTTAAAGACCCAATTTGGTGAGTAGTAATCTCGGGGATAGTGATTTTAGTTTTGGATTCGAAAACTCAAATCTCTCTGTTTCAGTTTAGAGGTTTTCTCAATTATAACCCATTTATCTTTCTTAATCATATTTCCACAAATTTTCTTCAACTTGTTTTCGCCCTCTTTTGGATTGTCGGTCTCTGAACTTAAAACAGATCTTCCATGTACTTAACCTTTTTTGATTTGAACACTACCTGCTTCATCAAACCGGATTTATGGATCTCAACGACATTCCCCTTTTTGATATTTTGTTTTCTCAAAAAACTGAAGTTGTTATATAAAAGTCCTTGATTTTACTATCTTTGACATGTTATTAAAGTTTAAACAAGCGATTTCCGGCAGGGAGGAAAGTTTTTTCTGGCAACCTTAACTGCTCATATCTTCTTAGATCTGAGCAATAACAAACCTAATCTTCAGATCTCATCTTCGATCTATTCATCAAGAGAAAGAACAGTAAACCCAAATCCATTAATCAATCTCTCCCTTCATCAATAAAACCCTAAAATAGCCGCCATGGATTTAACAATCATCTTCGGCTAAATCCTCGATTCACCGGCCTTTAAACTCAATTGGGTTGTTTGATTGATGTTTATTGTGATACCCTACTTATTTCCTATGATTTTAACTTAATTTCTTGGTACTGCTTGGAGAGATATGGGTTTTCGTCTGGTTTCCATCGACATCCCATCCGACCCTGGTTCACAGATGCAAAAATCTCTTCATCGTTCAAATATGAGGTAATTTTCAGGTTGGTTTCTCGTCAATCTCATCGTCGAAATCGCTGAAGGAGCGTTCTTTGGCTAATTTCATCATACCTATTATATCATATCATGGTGTCAGATGTTCTCAGTAAAACTCACTAGCTGGTTTGCCTAGAGTCAATTGATTTTTAACTTTTGAATTTCTTCAACCCTGTGAAACCCTTTGATTTCCATGCTCACCTCATAGGATAAACCAATAGTTACCTATTTTATTTTACTAAAATTTGATCTGTTAGGCCTTTATTGAATATTCCATACTCAATTCCCTTTCTTTGCTGGTGGTTTTGTGTAGTATGTATAACCTTATTTCTTTTGAGTTTGTTGTTTGCTTTCCTGCATAGCCTCTCCTGGGCGTGTGAAATATCTTTATTACCTGCTTGTTTTCATATATAAGCCTGTTTTGAAAATCGAAAGCAATTTAATCCACCAGACTAGTATCAGTCAAAGTTATTTTGTTGGTGGTGTCATGTACTTCAATCTCATCTCCTTGCCTTGTGTTTTTAGTGTTGTGTTACAAAGTTCTTTGCGATTTTAGTTTTCAGAGTTGTTTGCGATGGTTCTTTTGATTTCATATATTAGTTTCTTTCCAAAGTTCTAATGTTTCTCATGTAGCTTGTTTTTGGTATCAATTGAGTCCTTATAGCTTCATAGAGGCCTTTCATGATATGTTTTTAACCTGTTTAGTCTCTGGAAAATAGTTTTGCGCCTTATCCAGTTGTTGATGGTGGTTTTTATCTTAGGGATAAAATTGTAAAACCGTACATCTGACATGACATCACTATGACCAATAGCGCATTTATTGAATCAATCAGCGTGCTTACATAAGAATTACCAGGGTACCTTTTTTTTTTTTTTAATATATACATGTGTCATGTTCCAAGGCAGAACCCTTAGTATTAACTGACATCACCTTTGTATATGCCAAACCCTAATTCTCCCACCGTGCCAATGGCAAACCATGCCAGCCACGTCTCTGCGCCAAGGCATGCCAACCATGCCAGCCGCACCACCGTGCCAATGGCAAACCATGCCATCCACGTCTCTGCGCCAAGGCATGCCAACCATTCTAGCTGCACCACCGTGCCAATGGCAAACCATGCCAGCCACGTCTCTGCGCCAAGGCATGCCAACCATGCCAACCGCACCACCGTGCCAATGGCAAACCATGTCAGTCACGTCTCTGCGCCAAGGCATGCCAACCATGCCAACCACGTATCTGCGCCAAGGCATGCCAACCATGCCAGCCACGTCTCTGCGCCAAGGCATGCCAACCATGCCGTCCACGTCTCTGCGCCAAGGCATGCCAACCATGCCAGCCGCACCACCGTGCCAATGGCAAACCATGCCAGCCATGTCTCTGCGCCAAGGCATGCCAACCATGCCATCCACGTCCCTGCGCCAAGGCATGCCAACCATGCCAGCCGCACCACCGTGCCAATGGCAAACCATGCCATCCACGTCCCTGTGCCAAGGCATGCCAACCATGCCAGCTGCACCACCGTGCCAATGGCAAACCATACCAGCCACGTCTCTGCGCCGAGGCATGCCAACCATGCCAGCCACGTTTCTACGCCGAGGCATGCCAACCATGCCAGCCGCACCACCGTGCCAATGGAAGACCATGCCAGCCACGTCTCTGCGCCAAGGCATGCCAACCATGCCAGCCGCACCACCGTGCCAATGGAAAACCATGCCGCCCACGTCTCTCGCGCCAAGGCATGCCAACCATGCCAGCCCACGTCTCGCGCCAAGGCATGCCAACCATGCCCCCGCACCACCGTGCCAATGGAAAACCATGCCAGCCGCGTCTCTGCGCCAAGGCATGCCAACCATGCCAGCCGCACCACCGTGCCAATGGCAAACCATTCCAGCTACGTCTCTGCGCCAAGGCATGCCAACCATGCCAGCCGGCACCACCGTTCCAATGGCAAACCAGGCCAACCACGTGCTGAAGAGACTGATAAAGTCTCTAAAGAGTCCAATGCGGTCCCCGATAGGTCTCACTTTGTTCCTAGAGCCCCATATCCACAGTTGTTAGCTCCAACAAAGAGAGAGTCGACTTTCAACGAAATAATGGAAATATTTAAGCAGGTGAACATAAATATCCCTTTATTAGAAGCAATTAGGCAAATGCCTGCTTATGCCAAGTTTCTTAAGGATCTTTGTACACGAAAGCGTAAGCTTAATATCCATAAGAAAGCCTTTTAAGCTGGTCACGCAAGTTCAATCCTTCTGAACCAAACAACCCCTAAGTATAAAGACCCTGGATGCCCCACCATATCTTGTAATATTGGTAATCACATGGTAGATAAGGCGTTACTTGACTTAGTAGCTAGTGTTAACTTACTCCCGTACCATGTGTACACCCAGCTAGGTCTTGGTGAGTTGAAACCGACAAAAATGACACTACAATTAGGTGATAGGTCTGTCAAGGTCCCTCGTGGTGTCATAGAGGATGTACTGATTGAGGTTGATAAATTTATTTATCCAGTGGATTTTGTTGTTCTAGACACTCAACCTGTTCAGGACCCTAGTGCTCAAATACCAGTGATTTTAGGTCGCCCATTTTTAGCCACATCTAATGCTATCATCAACTGTATGACCAGACTTATGAACATATCCTTTGGTAATGTGACCACTGAACTAAATGTATTTAATGTTACTAGACAACCTTCTAATGATTTAGAGGAAGTGAATATGATTAGCACTTTAGTTCAGGATAATTGGGACGATACTTTATTGGATGAATTTGATGGGATTCTATTAAGTCAGTTAGGTGACCAAACTGTTGAACTAGAAGAAGCTCTCGAGTACTTTAAAGACTCCACGGACCCTGAAATTCAAGCCATAGTGCTTGGCCTTACGGAGAGTAGTGTTGACTCTAAGTTTGGGGGTAATGATCTAAAAGAAGCTCTTGAGTATTTTAAAGACTCTGAGGATCCGGAAATTCAAGCAATAGTTAGAGGTTTGTCCGAGAATGCTGACTACCCTAAGTTTGGTGGTAGTGATGGCCAAGTATCCCCATTAGAAGTCCCTAACTTGGGACTCGAGCCTAGTATACCTGGGGTATTACTTGAGTCTCTTTCGACTCCTCAACCTGATCATCCTGATGCTGTCCAGGAGGAAATCCTGCTATTAGAGACCTGTTGTTCGAATGAATCTATTTGTCAAGACACTTATATGAAGCCCAAGTGGGAACCACAGATAAACCCTGTTGTCTTGCAAGAAATTTTAGATCAGGTTGTGCTCCATCTGTTCATTTTTCTAATCCACTGCAGTTGTCTCATAGTTGTGGCAGTTCTATTTGGTATTGCTGACCCACAGTTGTTTCGGCTATTGGTTTATGATTTTGAAAGGTGACTAGCCCTTTTGTGGTATTTGATATCTGGCTGAAGACTTTAAACTTAGCACTTATTGGGAGGTAACCCATGCTCATGCAACACAGTAAGATCTTTCCTTTGTCCTTTCCTTCGACTGGTAACAATTTCTCCTTGTTCATGCTTTTTAATTTTATCTTTAGAACATTGAGGACAATGTTAGATTTAAGTTTGGGGGTATGGGAGAAACTTTTTAGTTGCATTATTAAACTTCTAGTGTCACATAGTATCCAGTTAGCTAAGTTTACATACTGTTTCTCACAGAGAAGATGGAAATTGGAATTGCTAGGGATGATATTCTACTGAGACATTAGAGAAAAAGACATTGAGATTAGGACTGCACATAGAGCCGACCAACCCGTCCGAACCGAGATAAAAAAAAACCGAACCAACCTGAAACCGAGATCTCCAGAACTCCTGAACGACTAAAGTGTTAGAAACCCGATGTATTTTCGGTGCTACGTGGTTAGATAAGCATACAGACCGACCCTAAGTCAAAGCCGACCGACCATATAAATCAGTGGCAGCCATTGATCCTGGATTAATACTATCCGTTTATCTTGGCTATAACCATATATATTTTCTTTACCTTCGTCAAGATCTGTCCTTTTCTTTTCATTTTTTTTTTCCTCTCAAGGAGAAGAGGCGAGCTGCAGCGAAATCTTCTTCTTCAGTTTAATATTTCTTTACCTTAGTCAGGATTAATACTATCCCTACTTCTTACATCACCACCAGCAGACATTCAACATCACCTTCATCTCATACTCGAGCAGCACAACATAATATTCACGTTCTCGAGCAACAGTGCAAGCATCTTATCAAGTGTTGCTGAAATTTTTGGGAGTTATTGAATATTAGGTTCAGTTTTGAAAGATTCAAATTTTGTTAGATTTAATTTAATTTTGTACTTTAGTTAATTAGGGTTTCTAATTGATAAATTTTGGGATTTCACAATTCTCGTTGATGAGTACTATGTGCAATCAATTGATCATTCATGGGTGTGACGGTGTGTACGTACAATTATCGTTCTCTAAAATTGTATGTGTTCTGTTTGAATTGAAAAGTGCTAAGTACTAATGCAGTAAGAAGTTTTTTTTTTCCTTCTTCTGTGGTTTCGATATGAATATCACCGGCTGTTTATTATTGGTCGGTAAACCGATCACCAAAGCACACCCGCCCGACAAAAAATCGGGTACTTTACAACCGACCCGATCCTGAACTCAATCCCTAGTTGGGGCTCCCCCTAAAAAAACGTTTTGTACGGTGTGTTGGTCGGTAGGGTAAAAACCCGAACCGACTCGACCGTTGTGCAGCCCTAATTGAGATCTTTGACATTCAGGAGGGAACATGTTCCTTTTAGAGGGTAATCGTGATGGACCTAACCATCCATGATGGAAAGGCAATTAGGCCAGAAGGAAATGCCAGAAAGACAAAGCAACCTCATAATGTAATCTTAGTTACTAGATTACGACTCTCTCTCAATAGAAACTTATCATCATCAACAAGCAGAGCGACATCAAAATCTATGAAGAAAGTTGAAGACGTTTAAGGTTTAGAAGCAACAATAGAAAATCAGAATTCAAAATCAAAGTTTAAGACTTAGTTACAAGAAGTTATAAGAGCAAAGAAAATTAAACGATATAAGTTGTTGAAGTTCATGATACCAAGATATTACAAGTTGCGAAGAAGATCCAAGTGCTAAAGTCCTTCTTTCATGGCCATGTAAATTTTCGTCTTGTTTTTACTATGTTTCCAAAAAAAAAAAAAAAAAAGATGTACATTTAAATTTTGTTCAATAAGGCCATAGGGAAGTAGAAATCTATAAAGAAGTTTCAAGAAAGAAATCGAAGAGAAGAGTTAATTGTCAAGGTTCTACGAGGTTCGAGAATTTATCATCAACAGTTGAAGCCGAAGAAGACGTTGTTTCCACTGAGCACTATGAGAGAGTCGAAGAGAGATGCATAGTGGTTGCTTTGTTAGTCCGCTTTCCATCTGGCACAAGATCTTTCTAACACTGGTTCAACTCATCACACGTAATTAGTCCAGCTGTTTAGCAGATGTCCCTCTCATTTTTATCTCTATCCTAATCTTATCCAGTTGTAAAGCGGATGCATCTTACAATGTTGATCTAGATGTATAGCGGATATCTCTTTATCTAGCAGTATTGCGGATGTGTCTCCCCTTTTCTTATTCAACTTTAGAGCGGATACCTTTAATATCTCTGGCATTCTAGTTACTTGGCGATAGGTTGAGAATATGTATGTCCTCATAGCTCTTTGGATACTTGTGACCAATTAGAAGTCAAGGTTTTGTGGGTACACCTCTGGTAAACCCTCCCGAGACTATATCTCGGTCACTAGGGCCACCTAGTGAGTTAGGATTTTTATTTTTCTAGATTAAATTTGCTCGAGGACTAGCAAATAATAAGTTTGGGGGTATTTGATAGACGCATTTATGTGTCTATTTTGATCTCAATTTCCTATATTTTTAGTACCCATTTTTGTACTTATTCTGGTATTTTATGTTTTTATAGGTGTTTTTGGAGAAATAAGCTTTTGCGACGAAATTGGCTCGAAAAGTGATGTTTGCACCCTCCAGAGGAATTACTAAAGGCACCCCAAAAGAGTGTTAAAGGCACCCGGAGGAGTTGATAAAAGCACCCAGAGGTTTTCACTATTTACAACCCTAAATTACTCTTTGTACCCCACAAATTGCTATTCGCACCCCAGGAATTGCTAATTGTACCCCAAATTGCTAAAAGGACACCAGATCTGGTTAAGGGGCAGTCATCTTCTTCGTTTGAATTTCAAATTTTGGCGGGAAAATGGGTGCAGAATTAGGGTTGAAGATTTGAAGGCGTTAGGAAGAGACTAAAGCGCTGAGTTCAAATGGGTTTGTTCTAATGGGATAAACAAGGCTGGTAATATCCTCTGTTTCGATTGGAATTGGCTAGAATCATGGATTTGAAGCAACACAGTTTTGGCGGGAAAGTTGTTCTTCACGGACCAGAATTAGGGTATGAGATTTCGAAGCTTTGTAGTGAGATTGAATGGCTGTACTAGTTTGGGATAACTCCATTTAGTGAAACAGGGCCGGTAAGGGTCTTAAATCGATCCAGGTTGGCTGGATAGTTGGATTCAAAGCAAACATGGTTCACGGGTTTGGCTGTATCTTCGTGTATTTGTGGAAGTGATTCGGCTGAAATTTAATCGGATTTTTGGTCGGAATTGGTTGCCGAATGACCTGTTTCATTCAAACAAGGAAGGTACATGTGTTGGAATTGATTAAATATGGCTGCAACGTGGAGATTGGTTGAAACAGGGAAAGAATATACCCGAGAGATAATTTTGGTATTTTGTTGAGATATTTTTGGTGGTAGCATGTGGCTGGATAGAGTTTAATTCATTTAACAGTCGTGTATCAAAGTAATTGGAACATGTCATTACCAGCAGAGCGCGTGAGGAGGTAAAAAAAGGAAGAAAATACCCGTACCTTGCATGAAGAATAATCAAAAATATTTTGCATTTACTCGAGAGATTTGGAGTCACTATGGGTATAAATAAGTTGTTGGGGAATACTAGAAGGGCTATCGAGAGTTAGGGGTAGTGCAGAGCATCAAACAAGCGATTCTGTAGCAGCAGCAGAGAAGAAGAAGGAGAAGTTGCAGACGACACCCCCGAAGTGTCGTTCTGAAGAACACGAAGAACAGACACAAAAAAACTGTCGTTGTTCCGCGATAGTACCTTTGTAACAGTTAGGTTAATTGCAACACCCGGCTTGTAACATTGACGTCTGTAACACCACTGTAGCGTTGCAAATCTCTGTCTTATACTATTTCTTCAATAAAAACACCTTTTAGAGCTATGAAATATTGTTTTGAGTGTGTTTTTATCATGATGAGCTAAACCCCATCACTGGGACAAAGGAGGAAGCTGGATTTCATCTATGTGGTAAATTGAATTAATTCTTATTTACCTTTTGCATTGTTTATTAATTGTTTTATGATTTTTATTGAATGATTGTTATTTCAATTGATGGGTCATGCTTAGCTTAGATGATTTGATGACCTATGCTTTAGATTTACAGTCATTGCTTTTAAAAAATCTATCTTGGAAAATATTAAGAGTTAATAAATTTTATTTGAGCCATAATTATCATAGGATTAATTTCTGAACCACATGTGTATGAAAAACAGTGAAATCCTAAGTCCCAGTAGCTCTTACTCTTGTTACCTTCTTTTCCATATTTTTGCTAGTTTTAAAATTTTCTTTTATCAAGTCTAAAATCACAATCTTCCCAAGTCCGAGAATCAAACCCTCTACTTATCACTGTAAAAACTACATCACTATCCATTACCAAAATAATTAGGATTAGGGGTTATTCATATTACTTGATAAATTTCTTTTGAAGTATCCCCTAATTTTTGGGAGTATCCCCAATTGTGCATTCATCTTTTCTTTTATCCTTGGACATCAGGCATTATAAGGGCCAACAAAGTTTGTTTTATAAAATGAAAACTTGATTTTCTAAAACTAAAAACGTGATTAACTCACGTAAATAAATTATTATAAAGGACGATTGTCCACCTATCAAAAAACAAAGGGAGAAAAGCCACGAGTAACTCACGTGAAAAAAAATCTACAACAATCATTCACTTTTCGAAATTGGACAGACGTCCATTCTTTAAAAAAAACGTGAAAGCTAGAGGAAGATATGAGGTGCTTTGGTCGGTGGGAAGAAATTGTTTTTTTTTTAATAATAATAACATAAGATTTTAATCCCTTTTATACTAATTTTATTTCCTAAACCTAATTAGACAAGGATTTCCTTTCTTGGTTCATGGGCCCATAAGTGCTAAACCCACCAAGTTGGTCTTTCTACCACCCAAATCAGCGATGCCTTATCGATTTACGCTCTCAAAATAACGCTCTATCGTGTTGCCAAGATCATCATTCAAACCATTGCTCGTGGAGAAAATCGAGGATTCTAGTAACATTTCTCACGACTAAGTTCAATTACTTATTCGTTTATGATTAAATAAAACAACCATTCAGTGCGTACTGCGGAACATGACTGTCCCTTACTAAGCAGGGGACTTAATGTTGATGGTGGATTTTTTATGAAGGATAAAATTGTAAAATCATAATTTTACGTATTTCTGACCCGACTTGAGACGAATATATGAAATTCGTATTCTAGAATTTAGACATAAAATCTCATGTCACGACTCTGACTGAGTGTGTACTATCTTCAGAGCATGCATGAATATGTATTTATATTAGAGCCTCTCAGCTAAGATTTCAATGTTCTACATATTCATCATTTATACTGAGCAATTCCAGTGCACATTTCTGTATAGCATCGAGAATGATTGGAAGACTCCTAGATGGATTTTCCACTAGTATAGAGCAATAACGTCTTCGGGATGTCGCAAATGTTCCATGACCATGCAGAATAAAAGTACAAAACGAGTATGATGCTTCTTCCACTACCTCATGCATCGATTCTCGATTAAACATAATGCTCATAGAAAAATTGCCTGCTAGTATAGAGACATCAATTAATTAATTCTAGTGCAGTATTTATCAATAATTCCTATAATATTTTCTACTTTCATGCCAAAATTGAGAGTTTAAGCCAAGATCAAACTCTTCTGAAAATACAATTATTGCTCGAACGTCTAATGAAAAACACCAAAAATTCTCAAGAATAAACGGTCGTCGACATGGTAGCTCATTCACCACCATGGCCGGTCACTTGGCTACCATGGTCGGCCGGTCCCAAATTCCTTAATCCATATTTTGGATAATCCTCTATTTTGGCGAATCCTCTTCTACCAGTTGGATAATCCTCCATACACCGCCTAGCCGGTCTCTCCACCACCATCAATTTCATCGATCATCTATTTTGTCATTCGACAACTCATGATATGGTAGACCAGGAATGAGAATTTTACAATAATACAACAATATCTGATTTCTTGTCAAATATTCGACGGTCCATGATTGAGCAATCTCATTAGACAACCGTTCATCGATCGCAATCATCTGAGTATCATTGATACCTCAGCGGGAACAATGATATGTCACTACAAATCAGACTCGACGTATATGCATTATTATTGGCCCCGCAAAGACCTTATATATGCTCAATGAGTCACATAGCATATTCACATTTGTCAACTATATGCTCGACTCATCAAGGATAAAACTCATGGTCTAGCCGAGTCAACAACTCACCAATTAAATATATGTCTTCCTTGTAGACTCCACATACATGAGACATTAATCATGTCACATGGGGGGAATTAACTAGGGTTTTGGTTTGGCAGCCTACATCACGCGCGATTTAACAACACATTCACGATGTGAAATGTGAGTAATTCGTGCTGGAAGTTGAAGGCATTAAAAAGTAGTGGATAGACAATCAACCAAGTCTCTCGCGCAATGTGGAACTGGTTCAACCACGATTTCCCACTTCCTCATTCTTCCACTCCTTTGCAACTATCACACTTACTGGAAATCAATGTGTTAACTACTTCTGCAATATGAATAGGTTCATCAACCTATGATTTAACAACACAACATAACATTTATCAGCCGAACTTAACTGAATAAAACTCAGTCCATTATGAAAAAGCGGGGGTCTAACAACACCACCCAATATTTCGATTAGCAATCTGTATGGACAAACCCGAATATACTTTTAAGAGAATCAACAAGACTCAATCAATTAAAAGTATATCAACGAGTTTATATCTCTCTCTTGATTTGATTTCCTCAAACAGAAACTGTGAGTACTAATCAAATACAAGGAATACTTGGACGGTACCAAAGACCAATGTCCAAGGATCAATCAATATCAATCAACAACCAAAGGTCGGATTTCCAATTGAGGATCACAAACGCACAACCTGTATTATTTCAATTATATAACAAATATAATGTGGAAATAGAAATAACACGGACACCAGAATTTTGTTAACGAGGAAACCGCAAATGCATAAAAACCCCGGGACCTAGTCCAGATTAGATACATATTGTATTAAGCCGCTACAGACACTAGCCTACTCCAAGCTAACTTTGGACTGGACTATAGTTGAACCCCAATCAGTCTCCCACTGATTCAAGGTACAGTTGCACCCCTACGCCTCTGATCCCAACATGATACTGCGCACTTGATTCCCTTAGCTGATCTCACCCACAACTAAGAGTTGCTACAACCCAAAATCGCAGGCTTTAATAATAAACAAATCTGCCTCACACGGACAACTCTATCAAAGGATAAATCTGTCTCCCACAGATAAACCCTAAAAGAGTTTGTTCCATCTTTTGATAATAATCAAGGTGAACATGAACCAATTGATAATCCGGTCTTATATTCCAGAAAGAACAGCCTAGATTAATCAATCACCTCACAACAATCTTAATCGACTAGTGAAACAAGATGTTACGGAATCACAAACGATGAGACGAAGGCGTTTGTGACTACTTTTTATATCTTGCCTATCAGAGAACTCTCACGATCTCAAGCCAATCAATATGATTGTACTCGTACGATAGAAGATGCAAGATCAGATCACAGAACTACGATAAAAGTAGTATCGGTCTGGCTTCACAATCCCAATGAATTCTTTAAGTCGTTAACCTGGTTTTAGAAGAAGAAAACCAAAGGTTAAAGGAGAATCGACTCTACCAAGCAAACTAGTATCACACGGACGTGTGGGGATTAGTTTCGCAGAGCTGCTAGATGTCCCCTTATATAGTCTCTCAAATTAGGGTTTTGCCTTAGGTACAAAGCAATCAATATTCACCGTTAGATGAAAACCTGATTTAGATCCAAGCTAATATTTCTCAACCGTTAGATCGAAAACTTAGCTTGTCACACACAAATGAAATGCAGCCTCTAGGTTTGTTAATCGCACCCAAACGTGTACATTGTTGGTTCAACAATGATCAACCAAAAGGTTAGCCATTTGAGCATTTCATACCAACCATGTTCTTCCTCACCATAACTAGTTCACATGACTCAAATGAACTACTTAAAGAGTTGTACAATTGCTATGAGATCTCATGTAACTACACAAGACACAATTGAAGCAAAGATGATTTGATTCACTCGAATCGGTTCATGAACTTTAATAGCCGCGATTTGTAAAAGTATTCCTTAGTCATTTAAGATTAAGTTCAGAAATCATCTTTAGATATATAACCAACTCAAGTTCACAGACTAGGTTCGCGGACTTAAGGCACCGGATAGAGTTTACAAACTCCAGCAAAAATTCTCGGGTTTGAGAACTTCGCTGGTTCGCGGACTTGGCTCATGCAAGTAGTTTGTCAACTCAGCAGAAATTCTCGGGTTTGAGAACTTCGGCAGTTCGTGGACTGAGTTCGCGGACTTGGCAACATGCCATCCTTACGGTTCTCTTAATCAATAAAGTTCGAAAACTTCGGTTCAAGGAATCCATGGTTATGTAATCTAAACTCTTATTCCAATCATTGAAACATTCTCAGAGGACGTTATTCAGCCGTTATTCATAGACCTTTCTCGTCAGAGCAATTTCCAAAGTGATTGAAACTTTTCATGACTTTCGTCACTAGGTGAAGATAAACTTGGTCGAAGCGAAAAGCTTACCAACTCATATTTCGAGATATAGATAGGCGAGATATACTCGGCTCGAAATACCAAATATGTATGATCTAGTCTATATATATAACATACGACTTTTTTCTCAAAGAGTAGGAGATAGAACAGATAGACTTTTGAGTGATAGATAAGTTCAAGTCTTCACATACCTTTTTGTCGAGAAGTTTCACCGGTTCCTTGAGTAGTTCTTCTACTTGTATGATGAATCGCCATGAAGTCATTGAGCTCAACCACACTTACTATCCTAGTCCGAGACTTAGCTATAAGAGACTAGAAATCAAGACTTATAGTTTTGATCACTAACATTGACAAACATGCTTGAGATAGCAACACATGCGAGTTTGACCGAGCAGTGCTCTAACAATCTCTCCCTTTGTCAATTTTAGTGACAAAACTATCAATACATATGGAATACAAAAAAGATAATAACTTTAGTGGCTCCTATTCTATAAGTCTAATCTTCAACATTACTCGAAATCTTCGTCACTTCCAAGTACTCCAATGATCCCAAAGGTTGTAAGTTTAGAATCACCGTTGTTGAAGATCCGTAGCTATAAGAATGAGAAAGCATCGGTCTCGATCATTGTTATACAGTGTCATAGTATTATTACAATGTCAAAGTCCAATTGTATCACAACTTCAACAACAATACTATGGTGATATGTATCACCCCCTTAGTCAATTCTCCATCTTGATTATGGAAACCACTCCCCCTTACACAATGATCCGAAAACCATATGTATTTGTAGTGTGAACTACATTATTTCTCCCCCTTTTTTTCAATAAAATTGGCAAAGGTAAAAGAACGGGATCATAATGAAATTTCCGTAAGAGACATTTCATGACCAAAAGAAAGAACACACTTCAACTTATTTAGATGCAATCATATAGCCGAAGCTAAGAGCATTCATCAAGGAGTTTAAAGATACAAGATAACCCCTTTAAAATTCCACAGCCGCACACCCCTCAAGATATGACCATTAAGCACAAGTTCAAAAGAACTCTCCCCCATAAGATGTCATTCCCAAGGGAACAACAAGAGCGACCTTAATTTCATGAGAAACAAAGGATTTAATTGGACACTAAAACCATGTGAATGATTTTTATATCCAAAAATCTCAATCAAACTAATCACAAGAAAACCCATGATTAATTTAACCGAAATACGTAATCAAATTAACCACAAAAGTGATCAATTTAATTCATTGGGATCAACATAAGTAAACTTACGGAACCACGACTAAGTTCATCATCGAAAATGATTATCTTAACCGTTTATGTACTCAACACAAGAGAACTCGTGGAATACAAAAATACTCAACTAGACTAGTTACGAGAGAACCCATAATTAATCTAATTGGAATACACAATCAAACTAATCACAAAAGTAATCAATTTGATTGTCGTTTGTTTTGCTCAACATAAGAAAAATTACGGAGCAATAACTAAATAACCAAGCAAGATGATTAATTTAGTTCATAATGCGCAACATATAGCATCTTACGGAACAGCCAACAAAGCCAATATAATCGACTTAGTTGTATCGTGCTCAACATAAGACACATAATGGAGCCTTCACGGTAATACAAAAAGATGGATCAATGAAGATCAATACCGTGGTTAACACACAAGGATTCATTCTATCTTCAATCATTATATGCATAACAATAATCAATAGACATCATCCTTGCCAACAAAATATTTTAACCTATCTTCCGTCAAAGATTGACAATATAGGCTTAACTTTTATATATGTCAAAAGTCTATTCATCCTTAAACCAATAAACGAATACTGATCATGAACGACTTTACTTTTGACAAAATATGGGACAACATAGTTCACGGACGTAAACACCAATATCCCATAACAAGTTTCAATATAAAAAATCATAAAGATTAAATACTGCAAACACATCATCCTCCAAATAGTTTTAGAATTTAAACCAAAAACCTAAAAACAAGAAGATGAAAACAATAGTTATGTGTAGTCACAATCATTGCTATTCAAAGCACTAGTTATTCTTCCAACTAATCAAAAAGAAGACTTACTAGGCATTGTAGATCTTTCTCAAGGAATCTACAGAAAACTCCTTCTCATTATTGAAAAATCCATTGATTATTGGATCATTCAGTTCCTCTAGATCTTCAGAAATATCAGTTAACTCACTAAGTTCTCTTTTTAGATCACGCAGAGTATTCTCGGTTAGAGACAACCTTTGTTCGTAGTGGGTTATCTCTTCCAAAGATGAAATGATTCGATATTTTAGATCATTTCACTTGTTGATGAAGGCTTTCACCATGTCTCTAAGATGATTATTATGATACACAGAAAAGAGACAGTTAGAGGAAGAACCTTTTCCAAGGGTTGTTGACTTCTTCTTTACCATCCTCGAGGAAGTGATTCCTTTGTATAGATATACATTTGCTGCTTCTACTGCATCACTTTTGGAAGTGCCTCTAGTTACATGAGCCATGAGATCATATGAGAAGGAAAAGGAATACGAGAAGATTTAAAACTGTCAAACCCTAGATAACTTTAAAGATCTACAATCTATATTGTTAGGAGAATATTTTCTTAACAAAAATAGATACAAAACTTGAGCCACATTAATGCAGAGCCTCATTTTCTCAAGTTAAGGATGAGGATGCGAACGTCTCTGAAGTCAGACAGAGACAAAGTGAGCCGGGCGCTCCCCTTGTTTACCAAGGTTTGTCGTGTAAATAGGTTTCCTACCTCTTCTGATTCTGGAAGCATTGCTCTTATAAGACCTTTGTTGATTTTACAGATTCATCTTTTGCATGCTCTTTTGTAGTCTGGAAACTTTCTCATTGTTTCTCTTGAACTTCCAGCACGTGCTCTGAGCATGATTCACATTTCCACAAAACGAACAAGTCGAGAATCCCTTGTTTTGTTGACGTGCCTTCTGTTTAACACAACTGCTCACTTTTGATTTCCCATGACACTTTGGAACATGGTTGACAATACCTGCAGATTTGCTTTTAAATCCTAAACCATTAGTGTTTCCAAAGGATTTCTGACCAAATAACATTGCTGAGATTTTATCATAACTTCCAGACAATCGTTGAAGATCATCTTTGAGAGTATTAATCTCTTTTTCCTTTAGAACATTGGTTCTGGTGAATTGATCATTAAGGCATTCTATCTCAAGATCTTTCACTTGGATTAAAGATTCTAATTTCTTCAATGAAGCTTTTAATTGAAGATTTTCTTGAAGTACCTTTTTATTCAAGAAATCAAAGAACTCTGTGTCAGTCTCAATTTCTGAATCAGACCTTGAGTATGTGAAGGCATCTGCCGCAAAAGCTGCGGTTTTATTATATCCAATAGACGCATTCTCACTGTTGACTCCAAGGGATTTTTTATCAATAGAATCTTTAACAACAACAGCTGACAGAAACTCCTTGATCCTTTCTGTGAACAAAGGTATATCAAACCTATTACCATTTGAACAACACTCATCATCCCAAGACAAGTTAGAGGATTTACTTGTTTCGAAAACAACATTGAATGCGAAGGTTTGAACAGAATTTGGATCATGAATTGTCACCTGTACATGAGAGGTATTCATGGAGAGGATGTTGAGGTTGTTTCCTCCATTGATGGCATTCTTCTTAGAAACGTATCTCTTGTCTTCAAATACAGTTTCTAAGATATCCCATGCTTCTTTAGACTTAGTGCAGGTAGACACATAGTGCTGAAGTTCTGGGGCAATGGCCTGTCTGATAGTGTTCAATCCATTAGAGTTTTGCATTGCAGCAAGAGATTCTTCAAGATTATAACTACCAACATCCTTAGGTATAGATACATCGCCTTTTGTATTAACCGGAGGATCATAGCCTTTAACAATACACACCCAGGTTTGAAAATCACAAGCTTGAAGATAAGCACACATCGCAGTTTTCCACACAGAGTAGTTTGAGCCATCAAGGACTGGTGGTACGTTAATAGAGATATCACCTCTGTCCATAGAGTCAGATCGCTACAAACACAGACTTGTAAGGTATTAATGTGTTTTCCTGCTCTGATACCAATTGAAAAAGCGGGGGGTCTAACAACACCACCCAATATTTCGATTAGCAATCTGTATGGACAAATCCGAATATACTTTTAAGAGAATCAACAAGACTCAATCAATTAAAAGTATATCAACGAGTTTATATTTCTCTCTTGATTTGATTTCCTCAAACCGAAACTGTGAGTACTAATCAAATAAAAGGAATACTTGGACGGTACCAAAGACCAATATCCAAGTATCAATCAATATCAATCAACAACCAAAGGTCGGATTTCCAATTGATGATCACAAACGCACAACCTGTATTATTTCAATTATATAACAAATATAATGCGGAAATAGAAATAACACAGACAACAGAATTTTGTAAACGAGGAAACCGCAAATGCAAAAAAAACCCATGGACCTAGTCCAGATTAGATACACACTGTATTAAGCCTCTACAGACACTAGCCTACTCCAAGCTAACTTCGGACTGGACTATAGTTGAACCCCAATCACTCTCCCACTAATTCAAGGAACAGTTGCACCCCTACGCCTCTGATCCCAGCAGGATACTACGCACTTGATTCCCTTAGCTGATCTCACCCACAACTAAGAGTTGCTACAACCCAAAATCGCAGGCTTTAATAATAAACAAATCTGTCTCACACAGACAACTCTATCAAAGGATAAATCTGTCTCCCACAGATAAACCCTAAAAGAGTTTGTTCCATCTTTTGATAATAATCAAGGTGAACATGAACCAATTGATAATCCGGTCTTATATTCCAGAAAGAACAGCCTAGATTAATCAATCACCTCACAACAATCTTAATCGACTAGCGAAACAAGATGTTGCGGAATCACAAACGATGAGACGAAGGCGTTTGTGACTACTTTTTATATCTTGCCTATCGGAGAACTCTCACGATCTCAAGCCAATCAATATGATTTTACCCGTACGATAGAAGATGCAAGATCAGATCACACAACTACGATAAAAGTAGTATCGGTATGGCTTCACAATACCAATGAAGTCTTTAAGTCGTTAACCTGGTTTTTGAAGAAGAAAACCAAAGGTTAAAGGAGAATCGACTCTAGCAAGCAAACTAGTATCACACGGACGTGTGGGGATTAGTTTTGCAGAGCTGCTAGATGTCCCCTTATATAGTCTCTCAAATCAGGGATTTGCCTTAGGTACAAAGCAATCAATATTCACTGTTAGATGAAAACCTGATTTAGATCTAAGCTAATATTTCTCAACCGTTAGATCGAAAACTTAGCTTGTCACACACAAATGAAATGCACGCCTCTAGGTTTGTTAACCGCACCCAAACGTGTACATTGTTGGTTCAACAATGATCAACCAAAAGGTTAGCCATTTGAGCATTTCATACCAACCATGTTCTTCCTCACTATAACTAGTTCACATGACTCAAATGAACTAGTTAAAGAGTTGTTCAATTGCTATGAGATCTCATGTAACTACACAAGACACAATTGAAGCAAAGATGATTTGATTCACTCGAATCGGTTCATGAACTTTAATAGCCACGGTTTGCAAAAGAATTCCTTAGTCATTTAAGATTAAGTTCAGAAATCATCTTTAGATATATAACCAACTCAAGTTCGCAGACTAGGTTCGCGGACTTAAGGCACCGGATAGATTTTACAAACTCCAGCAGAAATTCTCGGGTTTGAGAACTTCACCGGTTCGCGGACTTGGCTCACGCAAGTAGTTTGTCAACTCAGCAGAAATTCTAGGGTTTGAGAACTTCGGCAGTTCGCGGACTTGGCAACATGCCATCCTTCCGATTCTCTTGATCAACAAAGTTCGAAAATTTCGGTTCAAGGAATCCATGGTTATGTAATCTAAACTCTTATTCCAATCATTGAAACATTCTCAGAGGAAGTTATTCAGCCGTTATTCACAGACCTTTCTCGTCAGAGCAATTTCCAAAGTGATTGAAACTTTTCATGACTTTCGTCACTAGGTGAAGATAAACTTGTTCGAAGCGAAAAGCTTACCAACTCATATTTCGAGATATAGATAGGCGAGATATACTCGGCTCGAAATACCAAATGTATATGATCTAGTCTGTATATATAACATACGACTTTTGTCTCAAAGAGTAGGAGATAGAATAGATAAACTTTTGAGTGATATATAAGTTCAAGTCTTCACATACCTTTTTGTCGAGAAGTTCCACCGTTTCCTTGAGTAATTCTTCTACTTGTCTGATGAATCGCCATGAAGTCCTTGAGCTCAACCACACTTACTATCCTAGTCCGAGACTTAGCTATAAGAGACTAAAAATCAAGTCTTATAGTTTTGATCACTAATATTGACAAACATGCTTGAGATAGCAACGCATGCGAGTTTGACCGAGAAGTGCTCTAACACATTAAATTTGCAAAAGTCTCAAACACGGAGAATTCAACACATCCACAATCCATCAGTTTCCATTGATCTCACATAATTCTCAACTTCCTCTCCTTCGAGCTCAACCGTTTGCGGCACACACCTAATTGGGGTTTCGCCCATAATGCTATGGCAAGCAAAGCCTAGTCCTTGGGGGTGATGGAATTGACATTAGCTATAAGAGACTAAGGCCGTGGGTAAAATCAAGTCTTATAGTTTTGATCACTAATATTGACAAACATGCTTGGAGTTGGAGATAGCAACGCATGCGAGTTTGACCGAGAAGTGCTCTAACACATTAAATTTGCAAAAGTCTCCAACACGGAGAATTCAACACATCCACAATCCATCAGTTTCCATTGATCTCACATAATTCTCAACTTCCTCCTACAGATCGACCCTCTTTGTGACAGATTGACTCTCGAATGACCTGTGTCTTGATTTAGGCCTAAGTCATACAAATTGATCTCTCAAACTGAAAGAGCTCATGTGCAGTGAATTTGTTAAAGGTTTGGGCAATTTTCAAAATTGAGGATTTGTTTTACGCACCACTCTCCACTTTTCCTCAAAAACTAGCGAATCTTTTTTGCCCATCAACACTATTAAACCGACGGTTATAAAATGATATTTTATTGATGGATTGGTTGTTTCTTTATGTCTTATGAAGTATTACAAAGAACAAAGCTAACAAAGGATCGTAAGAACTTGAATCCTTGAAAACAATGAATGATGCCCCTACTCCTGGGTCCCTTCCAAATCGTCAATGGTACTCGTAAACGATTGGGTGATACTCAAGGGTAATCTATCCATTACCAAAATAATTAGGATAAGGGGTTCTTCATATTACTTGATAATTTTTTTTGGAGTATCCCCTAATTTGTGGGAGTATCCCCAATTGTGCCTTCATCTTTTATCCTTGGACATCAGGCATTATAAGGGCCATCAAAGTAGTTATTGTAAGGATCTGCAAGTAGGTCAATGGCTATTGACTAGCCAAATAATGATTACGCCCGTATCAACATAATTAATTAAAATTAAACATTAATTATAAATAAATTAATGAAATAATAATTTGGACAAACCAATATTACCAAAAGATTGATCTTGAAAACTTATTCGAAATGGACTACTAGAAAGCTTAAATCGGATACTGGACGAGAATGATAGCACGCTCGAAAAATCTGAGTTAGAGACTAGGAAACCTTGACCGTTAACTGCGTGAGTCAAACAGAGTTGACCAGACTTTCAACTGCTAATGTGGGTAGCCGTTAATTAATTCATATAGATTGGTTTAGTGAAATTTTAACTTAATTAAGTTAGTGTATAAAGGGTGTAATTATATCAAAGTCATCACTTAAAGAAAACAAAAAAAAAATAACGGAAATATCCTCTTTTATTTTGCAAACTTATCTTGTTTGAGAAAGGAGTAGGAGGTGTTGGGAAAACAGAGTGTGGAGTGATGAGTAGGTAGGGGAAGAGATAATTTTCAAAAGATAGTTAAAAGGAGAGAATAAGTTAGAGGTAGTAGGAGGGAGTGATAATAATCTTGAGTTAGATAGATAAGGAGATTGTTGCATCCCCTCTTGACTAAACCACTCTGGGTCTGCCCTTATAGTTCAGTTGTGTGCCTTAATAATTCAGACAGGCTGTAATTGGGTGAGTTTTGGACCGTTGATGGCTTGCCACGCGTCTGTCACCGATTCAGTCTGTTAGGGTTTAATTATTTGTGGAATAAATGTGTAAGAGGGTTATCTAAAAAAGACACCTGAATTCTGTTTTTGAAGAAAATGTATTTGGTCGCGCCGCAGCGCGATTTAGGCTTGAATCATTGATTCAAGAGGTGATTCTTCACCATTCTATCCATATCGCTTGTTAATTTGTTGTAGGTATACAACAACTGGCATCAGAGCCGTTCAATCCACCCAATTTTTTTTCCGATGACTCTCAAAGAGGTTTCCGATAGAACTGATGCTAACACCGCTGCTATCACTCAACTCCGCTCGGAATTCCAATCTCTTTCCACAGATCTTTCTTCTCAGATCGAGACAGTCAAAACCAGCTTCAAGGAGGCTTTACAAGAAAATAATCGAAATCTCATCGCCCTATTCGCTCGACCTGTGAATAATCATCGTTCGGAGGATCCCGAAGATTCAAATAATCACAATCAGTTTCGATCTCATTCAGGTAATAATCATCGTCTTCCAAAGCTTGATTTTCCCCATTTTGATGGTATTAATCCTAGAGGTTGGCTACAGAAGAGCGAAAGATATTTTCAATTTAATGACATTGAGGAACACAAGAAAGTTGATATTGCTGCGATTTATTTAGAAGGAAAAGAAGAAAAATGGTTTCTCAATTTTAAGGTGAATCGACCAAGTATTACTTGGGCTGACTTAGCTAGACACTTATGTGCTCGATTTGAGAATCCAATAGAAGAAAACTTTGTAGGCAGTTTCAATAAATTGGTTCAAACCACCACAGTTTATGAATACTATGAGGAGTTTGAATCTCTTAAAGCCTTAATGCTAGATATAAACCCTACACTTACAGAAACTTATTTTGTAATGAGTTTTCTTAGTGACCTAAAGGATGAGATAGGAAAATCTGTGTCTATGTTTCACCCACAAACATTAGTTGCTGCTTTTTCTTTAGCTAGACTACAAGAGCAGAAACTCAGTTTAGTCATCCACCTCCCTAAATCTTATACTAAACCCTTTAATTTACCCTTCAGCTCAAGCAATCCATACCAATTTCACAATTCCTCTCCTAGGACAGCTCCTACTTCTCCTAAGTCTGCTCCTATGACTCCCAAATCTTCCTTTCAACACCATACCAAACCTACACCCACCACTCCAACAATCAAAAAACTGACCCAGGAAGAGATGAACAAAACAAGAGCTCAAGGTTTATGTTACAATTGTGATGAGGTGTATAGTCAAGGTCATTTTTGTAAAGGCAGGCAAAAGATCTTTATGCTTCAGGTTGACAATTCTGATTCACAAGATACTGAGGAGGAGGAAGACATCTTTGAAGAAGCTGTGGATTCACCAGTTCAGCCTGATATGGAGATTTCATTACATGCTTTGACTGGCCATGCCACTGGTGATACTATTAGAATCCCTGGAATCCTTAATAGTCACAAAGTCTCTATACTCATTGATTTAGGTAACACCACAAGTTTTATTGACAGTGCATTGGATGCTTCCCTCCAGTGCAGCATTGATTCAACTACCCCAATGAAAGTCACTGTTGCAAATGGAGAACACACAATCAGCAATGGAATTTGCCCACACCTACAATGGAGCATGCAGGGCCATACTTTTGTTGAGAATCTGAGACTTTTACCATTGGGAGGCTGTGATATTGTCTTGGGTGCAGACTGGCTCAAGACATTAGGTGATGTTCTCTTTAATTTTTCAAAATTAAACATTTCATTTAAGTATAAAGGTAAGAAAATCACCTTACAGGGTGTGGGGCAACATACTTCTTTACTTCAGATGAGTGGTGCAGCTGTCAAGAAATTTCTTTCTAGCTCTCCTCATGGCTTAGTGGGGCACTTGTTTTCCATTTCTACAACCACTTCACCACCTCCAACCCCTGACATTATTTTACCCTTATTACATGAGTTTGATGACATTTTCCAAGAGCCAACTCAATTACCTCCACAAAGAAGCTTGGACCATAAAATTCCATTGCAACCCAATTCGGCACCTATAAACCTTAGAGCTTACAATGCCACTACATTCAGAAAGGTGTGGTGGAACAACTGGTTCAAGAGATGTTACAATCTGGCATAATCCAACCAAGCAATAGTCCCTTTGCTTCACCTATTCTTCTAGTTAAGAAAAAAGACAACACATGGAGATTTTGTGTTGATTATAGAAAACTTAACAGCATTACAGTCAAGGACAAATTTCCCATTCCAATTATTGAAGAATTATTGGATGAATTGAATGGAGCTATTGTCTTCACCAGAATTTACTTGAGAGCTGGATATCATCAAATCAGAGTGCATCTCTCAGACATTTTCAAAACTGCCTTCAGAACACATCAAGGCCATTATGAATTTAAAGTAATGCCATTTGGCTTAACTAATGCCCCAGCCACTTTTCAAGCATTAATGAATGAGATATTTCAACCTGCATTGAGGAAATTTATACTGTTATTTTTTGATGATATTCTCATATACATCAAGAGCATGACAGAGCACTTGGAGCATCTCAGGTTTACATTCTCCCTGCTAAGGAAACATCAACTCTATGCTAAGCTCTCTAAATGCTGTTTTGGCCAACCTTCACTGGAGTACTTGGGCCGTATTATTACAGCTGCAGGTGTTTGTGCTGATCCAAGTAAAATTGCTTGTATGCAAACTTGGCCACCTCCTTCCACTCTCAAAGAATTAAGGGGCTTCCTTGGGCTTACAGGCTACTATAGGAAGTTTGTCAAGAATTATGGAGCAATCAGTAAACCACTTACTGATCTTCTAAATAAGAACTCTTTTCTTTGGACTTCAGCAGCCACATCAGCTTTTGAATAACTCAAGATGGCCATGTCAACAACTCCAGTATTGGCTTTGCCAGACTTCACTAAAACTTTTGTGGTTGAAATTGATGCTAGTGCTTCATGTATTGGAGCTGTATTACTCCAAGAAGGCAAGCCAATTGCTTACTTTAGCAAACCACTGGGTCCAAGAGCTAGTGCATTATCCACATATGAAAAAGAGTTTCTGGCCATTGTCATGGCAGTTCAAAGATGGAGACATTACTTGCAAGGTGCTAAATTCATAATACAGACTGATCGTCAAAGTATCAAGTATTTCTTGGAGCAAAGGATAACCACACCCTTACATCAGAGATACTTAGTCAAACTCTTGGGATTTGACTATGTCATCAGATACAAGAAAGGAGCTGAAAATGTTATAGCAGACTCACTTTCTAGAAGACCTCCTGATTCAGATCAATGTAATTTATTGGCCGCCTCTACACCAGCATGGGCTTAGGAAGTACTTGCCAGTTATACTGATGATGAGATGGCTCAAGGTCTCATCTCTAAACTACTGCTCAGTCCTTCTAGTGTTAACCACTTTACATACAGAGGGCATACTAAGGTACACCAACAAACTCTATATTGGTACTGGTGGCAACATAAGGCAAGCACTGCTACATTCTCTACATAATTCTACTGTGGGAGGCCATTCTGGTATCCAGGATATATATGCCAGAGCAAAGGCACATTTTTGTTGGCAAGGACTCAAAAAGGATGTCTTACTCTTTGTGTCTCATTGTGATACATGTCAAAGGAACAAAAGTGACACCACAAATTCTGCTGGTCTTCTCCAACTTCTTCTTGTGCCAGATTATGCTTGGCAACATATAACAATGGGCTTCATTGATGGCCTACCTCCAAGCAACAAGAAGAGTGTCATCCTAGTTGTGGTTGACAGGCTAACTAAGTATGCTCATTTTATTGCCCTGCAACACCCCTACACTGCTTCCTCTGTGGCACAAGTTTTTCTCAATCAAATTTTTAAGCTGCATGGATTACCTGCCTCAATTGTGTCAGATAGAGACAAGGTCTTTACCAGCAAGTTTTGGACTCCTTGGGCACAGGTTTGAATTTAAGCTCTGCCTATCACCCTCAGACTGATGGTCAGACTGAGAGGGTGAATGCTTGTTTGGAAAACTATTTAAGGTGTTTAGCAGGCCATAAACCAAGCAGCTGGAGCAACTGGTTGTCTCTTGCAGAGTGGTGGTACAACATCAGTTTCCACAGGGGCCTAAAAATGTCACCATTCCAAGCTTTGTATGGTTATTTACCTCCCCATATAACATTCCCATCTAATGCTACTACTTCAGTGGCTGCTGTGGAGGCATACTTAAAGTCCAGAGACTCTATGTTAGATATCATCAAAGAATCACTACATCAAGCACATGCCAGGATGAAGCTTTACGCTGACTCTTCAAGAGAGGAGAGAACTTTCCAAGTGGGGGATTTGGTCTACCTCAAGCTTCAACCCTACAGACAAGCTTCAGTGTCTCTCAGAAGAAACTTTAAACTATCTGCCAAATACTATGGGCCCTTCAAAGTCTTACACAAGATAGGTGTTGTTGCCTACAAACTTGAGCTGCCTTCACATTCAAGGATACATCCTGTCTTCCATGTATCCCAACTGAAAAAACACATTGGTATGAAACACACTCCATCTCCTACTCTACCTGTTGTTGATCTCAATAGTGAAGTTATTATGCTGCCAGAGAAAGTGTTGAAGACTAGAACAGTACTCAGGGGCAGCCAATTGGTGTGCCAGCTTCTCATTCAATGGACAAACTCATCTGATGAGGATGCCACCTGGGAGGACCTCTCTAATATTAAGTCTCATTATCCTAGATTTGTCCTTGAGGACAAGGACAATTTCCAGGGGTAGGCAATGTTGCATCCCCTCTTGACTAAACCACTCTGGGTCTGCCCTTATAGTTCAGTTGTGTGCCTTAATAATCCAGACAGGCTGTAATTGGGTGAGTTGTGGACCGTTGATGGCTTGCCACGCGTCTGTCACCGATTCAGTCTGTTAGGGTTTAATTATTTGTGGAATAAATGTGTAAGAGGGTTATCTAAAAAAGACACCTGAATTCTGTTTTTGAAGAAAATGTATTTGGCTGCGCCTCTGGCACAGATTTAGGCTTGAATCATTGATTCAAGAGGTGATTCTTCACCATTCTATCCATATCTGCTTGTTAATTTGTTGTAGGGATACAACAGAGATGTTGATGGATATTTGATTCTTTTGAGAGGAGAATAAACATAGATGGAGATAGGAAGTGTAAATGATTCAAGAGAAAGAGATATCAAAAATAAGAGAGAGTATTTATTAGGGGTATTTTTCATGGAGAAGAAGCATGATGGAGGTGATAAAGAAGTAATCTATGGATTATCATGATAAGTTAATTTATGATGGAGATGATATAACCACTTTATATAACCAAGGTAACTCTTTTAACTGATTATAGGTGGTTATTGTTGAACTGGGTTTGTGTTGGATATGGAGAATAACTTAGAATCAACAAAATAGATAACTTGGAAAATCATAATTTTATGTGAGTGAACTTATGCTCACGCCCTATATCTATACACTTGTTTAGACACCTTAGTGAATAAATTAGTAGTAGCTGTATAAACGTAAATTGTAGTACATTGGGTGATGGTTTTGTAGATATAAAGTTTGTTCATTTTGGTTTATTAACGAGTGAGATGTCGTTGACATAAAAACACCCGTCGCAGCAGAATCTGAGTGTAAACAGTCACGAGTGACCATAAATATGTGGTTTTGTTGATAAGTTAGAGTACATTCCGGGAAAATATTGCACGCAAAACTTATAGAGGGTATCCCCGAGATTTTAAAAAACCCGAGTTTAATTGTTTTAGATGTGTAATGAATAATATAGAGACCTTGGAAATTGATTACCTGAGCTGTGCACAGTGTTTACACTTAGAAAAATAATCAACAGTCTGGGGAGGAAGATGACCGAGTCAGACCTAGTCATTGAGTCAGACCATTCGGGTCTGGATCGGGTAAATGAGTCGGGTCATGAATCGATCCGATGGGTCAGCTAAACAGGTTAATGGGCCGGGTTGATGGGTCGGACATGGGTCAGGCCCAATGGGCTTGGGCATAGTGATAGAAGCCTTAGTTTGGACTTTTGGACTCCTTATGGTCCGAATTAGCCTTCGGTTCCTTCTGCAAAGTTGTAGGGTTTTTCGAGGGCTTTCCGGTGTTACTAAATTTGTCCCTATTTGAATAAGTAGATATTGTTTTATACCAAAATTACTCACTACCAGGTTTTGGAACCATTAATAGAATTAGAGCCATTAGTCATTTCACTTAGCCTATAACTGAAGACTTGTATGATATTATGTTTTGAACCATGTGTGAGCCTATTGGCTAAACTCGTTGAGTAATTGTGTGATTAAAAGTTAGTCTTTGTTAACAACGATCGATTCAAATGGATGAACCGGCGGATTGAGAATCTCAAGGTAGGCGTGGCTTGTCATCAAATCAGGTGAGAATTCTGTAACCTTCTTGTAATCATTAAGTATTCCTTTATCTGCGAGCATGATGAGACTTTACTATCTGTGTGCATGATTGCATGTACTTTGATGTACTATTCCCGTATCTTTGAGCATGATGTATATGTAGAATCTGTATGTACGATGTTTTGCTACGATGTGTTTGTCTGTGATATGCATTGTGAGATTTCCCTGCGATGAGTGTCTGTGTTTCCCCACGGATCTTAGCTAAGTTAAGTAAGGCGGTAATTCATCCGTCGACAATATTATTTAGTAGGGCGGTAATTCATCCGTTTAAATATTATTATAACTATTTCATTAGTAGGGCGGTAAGTCATACGTTTAAATATTATTATTTATTAATATAGTAGGGCGGTAACTCATCCGTTTGAATATTACCTAGTAGGGCGGTAATTCATCCGTTATGATATTATATATACTATTTATTTGAGGGAAATCACTCGTGTGCATATTATACTTGTTTGACTAATTTTCTGATCTTGATGGTAATATTATGAATCATAGTTTGTATGGGCACTCTGTGTGGACGATGTTATTATTATTGATTAGGGTTGCTCTCGCGTCGTCTTCTCCAATGATTTTGGCGAGGTTAGAGTGACACTTGCTTCTTGTTGCATGAATTGCTGAATGCTTAGATTCATTACTTTTTCGTCAGTTACTGTTATTCTAGGACTGTGAAGCATATTAGTAATTACTTCAGAGTTATACGTTTCCACTGGGCACCCTTTTCGGGATGATGTGCTCACTCGTTCCCACTTCAGTGTTTTTCAGTTATCAAAAGAGATGGCTCGCTTGAGGATATATGTTTCCGTAGTTTAAAGCTTTAGCGGATTGAGAACATTACGTATCTTTCATGTATAAGTATTCTCTATTTTTCTGTAAAATAACACATTAATGTATACATATCACTTGAGAGATTTTCATTTAAAATGTATCAGAGGGTTTGGGATTTATTTGATCTTCGTTTGGTAAAATATGATTCTTAAAATCGATAATCTAAACTTGATGCTTCAATTAGGTTGTAATCCTTTAGCTAAGTAGGTTTAGTAATTGGGGCGTCACAGTTATCTCTTGGGACAAAGAAATATAAGTATGCTACACAACAAATTAGATGAGCATCTGGTCCGGAATCCATGGATTCGACCTGGACCAGCCGTATTTTCACAGGTGGAGCGAATCGGTTCTATGCGGGTGGGATTTTTGAAATCCAACAAATTGCATATTGGGATCAGGTGCAACCTTGATAATCCGTAGGACATCCATACCCGTCAGATAATAAATTGAGATTTTGAGGAGACATGTGAAGTAGCTTTCATATATGTTTACATCTTCGCATATTAACATGTTTTGACTTCATGAATGGCAAACACAAATTAACCATCTTAATTTGTACAATGTTTTGTCTTGGGAAACTTTCTCGGGACGGTCTAGTCAGAGTGATATTTTGTATCTCGGGAAACTTTCTCGGAGTGGTCTAGTTAGTGTGTTATTTTGTGCTTGTGACAAAACAGTAACATAATGTGGTGGTGTTTAAGGATTTATTGACTAATCCTTTATTCTGAAATGACTTAGGTGTTCTTGTTTACATGTATGAATTAATGAGACCATTTTTATTGCCTTCTATTTCTCTATTTATTTTACTTAATATTATTCATATTATTGGATAACGAGTATTACATGAAACTAGTTCGAAACCCAACAAGCTAAGCTCCAACAACGTACTACTACATTAATTGAATAGGTTGTCGTTCTGGCCTATCAGTGAGCCTCATGAGGTAACATCCAAGGAAGCCAAGCGGATAGGGAGAATGATTATGTTGCAAGGGTGGCAAGCTAAATCTACCTTCCATGTCAAATACTCCAATATTGTGCCATCGAGGACTCGAACCTGGGACCTCCTAAAGCGCATTAACCTTTGACAAAAGGGGATGACCAGCTGAGCTAGCTACCCGTTTTTTTATCTTATTCTTCTTCTTGATTTAATTAATTACAAATCCAAATCTAGTCTATCGAGTGTAAATTTGTGCACCCCCTCAAAACCGGGGTGCACGCTATAACCTCTTCTATTTGTTGTTGAAACTTCCAAACCGCATTCTATTTTTACTTTACTTTTCTACACCCTTTTTCCTTTTTTATTTCGTTCTTCTTTTTTTGTATAGTATTTCAGATTTTATATAATTTCAGAGCTAAGTTTGAGGACAACTTGTCTTCTCTCCCAAAGTCCAATTGAAATATGCGGCCCTCACTTTTCCTTGTGTTGGATTAAAACTTTGTACTCCCTCCGTCCCACTATTAGGTGACCTAGTTGAAGTTTTCACAATTCTTAAGACAACTAATGGAAATGAGTATTTTTATGTATTTTTTTTACAATTATACCCTTCTGGATAATAACTTGTCAAATTTAGAGATGATTTATCTCACAAACAATACCATGGATTTTTGTAAACTTTGTATCATTGAAAGGCATTTTAAAACACCTACGTAACAAATATAAACATGGATAATGTAAACACATGAATTCGACCAGAGTCGAAGACACAAATGGGGGCTTCGGGTATCAACTGAAGCCACCATTGACGAAGCCGAAGTCACTACAGACGATGATGCAATACAAGTAGGCTGCCCCGAAGAAGATAACCAGTGGGTGCCTAAATAACCCCAGCTGTAATAGTACATGTGTACGACTGATAATAGGAGACTTACTAAGAAAGATATTAGGGTACACGTGTACGGTACTTACATGTCAGGCTTTGCCTATAAAAGTAGGGAACTCTCCCAGAGAAAGTCAAAGTTTTTCAGAGAATCGTATTGTGTATTGGGATTAGTCTCCTCATTACTCTATAATAATTTAAGGGTGTTTACATTTGGCGACTTCACCGGGGACTAGTCCTCGGTACCAATACAATTTCCATGGAGCCCTCGGCCACAGGTAGTCTAAATGTCACGAGATCGAAACTTCTCACTAAAGAAATAGGTGGACCAATGATAGTATCGGGAGTTAACGAAGTGTCGAATCAACAAACAAATCCCGAATTCGGAATGCCGCTGACAGAAGAGTTAGGAGGGCAAAACTAAAGCTTACTGATAAGAGTGAACCAATCAAATACAGGGGCTGCACCCAGACATGTCGAGGAGATCCAACAAGTACAAGTTTGGGCAGACAGGGTAAACACACCTACACGCGAACAACCCCCACTTGATCCGCAGCAGCTCGAAATACAACAAATGCGTCAAGAATTGGCTAGCTCGGACAAAAGAAGATTAGTCCTTATGGAAAGGTTATCTAAACTTAAACCGGAAAGAGGTGATGAGGATCTTGATCCTTTCGGAATCCCACAACATCCCCTTCTACTACAAACAAGAGCCCAGCGACACTCTTTTGGAAGGCGACTCTCATCTATCAGATATAGAACCCCCAACGAAGCGAGACACCAGGCTCCATCCAGATAACGAAGCAAGGTTCACGGAACTCGGAAGGACAACCTAACAAAGGAATATACCATGTCACTATAACGGAGGAACACATTTCTAAGTACATAGAAGAGCACTATGGTTTGACCCCGCCCACGGTAAATTTTACCATGTAGTCTCTTTCACTCAAGGCCTACTGGACAAATCCATGCCGACAACATATAAGCAACCCGAGTTCCAACTATTCGATGGCTCTGGCAATGCAACAAAACATGTATTTCGCTTCCTCAAGAGTTTGAACGAGTATGCCACAAATGATTTCATCTTCCTTAGGGAATTTGGGAAATCACTTACTGGAGTGGCCTTCACATGGTTTGTGGGGATAAAAGAAAATAGTATCTCATCCTGGAACGAAATGCGAACTCAATTTATGAAAAAATTCTACTCCCGACAAAAACAACTCACTATCTCAGATATCTGTAATCATAAATTGAAGCCAGGAGGAAAGTTTTTAGATTTTGCAAAAAGCTTCCGTGGAGAGTGTCTACGCAAAAGCGTGAAGATCCCCGAAAAGGAGCTTGTTAAAATAGGTATCAGCCGATTGCCAGCAGATCTCAGCTTCATTCTGGCAGCTGTCATATTAGAAACTTTTGCAGACTTCGGGGATGCATGTTCTCGAGCGAACGATGCAGCAGAATTCAAAGCATCCGAAGCCAAGCAATGGGGTCCTTCGGTAGCATATGATAAAGATGAAGGAGCTAGCGGACAAGGGAAGAGATCAGCGAATTTCAGAGATGGGAAAGGCTATAAGAAGAGCAGTGACTCGAATGAAGTAGTAGAACCCTCGGATTTTTCATGCCCGTTAGAAGTCGCTATTGAACTCTTGGAAGAATGACGTAAGGACGGAGACAAAACTCTCTCATATCCTGCAAAAGAACCAACATAACAAGATAAGCGCCACCCAAGGTACTACCATTTCCACCAAAAAGTAGAGCATGCAACAAAGAACTGCAGGACGTTCAAGTGGAAAATCCATAACAGGCAGAGGAGCGGAGAGATTGATTTCGGCCCAGAAACACACATCCAGAAGGACCCGTTGCCACGGCAGGCTTTCATGATCACACACGAAGAGCCCGAGATAACGCCAGAAGAAGTGTGCGTTGTATCCGAAGCAGATAATTACGAATACATTGCAGCCACTGTCGCAAAGAAACCACTATTTGCAACATTCTTTGATACATTGAATTTTATAGCTAAACAACGTCAAATTTCCGCGATAATATTGACCAAGATAGCAGCGAATGAGGAAATAAGCCAATACTTGGATCGAAAATATCCACTCCCTACCGACATGATCACTTTCTCGGAGAAAGATCAAACTGTGGACTGTGATCATACAAGACCTTTGTATGTCACTGTGGAAATCCGAAAGCATAAATTCAAGAGATCCTTTGTCAACAAAAGAGCGTCGCTCAACCTGATCCCTCTACACATTGCTGAAATCATTGGGGTTAAAGAAGAAGACATCAATAAATTTGCTATTGGAATTCAAGGAGTCGGAGGAATCACACAGAAAACAATAGGGACTATTAAGTTGAAAATTCAAGTGGGACCTATCCAAGATAATGAACCCTTTTATGTTATGGATGTGCACCCGGCCTACCATTTTCTCTTGGGAAGACCATGGCTACATAAGCATGGAATTGTGCCCTCCACGTATCACCAGTGCATTAAGTTCATCCTTAAGGGAAAACAGAGGCGAGTCCTTGCCTCGACCGATCCTTTTATAACCGAAGAAGCACACCTGGCAGAGGCGGCTTTTTACAATGGGTTAAGTGAACCAAGCGAAGTAATCACACATATCTACTTCCGCCTAGACTAAGCTCATACAAAAGATATACATGATACCGGTTATGACTTAGATCTAAAAAGGTGTCTAGCCCAGAGGCTACTTTTCCCGCACAAAGGGAACTCACATCCGATGTCGGAATAATAAAACCGAATACGCCAAAAGGAAAAGAGAAGATTAACTTCAAAATTCACATCACACCAAGTAAAACACATTGTTGATGGTGGATTTTCGTTTAAGGTTAAATTTGTAAAAAACCGGAAAAATCATGCGCTGACATCTTGTAAAAGATAAAGCCATTTATAAGTGTTGGATACTCCCTCACTTAATTCACCAAGAATGGAGCATGTAGCAACAATCCCGTTCTCGTGAATACATGAAATTCCTCCAGGTTGGAGCATGTGGCAACAATCCCTTCTGTGAATTTCATATCAACCTTTATTTCCAAAGTACTCATTATCGGTGTGGCATGGCGATCGAGTGTTACTCTTACGGAGTAACACGAACCTCCAAGCACTATAATGAAACCATGTACGAAATACCCGTATGTGCCGATTCTCGGTGTGTTATACTAGCCCGAGCCCCTCTCGGTGTGTTATACTAGCCCGATTGAGCCCCTCTCGGTGTGTTATACTAGCCCGATTGAGCATCCGGATCGACCGTATCGGTCCAGGATATGATCGATCGCAGTCATCCAACTCCATAAGCATGATTGGATGACCCCGAGATCAATTCCATCACCCCCAAGCGGTATGGAATACCCACGGCCGACCCCGCATGGTCGGCCATTGGCCTTGCTTACCAAAGGACGTTCATACCAAGCATTATGGACGGAAAACCCTAAATAAGGGTTTGCGGCATATTACATGTGTCGCAAAACAATCTCAACCATCCATCTTCGCGGTATAGATGGAGGGTGTAGATGTAGATTCAAAGGGCCCAGAGCATGTCAACACGATCACCGTGGGCCCGCCTACACACTTGACCAATCGTTCAAGACCAACAATGCTTGGTCGTGACGTAATCGTCACCCAAACAAGAGATGACGCACGGCTTGAAACCCAAAATTAGGGTTTTGAGCATCACGAGCGTCAATCTTCTCCGGCACGAATGGAGGGTCCCTGATTAGATTAAGCGAGTGTCCGGTCATACAAAGCATGACCACTTTGTGGGCCCATCTACCTCCTCATGTGATCGGCCAAGGCATATCATGCCCGGCTAATCCAAAACGCCCGCCCAAACATGCGTGGTTACACTTCCCAAATTGCAAACTGATCTCGACCACTCAACTTCACCGGATGATTTGAGTGGCTTAGATCACGTTTTTATGGGATAGTCAGGTATGGGTGTGAACACCAGCCTACCACCTACACGCTGGTATGATCGACCAAGACCGACCAAGATGTGTCGTCTTGAAACGCGTGCCCGAACTAGGGATGTCACGCCGGTTTCCAACCCTTTTGCGGCATCAATTTCCTGCCGCAAACCGATCTCAACCACTCAACTTTACCGGTTAAATTGAGTGGCCTAGATCGCACCTTCATGGGACAGTGAGACATGGACATGTACACCGACACGCTGTCTATACACATGCCCGGTCGGTCCTCTCCAAATCCCTTTCCATGCTTGGTTTCGACCAAGCTGAAGAGTGATGCTTGCGCGCCTCTTCAAAAACCCTAATATTCATTAACGGTCGCAGATGAGTGTCTCAAAGATCATCTCATCCGTCCAACTTCACCGGCTTGGTTATACAACCCTGATCGGGAGTTATTTGGTCGGTGAGGCGTCATTACCCATCACTTTACCACACTATAATGCGAGACTGCATAAAATACACACGATACTTCACAAGTATCGACTTCCGAATAACACAATTATTCAATTCAAAGCATTACATGCTATCTTTCGTGGATCCACGATCCACACATTCCGGACATCAATCATGTCACAAACTGGGGGATACATCTTGGGGTATTGGTCTGGCGGTTTACAGCGTGCAGCGTGCAACGCGCCATCACAAGAACGTGTCAGGAAGTCATGGACGGTTAGAGATGAACAAGAGAAGTGGGCAAGACTGGTCGTGTGGCACCGACGCACAACTCCACTACTCCATCACTCCACTTCCTCCACTTCCCACGAGAGACGTGAATGAGGCTCAATGACTTGTATAAATAGGTTCTCCGCCCTATTTCAAACAACAACACAAGTCCAGACGAGACAGAAAACCAAGTGTTAATAAAAAAACGTATTCAAACACCCAGAGCTTGCTTGCATCAATCACAAGCCTGCTCACCTTTCTGTTACAAGTCATAATCAAGCCAACACCTTCACAATCTCAACACCTTCTTCGCTTCCCTCCCTAAGATCAACCCCATCTCCTTCACTTTGTGACCGAAACAAGTCTGGAACGGCCATTTCTTGGTTTAGGCCGGACTTGCACAGATTGATCTCTCGAATCTACAAGCACTCACCGCGCAGTGCATTTGTTTAAGGTTTAAATTCATCCCTCATCCACACCCCAAATTACCAAATTCTACAGGAGTAGTTTTCACCCATAAACACACATTCATCGGAAACTTGCACAAACCCGATGCCAGCTTGTAAAAAAAAAAAAAAAAAAAAAAAACGAACAAACAAACTTGGACATGTGACAATGACAAAATACAAGCATATGTGAGATATGCACAAGAATCAGACATGACTAGCCAACTCTCTATGAACTTGAGATAAAGCGACCCTTGCATAACGCAGAGCAACTTCGGTATCTTGAATAAGAAATAAGAGCTTCACTCGTTTTGCCTTACGAACAAGGCGGTGATTGTCAAGTTCCAAATCCGACAAAGACTTTCTCTGCAACGCTTTTGTCATAACACTTTCCGCAGTTCTAATCAACTCTTGATCCTCAGCCGAAACAAGTCTAAAATTCCCAATTGCCAACACTAATACATTAATCAATTGAGTCAACATCAACATTTCCGTAATCAACCTAATACGAGTCGACATCTTCAAACACTGCCAAAACCACAACTAACACAAGCCCATGAACTAAATGATTAACATCTATTTGTACCATGAGCACACACACAATGATCGATACAATAATGGCATAGAAGTTAGCAAAGCATCACATAAAACATCAACATACCAAAGTGTTTTAACAAAGTCAAGGAAATAATAACATCCAAAACAAAAGAGGCGGCAAGCCCAAATCCAATAAAACAAATATAACAAATTCATTCAAAGCTAGCTAATTCGGCTTCTTTGTTAGCCAACTCCTTCTGTTTCAACTGCAACTTTGTCGAGGTTGTCGCGACCTCAAAGAACAATCTGGATGCCCGGGCGATTATCCGAACTTGCTCCCTTTGCTGCTCCTTCAACTCCTGAGTCCCCGCTTTCACTTCCTCTTTCAGATTCGTGATCTCACCAGGCAGCACTAGCTGTCGACCCGCTCTCCTCTCTTCCAACCCCCTGAACAACTTTTTGGCCCAAGCCATGTTGAATCTCAGCAACCTCGGAAGAACAAAACTGCTTCTCCATGTCTCTAAGGTAGTGGCAGAAGGACAATCATCACTGAATTCAACCATCTCTTTCGCCACAGCAACGAGAGCAAATACACTGGAAATCAAATTGTTCCGATCCGACAAAGCTTCAGTACTCGCTACATGACCGAGCTTTTCCACAATCTCCTTGTAGTAATCCCTTAGCTCTGGAGACACGTGAAAATTATAAACCGGCACAAAGTGAGCGTAAGTACCTACTACAGCGGCAGCATTTCCCTTGAAATCAAACCAGGTTGCTTGACAGAATTGGGACTGCCGATGGCGGATGATTGTGTCGGCTCGGGGTACCTCGAACCAGACATAACCTGACCAGTATGATGCCTCCGTTTATTCGAGTTAATCTGTTCCATTGACTACTCTGTACGGCCCATGACTACTTCCTACAAAAAAAAAAAAAAAAAACCAACGTATCAATAAAATCATATTCCGAAAAAGAGATGAAAATAAAAGGAAAACTCTTCCACAATAACTATAAAATACTTTACCTGAGAACCTGGACTAGAAAAGGAATTTTGAGGACTCAATACTCCGCCAACTAGTGAACCTGCTCAAGAGAGGAGAGAGGTTTCAATGACAAAAAGAAATGATCTTCTTCAACTTACAAAACAACGTATTTATAAAAGCAATCGCCATGAAAATCCAAACATTTGGGTTTTTCCTGGCAAATAGACAACTTTTGAGTCAACCTTCATTGACGGACAAAATCGGTTGTCCGTCCATGATTTTTAAGTTTTGTATTTTTATTCCAAACTTATCCCTCACCCATGGTTATGAGGAGCCAACCGTAGTTACTCTTTAAATATGATGATAATAGGATAGTTGGTATGACCCGAATTATGTATGTTAAAGATTAAAAATTTATCTCAAAACACAAGCCTGCTTACCCTAGATAATTTGCAGCAGCAAAACACCGATCTCCACATAACTCCGGTTCTTTCTTTGTTACTGCGATTGTTAAGCTCTTGATGGAGAAACCCAACTTCGATTCTTCCTTACTGTGATCTTGTATACAAAAAGACAACATAAAGAGATTACAGATTTCAAATGGATACTTGCATGATAAAGGTTACAGATTTTAGTAATTTTTTTATTTATCCGGTGACGTTAGCTAATGTACCTGTTTCAGAAAGTATTGATGTTCGGAACTTCAAGGTAATTGATTCTATTATTTTATTATCATTACAAATTGTTAGTCTTATCTGGCTTTGTTAATGACTTGATTATTGGATGCTAAATTTTATTTTAGTAAATACAACTTTGAAGAGATTGATCGAGAGATCTCAATATGGGAATAACTCGGATTTATGTGGAGCTGGGTTTACTTGTTTGAGTATTTACAATGCTTCAAATTATATAACTAGTCTTCCTGAACCATTTGGTCCTAGAGAAAATCTCATTAATGATTTCCCTAAATCTTCCAATTTCTGTGTACATTGCAATGAAACCAGCTGTGAGGATGCCTCTTCAAAATCCCACATTTTTTGTTTTTGTTTTTGTTGTTGTTGTCGCAGTGGTTATGGATGTTGAATATCTGATCAATATTCAATATAAGAGATGTTGAATATTGATCCAAGAGATGTTGAAAATGAAGAAATCCAAGAGATGTTGTATTAACTGACAAGTATTTTGAGGTGCTTTTGAATTATGTTTTTAAAATGCATTTTTGGCAAAACCATTTTATAAGTACTTCATTTGCAGAATTTTTATGCAAGCATATAGTAGAATTTTTGTAAAAAATTATCCCTTTTGTAATGTAGGTTTGTACCAAATTTGGCAACCCCAGAATCCGCATTAATGTTGGTATGACCCGAATTCTGTATGTTAAAGATTAAAAATTTATCTCAAAACACAAGCCTGCTTACCCTAGATAATTTGCAGCAGCAAAACACCGATCTCCACATAACTCCGGTTCTTTCTTTGTTACTGCGATTGTTAAGCTCTTGATGGAGAAACCCAACTTCGATTCTTCCTTACTGTGATCTTGTATACAAAAAGACAACATAAAGAGATTACAGATTTCAAATGGATACTTGCATGATAAAGGTTACAGATTTTAGTAATTTTTTTATTTATCCGGTGACGTTAGCTAATGTACCTGTTTCAGAAAGTATTGATGTTCGGAACTTCAAGGTAATTGATTCTATTATTTTATTATCATTACAAATTGTTAGTCTTATCTGGCTTTGTTAATGACTTGATTATTGGATGCTAAATTTTATTTTAGTAAATACAACTTTGAAGAGATTGATCGAGAGATCTCAATATGGGAATAACTCGGATTTATGTGGAGCTGGGTTTACTTGTTTGAGTATTTACAATTCTTCAAATTATATAACTAGTCTTCCTGAACCATTTGGTCCTAGAGAAAATCTCATTAATGATTTCCCTAAATCTTCCAATTTCTGTGTACATTGCAATGAAACCAGCTGTGAGGATGCCTCTTCAAAATCCCACATTTTTTGTTTTTGTTTTTGTTGTTGTTGTCGCAGTGGTTATGGATGTTGAATATCTGATCAATATTCAATATAAGAGATGTTGAATATTGATCCAAGAGATGTTGAAAATGAAGAAATCCAAGAGATGTTGTATTAACTGACAAGTATTTTGAGGTGCTTTTGAATTATGTTTTTAAAATGCATTTTTGGCAAAACCATTTTATAAGTACTTCATTTGCAGAATTTTTATGCAAGCATATAGTAGAATTTTTGTAAAAAATTATCCCTTTTGTAATGTAGGTTTGTACCAAATTTGGCAACCCCAGGATTGTACTCTGAATTCGATATCCATGTATTTGTGTGTAGGTATTGAGTATTTACATGGGAACATAGTGAACAAGCTTAAAAAGTCCTCATAGATCAGAAACTTAACCCATTGCTCTCGGATTATGTCTTACACACACTCCTGGTCGATGATATTGTTTTCTCTTCAATGAAGGATAGTGCTACCATGGGATATCTTGCTCCAGGATACACAAAGACAGGCTTTGTTTTCTCCACACCGAAGGCCGATGACATTATTTTCTCCTTATAAGGACTAACTTAGGATTTGTTGGTGAATGGAATGTTCCATGTATTAATAGTTTATTAATTACTTGCCGTTTAGAGGAGGAATTTTGTTACAGACATTTGGTACATTAACTTGTAGTTCTAATTAATGTTAATTTAGCCTGTATAACAAAATGGATTTCTTCATTTTACTGCTCAAAATCCACCTTGATGCAAAGCCACATTTTGATGAAATGCGGATTCTCCAAGGACATCTGGAGTCACTGGACGCACACATAAAGCAGAAATCAATGAGCAATCCCATCTCTGGCACACAACACAAACAGTTGTTTTCTGTACATAAAGTAAGATAAGTAATCACATTGGGGTGAAAAATAACAACCCTCATACACCGGGATATTTTGACTGACTCTCAGTGGTAATTAAAGGTAAGAGACTCCAACAAGGATGCAGCGAACTCCATTTGAGTGTCTTCGTCGATTCTTGAGAAGGAAGGAACATGAACAAAGCGGGATTTATGACCTTTAGTGATACTAGACATAGTTACACACAAAACGATCAGCATCGTCGTACATGACCACATCAAAACACTTCTTCTTTAACTGCTTACCAATCCCCTCGACCGATAAAGAAGTCTTGAAGCATCAAAAGAGAGAGATTTTTTTTCTTCTTTAGATTCATATACAGTAATGAGAAGTGTTAAAGAGTTTTGGCATAACAAAATGAGTTTGAATAGGTAAATGCAAGTAACTTTCTATGAGCCAGAACATAGTTGGAGCTGGTTGTTTTTGAGAGCATGTTCAATAGGATATTTTTCGGTTTCAATAGACTAATAGAGGAGAAACAGAGAACAAATACCTGTCTTTTCGAGAAATTTCTCCATCCTCAGGAACTATTGGAAGTTGCTGAAAAAATATTACAAAATGGACAGTCAATACATCGATACTAAAAGTTGCAAGAGAAGTTGTGCACAAATTATAGTAACCCACTAGACGTAACCAAATAGATAAGAGTAACTCGCTATTTACCAAAAGTTACTATAATTTGCCCACTCGGTTTATTCTGTAAATTTGTTCAGAACAGAAGAATGTAACTTGATCAGATTAGTCATTTCGACCAATTTGGTAGCTTTTGCTTTCATTATTTCAATGAACGGAAACAACATTATACAAAAATACAGTTCAAATTAATGGGTAAATGTACTTGTTGAAGTTCTACATTTCTTGGTACAACAACGTTGAAATGGCATAATTTGTCACTTCTACCAAAACACAAATGTTTTTATCACATGCTCTACTAATCCTGTATACATGAATTGTCAATTGTTTTTACTCCGACTTACCAAAAATCAGTAGAACTATTTTAGTCTGACTCTGACTTATCAAGTATCAGTAGGAATAATTTTTCCAGATCACACAAAGATTAGTAACACTATTTTAGATATCAAATATCAGTGATCGGACTATAGGAAAATTGTAGTGGTCAGAGTTCTGCGAAAGTATGAGTTCCACAAATGAGTCCCTTTGGAACAATAGATTAACTTCTTTTGTAGTGCGAGGAGTCGCATTTTTGGAGTGATGACCCCGACTGAGTGGTAAAGATAGCTTCAAATAGATATGTCTCATATTGTCTTCACTTCCTGATCCTGCAGACTTGCTAAACATTGTATCTAGTACATCGCTAGCATTGTCATGGAGGAGCAAGATCAGATTCAATTGCATTTTAAGAATGCTTAAAATTTTGAAATTCATCACACCATTAAAAAGATCCTACAACACTAACAAGTGTGGTATATAACTAGTCGGGTAAGCCTTAACAACCTCACAAACGTTCTTAACTGCATCATGTCCTGGATGAAGTTCCACCCATTTCCACACAGTTTTCACATTAATGGTTCATGCAATGAATCACTTCAATAAATTACTCGATTAAATCCAACTAAAATTCTTTCTTTCCAACAAATTATCAAACACTTCATGTGCACTTATACATTCAACATAAAACACAAAATTGAATCTTAGATTAAAATGAATATACTTTGATAAATTCAGATTATCTAAGCAGATCACTATTACAACAAACCCATCTCTTTACATAATGAAACAACTTATAGAAATGAAAATAGAGAAAAAGAGATTATGAGAAAACATTATAAGAAATAATTTAGTGTAATGTATTTTTACCATACCTTAATGTTGATAGCATCAGCCTCAGTGAAATCGATATATGAACTGTAATAATCTCCATAAATGGTGATTCATAGCATGAATCAGTGAGCACAAAAATGAGTAGCAGAGCAGAAGAATTTTATCAACTGGTATGGCTTATTTATTTCACCCATGGGAGGTTTGGTTAGGTTTACCAAAGGGGTTAGAACGTCATTTGAAATCGATTCTCTACCACCCATTCGACTCTGCCCGTCAACTTATCATGACTGAAACCTTGTCTTTCTGGGAAGGAAACAAGAAACCTTAGGATTTCAACGAGGATTGCTCTATTTATAAGGCACAAGGTATAGGTGACGTGGATAACATGCCAACCAAATTTCCAGATACTTTATGACAATCACGTGCAGACCAATAACTAATGCTTACGTAATCATCTACTTACCTCTCCGACCTTCAGAGGATGTTGTCTACTCTCACCTATTTCGTATCACCAGCCGACGACGCCGTGTCGGCTTAACAAAGATAGTCACACATCAATACCATCAAACAAAATACCACTCAAATACATCATTCATTAAAAACTAGAAGACTACCTTAGTAGCGGTAGAGGCAGCTGCTTCCTTTCCCTTTTGAGCAGCACTCCCGATATTTTTCCCTCTCAATCCATCCTTTGTACCATGGGCAGCAGGAACTTCGGGTGCAAGCTTAATACTCCCATGAGCATTTAACTTCCGAGGACTAGTGACTTCCACAGGATCATCAACAGCACATACGAACCCAATCATCCGCGTCAGCTCCTCGTACCAATTTGCACACCAAGTTTGTGTGAATTTTGGGGGGACTTTCGACGAAGGCACCAACAAGTTTAAGGGACGATCCCGACAATGCCTAGGGCCATTGGGTTTGAGAAAAAAACAGCCCTCCATTAAATCAATGTTATCTGCTGGGAAAAGTGGAGACTGAACAGACGCCGAGCCCTGATCATACCCTAATTGTCTAGCGACCCTGTACACATTATACCCAACATCATAAAGCTTCCCTTCAAAGTACCCAGGAATGAAACCCGGGGTAGCCATTGCTATGAAATCCCAATCATCATCATCAAGAGATGATTTTTCCGAGTCCAACACATCATCAAGAAAGGAAAAATTAGGACCTAAAAATAATGCTCCTCGGGGGGCATCATCATATGGACGTGCCCGAAATGACTTCAAATCGTCTACCAGTTGCTTTCTTCACATGCTTATTCTCATACAAAGGGGAAAGCCAGTACGAGGAAAACGAATTGGGGGAGGAAGTCGCCCGGAAGTGATGACGACACCTTCATCCCTCACAACTAATTTGTTAACTTCCAACCTGCTTGCAGGAAAATTTTCCCAGAACCACATCTGTAAGAAGCTGGTGGGGACGTAACTCTCAATTACATGCTGAAATTTTTTGGGAGCCTCCATATCCGAGATCAGTGTATCCAGATGACGGTATACACCACCTAAGAACATGGGGGCCAACGGATAAGTAACCCCCCGCGCCATCATAACAGCTATCCGAAAAACATCCCCTCGAATAATGTCCTTCGGAGAACATTCAAAGAAATCATGAGTTAACCAGTACGTTAGAAATGCAGCTAGCTCAGCATCATCACCACGACCATGTGATGGAGGCTTGTACATTGACGGAGCCAGACATTTTCTCAAGTGGGGGCAAATTCATACGGTAATGTTTGGCAATATACGATTTTTTTTTTTGACATTTTAATTGATTTTGTATTGGTTTTTAAGTAAAGATCTTAGTTATAAAATATTTTAATTAAACTAAAGAAAGTAATTTACATTGTTTTTCATATTTATGCATGTATTTTATGCATTTTTATAGATTTGGTTTATAATTTTGCCCCCATTAAGTAGAGTTTTAATTTTATCATACATATTTGCCCTCACAAGACACATAATTTACAAAAATACCAAGCCTAATTTAGTCATGTTGCAAAATCAAGTGGGGTCGGCGGACCCATTTGTCTCCATTTCCCTCCGTCCCTGGGCTCGTAAGACTTCACAACTGAAGGAAGGTCCTTCTTGAAAAAGCGGGGGTCTAACAACACCACCCAATATTTCGCTTAGCAATCTGTATGGACAAACTCCAATATACTTTTTATGAGAATCAACTAGACAGTCAGACTCAATCAATAAAATGATATATCAAAGAATTTGTATCTCAATCTCTCGAATTGATGTTTACTCAAGCAAATAGAAATCTGCGAGTCTTTATCAAAGAGAGATAACTTGGACGGTACCAAAGACCAATATCCAAGGATCAATCAATATCAATCAACAACCAAAGGTTGGATTTCCAATTGATGATCTTAACGCACAACCTGTATTATTTCAATTATATAAAATATAGTGCGGAAAAGAAATAACACAGACACCAAAAGTTTTGTTAACGAGGAAACCGCAAATGCAGAAAAACCCCGGGACCTAGTCCAGATTGAATACACACTGTATTAAGACGCTACAGACACTAGCCTACTACAAGCTAACTTCAGACTGGACTATAGTTGAACCCCAATCAGTCTCCCACCGATCCAAGGTACAGTTGTACTCCTACGTCTCTGATCCCAGCAGGACACTGCGCACTTGATTCCCTTAGCTGATATCACCCACAACTAAGAGTTGCTGCAACCCAAAATCGCAGAGTTGATAATAAAAAAATCTGTCTCATACAGAAAAGTCAATCAAAGGATAAATCTGTCTCCCACAGAAAAACCCTAGGTTTTGTTCCGTCTTATGGTATGAAATCAAGGTGAACAGGAACCAATTGATAATCCGGTCTTATATTCCCAAAGAACAGCATAGATTAATCAATCACCTCTCAACAATCTAACTTGACTACACAAAAAGATGTCAAGGAATCACAAACACTGAGACGAAGATGTTCGTGACTTCTTTATCTTCCCTATCAGAGAACTCTCACGATCTCAAGCCAATCAAAGATTGTACTCGTACGATAGAAGATGCAAGATCAGATCACACAACTACGATAAAAGTAGTATCGGTCTGGCTTCACAATCCCAATGAAGTCTTTAAGTCGTTAACTTGGTTTTTGAGAAGAAAACCAAAGGTTAGAGGAGAATCGACTCTAGCGAGCGCACTAGTATCATACAGACGTGTGGGGATTGGTTTTTCCCAATGCTACATGTCTCCTTTATATAGCCTTCAAATCAGGGGTTTGCCTTAGTTACAAAGCAATCCATAATCACGTTAGATGAAAACCTGATTTAGATTCAAGCTAATATTTCTCAACCGTTAGATCGAAAACTTAGCTTGTCACACACACTTGAGATATACGTTTACTGGGTTTGTGAAAACCGTTCCCAAACGTGTACGTGTATGTTGGTTCAACATAGTAACCCAAAAGGTTAACCATATAAGCATTTCATATTAACCTTGTTCTTCTTCACCATAACTAGTTCAATTGACTCAATATGAACTAGTTAGAGAGTTGTTCAATTGCTATGAGATCTTATGTAACTACACAAGACACAATTGAAACAAAGATGATTCGATTCGATTGAATCGGATCATGATCTTTATAGCCACAGTTTGCATAAAGCATTCCTTAGTAATTTAAGTTTCATGTTCAGAGCACATCTTTAGATCATAACCACTTAAGCTCACAAACAAGTTCGCGGACTTAAGACAACCGGCAGAGTTTTCCAAACTCAACAGAAATTCTCGGAAAGAAAACTTCCGTCAATTCGCGGACTGAGTTCGCGGACTAACACGCAAACAAGTTTTTGGAAATCCCAGCAGAAATTCTCGTTAAGAGAACTTCCGTCAGTTCGCGGACTGAGTTTGCGGACTTGGAAAAGCCAATTCCTCCGTTTTCTCTTGATCAACAAAGTTCGAAAACTTCGGTTCAAGGAATACATGGTTATGTAATCTAAACTCTCATTCCAATCATTGAGACATTCTCAGAGGACGTTCAATAGCCATTATTCACAGACCGTTTCCCGTCAGAGCAATTCTCAAAGTAATTGAAACTTTTCATGACTTCGTCACTAGGTGAAGATAAACCTGATCAAAGCGAAACGCTTTACCAACACATGATTTCGAGAAAAAGATAAGTAGAGTATACTCAGCTCGAAATATCAAATGTGTATGATCCAGTCTATATAGCATACGACTTTTGTCTCATAAGAAGTAGGAGATAGAATAGATAGACTTTTGAGTGATAGATAAGTTCAAGTCTCCACATACCTTTTTGTTGATGAAGTTCCACGGTTCCTTGAGTAGATCCTCGTCGTTGTATGATGAATCGCCATGAAGTCCTTGAGCTCAACTACACTTTTCTATCCTAGTCCGAGACTTAGCTATAATAGACTAGAAATCAAGACTCATAGTTTTTGATCACTAACATTGACAAACATGCTTGATATAGCAACGCATGCGAGGTCGACCGAGCTATGCTCTAATAATCTCCCCCTTTGTCAATTTTAGTGACAAAACTATTAATACATATGGAATACAAAAAAAGATAAATTTTAGTGGCTCATATTCCATAGTCTAATCTTCAACGTTCCTTGAAATCTTCGTCCTTCCAAGTACTCCAATGATCCCAAAGGTTGTAAGTTTAGCACCACCTTTGTTGAAGATCCGTAGCTATAACAATGAGATAAATCGAGATTCTCGATCATCATTATACAATGACATAGTATTATTATGTAACATCAAAGTGCAATTGAATCACGACTTTAACAACAATACTATGGTGATATGTATCACCCCCCTTAGTCAATTCTCCATTTCGATCATGGAAACCACTTCCCCTTACACAATGATCCGAAAACCATATGTATTTGTAGTGTGAACTACATTATTTCTCCCCCTTTTTGTCAATAAAATTGGCAAAGGTAAAAGAACGGGATCATAATGAAATTTCCACAAGAGATATTTCATAGGCCAAAAGACCAACTTAATTTAGATGCAATCTCATAGCCGAAGCTAACAACATTCATCAAGGAGTTTTAAGATACAAGATAACCCCTATAAAATTCCACAGCCCGCAAGATATTACCATTAAGCACAAGTTCAAAAGAACTCTCCCCCATTTGATGTCATTCCCGAAAGAACAACAAGAGCGACCTTAATTTCAAAAGAAAAGAAGGATTTTTAATTGGGCACCAAAAACCATAGGAATGATTTTCTATATCCAAAGCTCAACCAAATTAATCACAACTAAACCCATGATTAATTTAATTAGAATACGCAACTAAATCAAATCACAAAAGTGATCAATTTAATTGATTGTGCTCAACATAAGTAAACTTACGGAGCTACGACTAAGTCAATCATACGGAGATGACTAACTAAATCGTTCAAGTACTCAACATAAGGAAAACCTTACGGAATACACGACTACATTAACCAATAGAACATGATAGTGTAGCCGTTCATATACTCAACACAAGGAATTGTGGAATATATGAGAACACAACTAGATTAATTACAAGAGAACCTATAATTAATCTAATTGGAATGCACAACCAAACTAATCACCAAAGTAATCAATCTAACTGTCAAAGGTTTTGCTCGACAAAAGAAGACTTTCAGAGCAAATAACTAAATAACCAAACAAGATGATTAATTTAGTTCATAATGCTCGACATATAACATCTCACGGAACAACCAACAAAGCCAACATAATCGACTTAGTTGTATCGTGCTCAACATAAGACACACAATGGAGTCTTCACGGTAAACAAAAAGATTGGATCAATGAAGATCAATACCATGGATAACATACAAGGATCTATTCTATTTTCCATCATAACGACATAATAGACTTTATCCTTGTTACACAAAAGATTTCATCATATTTTCCATCAAATACATGACTGCATAGGCATAACTTTTGTATATGTCTAAAGTCCATTCGTCCTTTCAATAATGTAGTTGTGGAAAATCCTACCACTACATCCAAAGAATCTCAAACATACACAAGGAAGTAAACAAGCAAGAGACATAGAAGAACACAAGATATACGTGGTTCAGTATGATTACCTACGTCCACGGGGTAAAAGGATGATCTTATTACTTGGTACACGATTACAAGATGGATGTTTCTCTCAATACTCTAGGTGTGCTCTCCTTTCTCTCTTCTTACTTGGGTTTTACCTCTCTACATAGTCTATATTTATAGTCACAGATGATGATACATCAATACTACGATGTTGGGCCTGATGTAGCTTCCTTGATGTTCTTCTCGGGCGATCAGCTAAGACTTCAGCCGATATTCTTATTTGCTCAAGTCGAGATGTCTAACCGATCCGAGTGATGTCCTCATCCTATATCCCACTATCCGATGTCGCTTTTTTGTTGGAGATGACCGACATCGCCCCTTAGGTCCCTGGCCGAGTCTCACTTTGTCCGAGCTCTTCGTATCTCTTCACCAACTCTGTCAGTGCATTTATTGTCCTCGAACCCAATGAGCATCACATCAGAAATTTTCTCTTCCTTTATGTCGACCTCACGGGATGCCTCAGTTCCTCTTTTCTCGCGCCCAGATCTGGTGAGACGATTCAATACCTCTAGTGCTTATTTCTCTTGGTACGCCATCTTCTAGGATGATTCCACCTGTCCCTGTGGATTATTTACACCTACATTTATGCCCCTTCTTCCGCTCGTGTGAACGGCACGAGGGGAAGAAACCGCCTCGTCTTCCCACATCCTCGATCATGCCGGGTTTCACGCCATGCTGTTCCACACTCTCTCCAGTTATTGCAACCTGTTTACCTTCTTCGCCGGTTACAGCAGATGGGGTTTATAAGTCCGACCCTTAAACCTTTGTTTTTCTTTTATTCTTTACTTAGCAGTTTCTCTTCTCTCCTTTTCTGTTCTCTCCGCTTCTTCTTCATCGTCACTGGATATACTTTCCAGCAGGTTTCCTCCCTTCTTTTTTCACTATCTCAAATTTTATCTGTTGTTCTTCGTTTCCGGTGCCGCTGTAACTTCCGATTCCGGTCGTATCTTCACTTTCCTGCCGTTTTCTCAACTAACATCCATGGCGTCTTCAACTCCTTCCATGACGGAAAAGAGGTGCGTGAGTTATGTCTTTTCTGACGAAGACGGTGTACCGATTGATTCCTTGTTGGTTATTGAGAGCCCTTCTAGGCATGATTATCGTGCTTTGGATTCCATTTTTTCAGATAATCCTTCTTCCTTTTCATGTAGGGCTGACAAGAGAACTGCTAAAGATTTGTCGGATGAGCAGTTCATCCAACAGTTAAAGGATGAGTTCAACCTCCATGGCTATGACGTCAGACTCTTGTCGGGCCAAAAAGGCGTTTTGAAGAAGGATGACGTCATGAAGTTTTCCCACTCGGCCACGTCGACCATCGTCACCAGGGGCCAGTTAGAGCTCGGGTTACGTTTTCCTTTGTACGATCCTAGCCGTTCATTTTGGTATGAAGCTCTTTCTAAGATCCGCCCGTCCCGTGCTTTGGCTCAATGGAATGGCAACACCTTTCGAATCTTATCCGAGTGGGAGAGACGCAGTCGAGGCGAATGTACTCCTACTACTTGGTCCACTTACGATCCTTCTCAAGCGGGTGACTATACTCCCGCTAGTTTTGCTGATAATTATCGAAGCGGGACTGATACCAATGGTGATCTCGTCGGTTTTGCTGCTAGCGCTCATCGCCATAAGACTCTTCCTGAAGGTGTCAAGAATCTTTTATTGGACGAAGATCCCGAGGGGAAGAGTTCCAACAGACATGCCCGTCATACTAGCGACGCGATTTGGGACCGAGTTCCTTTAGCTATTTCTGGTCCTCTTCTGAGCGGCAAGTTTCCTTCTCCGGCCGAGTCTTATCCCTTCTGGGTGGTCAATGTTGATCGAGTAAGTGTGTTTCCCGGTTTTTGATTTAGCTGATCGGCTCGGGCGACTAGTAGGGTGATGTTTTAATTTTTGTATTTTTCAGCCTAAGTCCCAGAGCGTTCCTTCTGAGTCTCTCGTTCTTCGGGAAGAGGGATAGGGGTTCTAGCGCAGGAGCCGAGGAGGAGACAGGGAAGGTAACAAATATACTGCTCCCTCTTTGCAGTACATGTACTTGCCCCTATTTGTTGCCTTGAATGGTTCTGACATCGACTCATGTGTAGAAGCTGAGAGTTGATAAAGCTGGAGGTGCTTCGGCGAGAGATGGTGAGGATCTCGAGGATCGGGTGCCTTTATCGCATTTCATGAGGAAGTCGCCTCAGAAAACTTCTGATGTTTCTTCTACCCTTGTAGATGGGAGGCCCAGTGAGAAGGGAAAGGAGACCAATGGCGACTTATCTGCCCCAGAAAAAACTGCGCCCCAGCAGCCAGCTGGTAGAGGGATTGTTCTTGCTGACGGTGTTGTGTATCTTGAATCTGATGGTAATGATGATGAGGATCTTTTTGATGGAGAGGATGAGGTCGATGGTGGTGAAGAGGAGCCGAAGCAAACGGAGAAGTCTGGTGGTGGTGGAAATGATGTGGTTACTCGTGATGAAGAAAACATCACTTCTGGGAGCGAGTTGTTGGAGCCCCTTTCTCCTGTGGTTCCAAACTCAAGCAGTACCACCTCTTTTACTGTCTCGGGCCCTATGTGTAATTCCCTTGGAGCTCTTATTTCTCCTGAATTTGCCTCTCTTTCGGATGAAGATAAGATCAAGGCCGTCTCGTTGTATGATGCTGGTCTAAAGAGCACTTTCGATCTGCTGGTGAGTTGTATTGATCAGGTTATGCATTCACACCATGGGGTAAGTGCTAATGTTGTTGGTGTTTGTAGGATATCAATCGCTCGTTGTTAAACGCCACCATTCAGCGCAAGGAGATCGCTGAGAGAGAGGGCCTTCGTATCTTATTAAAGCAAGAGCGCGAGCGATCCCGGGGGATGGAGAAGCAACTAGCCGAGACCCAAGGTATTTACTTAGCTTTAAAGTGTTTATGATTGATTCTGTAGTGCCAATATCCTGAGTTTAGTACTACCTTCCTAGCCGAAACTTCTAGTGTGGAGGCCGATGCTGCCACGAGGTATCGCTTGTTGAAGAAGGAAATTGACATAGAACGGGGTCATGTTTCGAATTTACAACAAAGGATTGTCAATAAGGATGAAAAAATTGATCGTCTAGAAACTGAGATTGAAGGTCTTCAAACCCGGCTGCATCGTTATGTGACCTTTGAGTATGTCCCCGAGGAGATTGATAATCTTAGGGCGAGCTTGTCTCGGTTCCAGGGTATCGCTGCCGACAAGACGCTGTTGGTTGATAACTTAGAAAGTCAGTGTGGACGGTTAAGGCTTCAAGTCCGAGATTTGCACGCAGATCGCCTTCGGATTCTGGGGGAGAAGAGTGCTGCCGAAAAGTGTAGCCAAGAATCTCTTGAGAAGCTTAGAGAGTCTAAGAAAGTATCTGAGGAGTTGGAGTGGATTCGAGCTCAGTTATCAGGTTTGCAGATAGCACACTCTCGGCAGAGATCCGAATGGAATGATCATAAGAAATACTGCCCCTCCAATGAGTTTAACGAGCAACGCTATCTAGAACTTTCCTCTAAGATATCTTCTCTTGAGTGTAGCTTGTCTGAGTCCGAAGAGACCGTTATAGTAGTCACCCCTTTACTTGAAGGTGGTGTCCCTTGTATTGTGTTTTCATCGTTGTTATCCTAATGTTGTTGTTATGTTACTGACTTCTCCCGTGTTTTGGCAGCCGAGCAAAGGAAGGCAACATCGCTGGAAGAGGAGAATGCCCGATTGAAGGGAAAAAAGGTGCAACTGCTGGCGAGGGAAGCTCAATTTCTCGGGCAGGTGGCCACTGCTGAGGCGGCGTCGATGCAGTTGACACACGACCTTGCTGCTGAAAAGGCGAAGTTTAATGATGAGCTCGTTGCGAAGGTCAAAGCCGGTGTAAAGGCGGTTCTTGATAAGAAGCGAGCCGATGCTGCTGCCAAGAGGGCGGTTCCGGGGTCGGCTCCTCCCAAAGAGTAGGCTCATCTTTTGTAGCGTTGCGTCGCTATTTCGCCCTTTGCATTGGGTTGTAATCCGCTCGAACACCTTTATTTCTCATACATTTTCTTTTAATGGGGTGCTGCGTCGCCAATTCGGTTGTTTTTCTTGCTTTCTGACATTGTTGTTCACGTTAACATTCGTACTTATGTTGTGCCGATGATATGTGGTTTATTTTTACGACTAATTTGTGTATACCTGCATAAAAATGAGTAGAGCAGTTAGCGTAAATGACGTTTCTGTCGAACACACTCAACAAGGAGGGTCACCGGGCCCAATGCCATGTCCCGATTGAGGTATCTCATCACCGTCTTTCAAGATCTAGTGGTAGGGTATTTGGTCCTCCCTAATTTCTATGGGATCGATATCCCAAGAAGTTATCAATTAACTTTCTTGGGCAAGTGATTTCGGCCACTTGCGAGGGGAGCAATGTTGCCTGCTCGACTGTCGAGTACTCATGCCCCGACAATCGGCCGCTGGTTTCCAACTACCAGGGCCCTAGGGCTACCTCGGCACTTGCACACTGCCATCGCCCCGAGTTCGAATATCCCGTCTTAGTGTAAGTCGCCCCGACACTTGCACAATGTCATCGCCCCAGGTTCAAAACGACCATTCGAGTGTAAGCCGCCCCGACACTTGCACAATGCCATCGCCTCGGGTTCGAAATGGCCATTTAGATGCAATTGTCACATTCCAACCCCACGTGGCCTTTCAAGGAAATAGATGACAATGTATCATACCTGCTCTCATGGGTGATATATCTTTAATCGCTTAGCATTCCACGGCCGTGGCTCGGGTGTTCCGTCCGGTTTTAGTATCTTGTATGCTCCTTCACCGACCTTCTCGACAATGGTATAGGGTCCTCCCCATCGTGCTGCTAGTTTTTCGCCTTTTTTATCACGTTCATAACTGGGTAGGTCCTTTAACACCAACTGTCCTGGCTGGAAATCTCTTGGTCGGACCCGCTTGTTATACTCTCGTTGTATTTTTCGTTGGTAATTTTTCATCTTTTGCAGAGCCATCTCTCTTGTTTCTTCTAGGTCGTCGAGCTTGGCCAGGATAAGATCTGCCGAGATGTTTCGCCTCCACGCTTCGATCCTTGTCGTAGGTATAATCGCCTCCGTTGGAAGGATAGCTTCGGTCCCATATGTTAACATGAAAGGCGATAATCCGGTTGCCTCTCTGCGAGTTGTCCTATATGCCCACAAAACGTTGTAAAGCTCTTCGCACCATTCTCCGTATTCTCCATCAAGCTTCTTCTTCAGGTTGTCGGCGATGGTTTTGTTTGTGATCTCAGCTTGTCCATTACTCTGAGGGTAAAGGGGTGTGGACTTTCTTTTTCGGATGTTGTAGGTATTGAATAGCAAGTCGATATTCTTGCCCTGTAGCTGTTTTCCATTGTCCGAGACGATTGCCGCTGGTACTCCAAAGCGACAGATGATGTGCTCCCAAATGAATCGAAAAACATCTCTATCCCGAATATACTTTAATGGAGCGGCCTCTACCCATTTAGTAAAGTAGTCGGTAGCCACAATTAAGTATTTTCTTTGCCCCGATCCGACATGCAATGGTCCCACGATGTCGATCCCCCATTTGGCGAAAGGCAAAGGGATGATTACCGAGTTCAACGTCACTGCTGGTGCATGTATCTTCTTTCCGAATTTCTGACATTCGTCACAGATGAGGGCCATATGCTTTGCATCCTCGTTCATGTAATGCCAGAAATATCCCATAGTCTTGGCTCGCGCTGCTAGGCTACGTCCCGAGCTGTGGTTTCCCGCGACCCCATAATGCAATTAGTTCAAGATTGTGTGCCCCTCTTCTCTACTCAGGCATCTAAATAATGTAACTAGGTATGATTTTCTGTATAGAATGCCATCTCGGAGCTCATATGCAGCTGCTTTGCTTTTGATTTTGTTGATCTCAGGTCGCCCCTTGGGTATTTTCCATATTTCTAGATATTCGTGGATAGGTTTTCGCCAATCATCGGCCTTATACTGATCGGTCGTAGTGGCTGCCACGTGCGCGCTGACGTCCACTGTCTCAGGTACCGATGGCATTAAGATTCTCATAATTCTGATGCCTTCAACATTTGCATCCGTTAGCATGGAAGCGATGTATGCTAGAGTGTCCGAGTGGCGGTTATCTTTCCTACAGATATGCCGAAACTTGATGTTTGGTATCTGGCCGATGTAAAATTGGGAGAGTTCCCAATATTTCTGTAACAAGGGGTCATGTATAGCGTACTTTCCGCTGATTTGTCGGACGACTAGCTGAGAGTCACTTGTTAATCTTACATCTTGAATTCCCATCTCCACTATCAGGCGCAGAGCATGTATCACAGCTTCGTATTCCGTGACTTTATTGGTTGCCTTAAATTCGAGTCTAAACGAGTGGACCAACCTTTTTCCCTTTGGCGTCGTGAAGACCAATCCAAGGCCTGACGCGTCTTTATTGGATGATCCATCCACAAAAACTTCCCATCGTGTCGGGTTACAGGTCTCGAGTAGGTCGGACGGATCCTCTTGGTCTTCCTCCATTCCGGGGATGTCTTCTACTTCATCTTCGTCGCTCAGGGGGAAGTCGCAGTAAAGTCGGCCATTGTCGTGCTTTTACTGCTGTTCTCATTTCGTAGAAAATATCGAACTGCTTGATCTGTGCGCTCCACTTGGAGATCCGCCCCGACCTGGCTGCATTGTTGAGTACCGATTCTATGGAGGATTTTGTGAGCACCCGAATTTTGTGAGTTTGGAAATACGTCCGAAGTTTTTATGTTGCAAACACCAATGCTAATATCAGTTGCTCGATTCTGGTGTAGTTCTTCTCCGCTAGGTTCATGGTTTTGCTTATGAAATACACCGTCTTTTCCTCTCCTCCTACGTTCTTGACTAGGACGACACTAATGGCATAACTGGTCGCCCCAAGATATAGGGTCAATACCTCCTCGGGCTCGGGCCTTTGTAATACTGGTAGGCTCGCGAGATGTTGCTTAATTTTCTGAAATGCTTCTTCGCATTCCTCGGTCCATTTGAACTTCTCTCCTTTACTTAATGTCCCGAAGAAGTCCTTGCACTTGTCAGATGATCGAGAGATGAATCGCCCCAAGGCTGCCAAGTTCCCGTTTAACCGTTTTACGTCTTTAATCGTCATGGGTGATGGCATTTCTACGACTGTTCTGATCTTATCTGGGTCGGCTTCGATACCTTTGTCGGTAATTATGTACCCTAGAAACTTGCTCGAGGTAACCCAGAAAGTGAACTTAGAAGGATTCACCCTCATCTTGTATCTTCTCATGGTTTGAAATATGTCTCGGAGGTCGTCGATGTGGTCGGTGGCCACCTTGCTCTTGACCATCATGTCGTCCACATATACCTCAATGGTGTTGTGTATTTTATCCTCGAACATGTCTTCTACTAATCTTTGGTAGGTGGCACCTGCGTTTCTCAGCCCAAACGGCATTTTGGTGTAACAATATAACCCTCTGGGTGTGAAGAAAGATGCGTGCTCTTGGTCTTCAGGGGCCAGGGGAATCTGGTTATACCCCGAGTACCCGTCCATGAGCGTTACTGCTTTGTATCCAACTATGGATTCTACTAGCTGATCGATGCTGGGGAGGGGGAAGCTATCTTTCAGGCACGCTTTGTTCAAGTCGCTAAAGTCGATGCAGACTCGAACACCTCAATTCCTTTTAGGGACTATCACCATGTTAGATATCCATTGTGGGTATTGGGCCTTTCGAATAATTCCTGCTACTTGCAACTTCTTTAGTTCGGCCTCCACCGCTACTTGTAGCTCGGGTGCAATTCTCCTCATCTTTTGTCGGATCGGTTTGAACTTGGGATCTATTCTCAAGTGGTGTGAGCAAACTTCTGGGGTCAATTTCCTCCATATCGTGCATTTGCCAAGCGAATACGTCCATGTGTTCTTTCAAAAGTGTTATCAACTGCTGTGTTTGTTCATCCGTCAATAGAGTCCCTATTCTCACCATTTTAGGCTCTTCTTCAGTGCCTAAATTAACTTTTCGGGTAGATTCTAAGGCCGAGAAATTGGGCTTTGGTTCATCGACCATTGTTGGCTCCTTTGATTGCTATAAGATCTCCTTCTCGCCAGCTTCATAGGTGGTGATGGCTTGTGATATCACCTTTTCTAGTTCTTCTCCCGCCCTTATCTCCTTAGCTTTGTTCTTTTCTTGGCGCTTCCTCGATCGCCTTTCTTCGTTCTGCTGGATATCTATCTGTACGCATTGTCGCGCCGCCTGGGGATCACCCAACACCTCCACTACCCCTCGATAGGATGGAAACCGCAGTCTTTGGTGGTATGCCGAGGCTACTCCTTTGATACCCGCGAGCCAGGGTCTACCAAGGATTGCTTCGTAAGGTGACACAACATCGACCATGCAAAAGGTGGTGAGTGTGTCTAGGAACCCCTCCCCGTCCGAAACTCTGAGGGTGACTTCTCCCTTTGGTACTGTCACTGTACCGTTGAAGCCGTAGATTCGATAAGTCGATGGGATTAAGATGTCATCAGATAACTCCATCCTTTTGAAGGTATCGTAAAAGAGGACCTCGACTGAACTTCCGCTGTCCATTAGTATCCTTCGGACACCCCATTCTTCGATAAGTAAGGTTATCACTAGGGGATCTCCATGTGCTTGACCATTCGATGGGACGTCTTTTGCCGAGAAAGTGATCGGCTGCATCATCCAAGGTTCCATGGGCAGAGTCTTGGCCACACTGAATATTTCCTTTCCCGCTCGACCTCTTTTATGAATCCTTGAAGTGATACCGGTACCCAAGTCAAATCCTTGAGTTGCCGAGTGCGAGATTGTATTACAGGTGAACTGGGTACCACGATTGATTCTTATTTGATGCACCGATGCGTCGGGCTGAACTGGTGTCGGCGATGTCTTAACGAAATGTCGCTAGTATCCATCTCGGATCAGATGCTGGACGATATCTTTTACCTCCCGACAATCATTGGTCGAATGGCCACGAAACTGGTGGTAATGGCAAAACTCGGGATGGTTCCTTGTTTCATCAAACTGGATTCCCCTCGTTTTCGGGTATCTGATGTCGTTCCTTTTTTCTACTTCCTTGAATATTTCTTACAATGGTTCATTTAGTGGAGTGTAGGATCTGGGTTCGTGGAGAGGCTTCTTTCCTATCTCGACCCAAATTTTCTTGTTCGACTCGTGATGTTGTGTGCTCGGCCTTTTCTTAGGTCGCTTAGTATCTTCTCGTGGGATTTCCTCTACTGTAGTGTTTGCTTCTTGTATTCCCCTATCCTGTGCTCCCTCCTGTATTTCTTCTAGGGCGATGTAGTGTTCTTGCATCTTCCTGATTTCCCTTAACGTTTTAGGTTTTTCGGTGTACATTGCTATCCAAATAGGATATGACTTCCTCAATGAATTTTCAAACCCGAAGATCTGTTGATCGACTGGTACCTTCCCGATGTCAGTACACAACTTCCTCCATCTGTCTGTTAGAGACCGCAATGGTTCCCTAAATCTCCGTGCAAGCAAAAAGAGCTTATTAACTCTGGGCCGAGCTATACTGTTGTGCATGTAAGTTTTAAGAAGGTTTCCACCAAGACTGCATAATTGCCAACGAATTCATCGGGCAGGGTGTAAAACTAGTTCTTTGCCTCACCTTTCAGACTTACTGGGAAGAATTTGCACATGACCACATTGTAATTCTTCCATTGTAACAAGGACATGATGTACATTTTGATATGCTCTCCAGCGTCGCCCGTGCCGTCAAACCTAGATGGGAAGATCGGCAACGTACACTTTGGCGGGAAAGGAGTCCGATCCAATTCCTTAGTAAATGGTGTCTTCTGTGCTTCGCTGATTACTTCTGCCAACTTATCGTCCTCTCCATTTCCTGTCAGCTTCTTGACCATCTGCTCAAGTTGCTCGATCTTTTGCTTGGTTGTCGCATCCGTACCCTCATTTGTCGCCTCTTCCTCAGTCGAAGAATCCTCGGGTGGACCATACCCTCCCCTTGATCGATTAGGGTCGGGCATGCGCTCTTGGTTCGGGGATGGGGTTGGAGTGTTTCTCGGCTGGGTGTGACTGCTAGAAGTGCCTCGACTTGACGACCCTCTTGACCCGGCTCTCCGGTTTCGGAGTTGGTAGTTCTCATGATCCAAGGCCAGGTTCATTCTCTGCAGCTCTCTCATAAGGTCTTCCTGCCTTCTTTGGCTCGCCAAGATAGAAAGTAACATTGGGTCGGTGCTCTCATGGCTATAGTGGCCGTTCACTTGGTTTCCTGCTACATTGGGGGGGCGAGTTGGAGGTCTGCAGGGGATAACCGGGGAACGGTTGGAGCTACGGGAGGATCAGCTGCTGCTGGTGGGATGTCTCGGTTGAGGTCGCCCATTCCCAAGCGCACTCGTCTAAGCCTTTCTCCTTCTTGTTCTAGTGCGCGCTGGTACTCCGTCGATTTCCTTTCTTGCCTCCGTTCCTCCCGCATCATTTGCACTTCCTCCTCTTCCTCAGTATCCGATGAAGTCCTTCCGTCTTCCATGTCCCCTTGCATCATCTGGCTCGGGTTGATCCTCAGTATTCTGGGTGGGAGATCGTCGTCTCGGCCTAGATCGACTTCCTCTTCGTCAGTTGCCATGCCTCTGCCTGGTGCCTGAGTCTCGCCTTGATGGTTTTGTCGGATGTCCTCTTGTCGGGAATCCGTCAGTCCTTCTTGTGCACTAGATCCCGCTATGGCCCGGTTCTTGAGAATCCTACTCGTCCTGGAGGTGCTCGCCATCACCTTCAGTGTTTCTCTTCTGCCTCGGCTCGCCCGTCCGTCCCTACGTCCACGGGGTAAAAGGATGATCTTATTACTTGGTACACGATTATAAGATGGATGTTTCTCTCAATACTCTAGGTGTGCTCTCCTTTCTCTCTTCTTACTTGGGTTTTACCTCTCTACATAGTCTATATTTATAGTCACAGATGATGATACATCAATACTACGATGTTGGGCCTGATGTAGCTTCCTTGATGTTCTTCTCGGGCGATCAGCTAAGACTTCAGCCGATATTCTTATTTGCTCAAGTCGAGATGTCTAACTGAGCCGAGTGATGTCCTCATCCTATATCCCACTATCCGATGTCGCTTGTTTGGTGGAGATGACCGACATCACCCCTTAGGTCCCTGGCCGAGTCTCACTTTGTCCGAGCTCTTCGTATCTCTTCACCAACTCTGTCAGTGCATTTATTGTCCTAGAACCCGATGAGCATCACATCAGAACTTTTCTTTTCCTTTATGTCGACCTCACGGGCTGCCTCAGTTCCTCTTTTCTCGCGCCCAGATCTGGTGAGACGATTCAATACTTCTAGTGCTTGTTTCTCTTGGTACGCCATCGTCTAGGATGATTCCACCTGTCCCTGTGGATAATTTACACCTACAAATATGAATACCAATTCACAAACGACTTTACTTTTGACAAAATATGGGAAATTTATGTAGCAAATATTTTTCATAGAGAAGCAAAGTATTTAAGGCTAATCATAAAAGTTATTACAACCCAAATAGAAACAAGGTTATAGAAACACAAGCATCAGCATTCAAATTTTTTAGAGATTAGTCACTTGATTCAGATTCATAAAAGTGATCTCTCTCAATTTCATAAAACTTTTCTGCAAGAGCTGGTACAACAAAAATCGCATATCCCACATTCTCTTTAAGAACAACAATTTCTTTCTTGGCATGAGCAAGTTGTTCCCTTGTTTTAACAAGACTTATTTGGAGAAGATCCATTTCATCAGCATCAACAGCCGGAGGAGCTACAGGAGCCTCTCTGACTGTTGAGGGCATCATCTTCTCAATGCTTGACCTTCTTATCATCGATGGTCCTCCAAGGTTGGTTCCAATCATTTGAAGGTTGTAACCAGCACAGATTCTTGAAATAAGACAAGGAAGACCAGTTTTTCTATTACTGCTCTGTCTAACACTGATCATAGAGTTGACAATTACACCACAGAAATCAATCTGTCTTCCCTCAACAATTAGGTAGATAAACTCAGTAACGTCCTTCGTCCAGCGGTTGTTGTCACAAGTGCTTGGCATCATATTTTCCACAATTAGCTTAGCAGCAACCTTGAGATGAATACCCGCTCCTTGAATATAAACTTTTCCATCATTTCGAACAAGATTCTGATTAAACAGTAGGACAGAAAGGTCTTCCAAAGATCGTCTTTCGGCTGGAGGAAACAGAGTGCCACCAATGGGTACTTGAACCAGTCTTGAGACAATTTCTCTGTTAACATCAATCACAGTCCCTCCCACCATGGTTTTGAAGGTGCAGTTCGCACGGTTTACATCATGAATATTTGCATAGAATTGTGCAACCAATTCATTATAAACACTACCCGAGGGTTCATGAATTATTCCCCATCTATGATGACTAAACAAATTGTTAAAATGAGGGATATCATCAATATAGTTGGGTCAAGAAAACGTTCACGAATGGGTGTTTTGCTCATGAGTTCTAGATACAGTTCACGTGCTGCATGATTGAAGAACCTGATGCCTAGATCAAGGTCAATGAACGATTCGTCCCTGGATTGATGGCTAGAACTACCAACATGTCTAGTTCTTTTATGACTCATAAATGAAGAAAGCAAAGAAACCCAAGAAAAATTTAGAAAACTTACTCGGTCCGCGGACCTGGACTAATGGTGATTCTAGTACGCAACCACGAAAAACAAAAACGCGGTTCAACCCAACCCAAGATGCAGCTTTCTTTACTGATTTCAAAGGTGGAAACACCTTGCAAAAAGATTGAAAAAAAACGGAGAGGTATGTGAACTGGTGGAGTTCTTCTCAAGTACACGAGCAAGGAAGAAGAAGATGAAGAGAACGAGGAAGAGAAACTTTTTCTCTTTTTAGTATAAAACTAAACCCTTGCCACATTCGCGCACTGGACTCGTCTGTGAGACGGTTCCTGAACCAACACGTGCGAACTACTTGTGAGACCACAAGGGTGTGTTTGTTAAAAATAGGACATTAGTCTAGTAGGGTTTGACCACATGGCACCATGAGAGAGCTTCCTTCCAACAGCTCTTACATCCTGCATTATTGGACACTCTCCAAGAAATTGTTTCTAAGGATTTTTCAACGAACACCCAGATAGCACAGTGAACCTTGTATTTCTGGTTTCTGATTTTCATCCTTCTGACATACAATTTTTTTAGATAACTTTTAATACTGCGAAGGGAAACTCTTTTGATAAAGATAGACGTCCTAGATTCGTCATAAAATAAGACACTACTACTATCTTGATAGGTAGTATCAGGAATTGAGCAATGAATCAATTCATGCTTTGAGGTAATACACTTAGATGACTGAGATTTAAACTCCTCTTGTAATTCGTTTAGTTTATCACAACTAATTGGATTACTCAGAGGAGGAGCATTGCTCTCACTGATTAGTGAATCAATATCAACCTCAACTTGAATATTATTCATCATAACTTGATTTAGCATGTCCAGAGATTCTTGTTCTTTCTGGAGGTATGACAAAATATCATGAGATAGGCTCTCAAGCTTCTTTTCAATCCCTGAAAAAACTCCAAGGGAATTTAAACCTGGTGGAGGTTTGGATAGAATTTCTTCTACCGATTTTATAGAATCAGTCATGGAACAGAATTCTAAAATCCCTGGATCTGGTGGTGCATTTAATGAGATAGCACAACAGTCCATAGAGTCAGATCGCTACAAACACAGACTTTTGAGGTCTTTAACGTGTTTGCCTGCTCTGATACCAATTGAAAAAGCGGGGGTCTAACAACACCACCCAATATTTCGATTAGCAATTTGTATGGACTAACTCCGAAATACTTTGCTAGAGAATCAACTAGACAGTCAGACTCAATATAGATAAAAAGTATCTCAAGGAGTTAATATCTCAATCTCTTGATTTAATCTTACTCAAGCAAACTGCGAGTCTCGATTAAAGAGAGATAACTTGGACGGTACCAAAGACCAATATCCAAGGATCAATCAATATCAATCAACAACCAAAGGTTGGATTTTTAATTGATGATCTTAACGCACAACATGTATTATTTCAATTATATAAAATATAATGCGGAAAAGAAATAACACAGACACCAGAAGTTTTATTAACGAGGAAACCGCAAATGCAGAAAAACCCCGGGACCTAGTCCAGATTGAAAACACGCTGTATTAAGCCACTACAAACACTAGCCTACTACAAGCTAACTTCGGACTGGACTATAGTTGAACCCCAATCAGTCTCCTACCGATCCAAGGTACAGTTGTACTCCTACGCCTCTGATGCCAGCAGGACACTGCGTACTTGATTCCCTTAGCTGATCTCACCCACAACTAAGAGTTGTTGCAACTCAAAATTACAGACTTGATAATAAACAAATCTGTCTCACACAGAAAAGTCTATCAAAAGGATAAATCTGTCTCCCATAGAAAAACCCTAGGTTTTGTTCCGTCTTTTGATAAATCAAGGTGAACAGGAACCTATTGATAATCCGGTCTTATATTCCCGAAGAACAGCCTAGATTAATCAATCACCTCTCAACAAGCCTTCCTGACTACACAGGCGGTTTGTTAAGGAATCACAAACAGTGAGACGAAGATGTTTGTGACTTCTTTATCTTGCCTATCGGAGAACTCTCATGATCTCAAGCCAATCAATCTATTGTACTCGTACGATAGAAGATGCAAGATCAGATCACACTACTATAATAAAAGTAGTATCGGTCTGGCTTCACAATCCCAATGAAGTCTTTAAGTCTTTAAGTCTTTAACCTGGTTTTAGAGAAGAAAACCAAAGGTTAGAGGAGAATCGATTCCAGTGGGCGCACTAGTATCACACAGATGTGTGGGGATTACTTTTGCACAATGCTAGATGTCTCATATATATAGCCTTCAAATCGGGGTTTTGCCTTAGTTACAAAGCAATTCTTATTCACCGTTAGATGAAAACCTGATTTAGATTCAAGCTAATATTTCTCAACCGTTAGATCGAAAACTTAGCTTGTCACACACACTTGGGTAAACGTTTACTGGGTTTGTGAAAACCATGCCCAAACGCGTACGTGTATGTTGGTTCAACATAGTAACCCAAAATGTCAACCATATGAGCATTTCATATTAACCTTGTTCTTCTTCACCATAACTAGTTCAATTGACTCAAATGAATTAGAGAGTTGTTCAATTGATATGAGATCTTATGTAACTACACAAGACACAATTGAAACAAAAATGATTCGATTCGATTTGAATCGGCTCATGAACTTTATAGCCACGGTTTCCATAAAACATTCCTTAGTAATTTAATGTTTCATGTTCAGAGCACATCTTTAGATCATAACCTCTTAAGCTCACAAACAAGTTTGCAGACTTAAGTTAACCGTTTAAGTTTTCCAAACTCAGCAGAAAATATCGGCAAGGAGACTTCCGCCAGTTCGCGGACTAAAGCGCAAACGAGATTTTGGAAAAACCCAGCAGAAATTCTCGGTACAAGAACTTCCGTCAGTTCGCGGACTGAGTTTACGGACTGGGTTCGCGGACTTGGCAAAGCCATTTCCTCCGGTTTCTCTTGATCAACAAAGTTTGAAAACTTCGGTTCAAGGAATACATGGTTATATAATCTAAACTCTCATTTCAATCATTGAGACATTCTCAGAGGACGCTATGTAGCCGTTATTCACAGAACGTTTCACGTCAGAGCAATTCTCAAAGTAATTGAAACTTTTCATGACTTTCGTCACTAGGTGAAGATAAACTTGATCAAATCGAAACGCTTTACCAACACACGATTTCGAGAAAAGATAAGCAATGAATACTTAGCTCGAAATGTCAAATATGTATGATCCAGTCTATATAGCATACGACTTTTTGTCTCATAAGGAGTAGGAGATAGAATAAATAGACTTTTGAGTGATAGATAAGTTCAAGTCTCCACATACCTTTTTGTTGATGAAGTTCCACGGTTCCTTGTGTACATCTTCGTCGTTGTATGATGAATCGCCATGAATTCCTTGAACTCATCTACACTTTTCTATCCTAGTCCGAGACTTAGCTAGTGGACTAGAAATCAAGACTTATAGTTTTGATCACTAACATTGACATACATGCTTGATATAGCAACGCATGCGAGGTCGACCGAGCTATGCTCTAACATGTCTCACACAGACAAGTATATCAAAGGATAAATCTGTCTCCCACAGATAAACCCTAAAAGAGTTTGTTCCGTCTTTTGATAATAATCAAGGTGAATAGGAACCGATTGATAATCCGGTCTTATATTCTCGAAGAACACCCTAGAGTTATGAATTACCTCATAACAATCTTAATCGTATGGTAGCGAAACAAGATGTTGCGGAATCACAATTAATGAGACGAAGATGTTTGTGATTAATTTTTATATCTTTCCTATCGGAGATATCAATCTCAAGCCAATCAATATGATTGTACTCGTACGATTGAAAATGCAAGATCAGATCACACAACTACGATAAAGTAGTATCGGCCTGGCTTCACAATACCAATGAAGTCTTTAAGTCGTTAACCTGGTTTTTAAGAAGAAACCAAAGGTTAAAGGAGAATCGACTCTAGCAAACAAACTAGTATCACACGTAAGGTGTGGGGATTAGTTTTTCACAGATGCTAGAGTTCCCCTTATATAGTCTTTCAAATCAGGGTTTGCAATCAATGTTAGATTAGTAACAAAGCATTCAATATTCACCGTTAGATGAAAACCTGATTAGATTCAAGCTAATATCTTTCAACCGTTAGATCGAAAACTTAACTTGTTACACAACAATGAAATGCACGTTTCTAGGTTTGTGTAACCGTACCCAAACATGTACATTTGTTGGTTCAACAATAGTTAACCAAATGGTTAGCCATATGATCACTTCCATATCAACCATATTCTTCTTCACCATAACTAGTTCAAATGACTCAAATGAACTAGTTAGGGAGTTGTTCAATTGCAAGGAAATCTTATGTAACTACACAAGACACGGTTGAAGCAAAGATGATTTGATTCACTTGAATCGGTTCATGAACTTTATAGCCACGGTTTGCAAACTGCATTCCTTAGTATTTATAAGTATATGTTCACAAGATCATCTTTAGATATAACCTAACTCAAGTTCGCAGACTAAGTTCGCGGACTTAAGTTCCCGGAAGGAGTTCACAAACTCCAGCAGATATTCTGGGGATGAGAACTTCCGCCAGTTCGCGGACTGAGTTCACAGCTCTAGTTCCGGTTCTCTTGATCAACAAAGTTCGCAAACTTTGGTTCAAGGAATAAGGACTTGTACATATATGTGTTTCCACAACAATGCTTATGTCCACCATTGGTTATATAATCTAAACTCTCATTTCAATCATTGAAAATTCTTAGAGGACGTTATATAGTTGTTAAACCATTTCTCGTCAAATAAATTTTCAAAGTGATTGAAGCATAACATGACTTTCGTCACTAGGTAAAGATAAACTTGATTGAAGCGAAAGCTTACCAACACATATTTCGAGATATAGTTAAGCGAGATATACTCGGCTCAAAATAACAAATGTGTATAATCAAAGTCTATATAGAAAAACGACTTTTGTCTCAAAGTAGGAGATAGAGTAGATAGACTTTTGAGTGATAGATAAGTTCAAGTCTCCACATACCTTTTTGTCGATGAAGTTCCAGTAGTTCCTTGAGTAGTTCTTCGTCTTGTATGATGATTTGCCATGGAGTTCTTGAGCTCAACTACACTTTCTATCCTAGTCCGAGACTTAGCTATAGTAGACTAGAAATCAAGACTTATAGTTTTGATCACTAACATTGACAAACATGCTTGAGATAGCAACGCATCGGGTTCGATCGAGCAATGCTCTAAAAATTGGTATATGCTACACAGAAATGGTGAAAATACTTTCATAAGTATACTGTGACTGTCATTACCAAAACTCAGAAAGTGTTTATATTAAACCATGACGACGAGAATGAAAGAATCTTCAAATGGAGAGCTCAAGTTAAACAATTCGAAATCAGATACCAGTCTCGAACTGTGATTAAAGCAAAAAAAGTTGCATACTTCTTAGTCAATTTCCCTCGTTGAGACATAAAGGAAAATTCCAAGAAAGAGAACGAACCAGAATGTAAAGAAAGAGGCATGAGAATGCCAATACATCATATAGACTTAAACCTTGTCTGGCGCCCTTGGCCACTTATCAAAAGGGGAGACATCATCGAGACATCCCCACAAAGCAGTGATGGGCAAAGAAGACCTCTAATGGTCGATGTGAAATACTTTACAAAATATGGAGAAACTTCAAACAAGCAGCATGTCAGAAAAAGCGACAAAACAATACCAATGCACCTGGAATATAATGACCCAGGAAAATCCACCAGAGAGGCTAAGGGAATAGCTCATATGACCTAATAGCTAGCACAGACGCGATCTCAAAAGCAGAATCCAGGGATCTGGAAGAAATCTTAACCTCGAACATTTTACCCGCAAGATCGGACGAACCAAATAAAATCCGAGGTAACAATCAAGAGGAAACTCGGAAATAAAATAAACTCGCTAAGACAAAAGAATTTAGCCCATTCCATACAGCCTAACGCGAGACCTCGCCATACCAGTGCGAGTCTGGAAAGTTTACTCCCATGAGAGAAAGCCTCCTCACGATCACCACAGAGGAAGGAAAAGGAGCACACAGATTTCTCAAACCAGATGGCAAATAACTAGAACGCCCATGAAACATCAACTACCTAAAAGTTATCCACTGTAACCATCCATGAATGAAAAACATACCATGACCGATGGTCGCGTCGACGAGCATATCGATGTTGAGTAAAGGAAAGTCATCCTTTGGGAAACACTTATTCAGATTTCTGAAATCCACGCAGCATATGATTTGACCATTCTTCTTCTTGACTAGGAAAACATTATCTAGCCATGTTGGATGTTGAATGGGTTTGATGAATCCTGTTGTTAGTAGTTTCTGAATTTCGAATTTGATTTGCTCTTCGACTTCATGTTTGAACTGCTTAGGCGGTTGTTTGTCAACTTTAGAGCCGGGAGTGATATGCAGATGGTGAGTGACTAGTTTGCCGTCTAGGCCATGCATTTCATTGTATGTCCAAGCGAAGATATCCCGATACTCTTTCAACAATCCTATCAGTCCTGTTCGTTCTTCTAGTGATAACACTTAACTGATTAAGATTAGTCTTGGGTCATCCTCCTGACCAATGTTGACTTTTCCAAGATCATCAGTAGTAGAATTTGTACCATCTTGAAACTGTTGTAGAACCTCTTGAATCTCGTCGTCAGGTGATTGTTCGCTTCGACATAATTCATCGGGGTGGGGAGACCCTTGATCGATCTCCTATGTTAATTGCTAATCTCTGCGCCGACGATAAATGATCCTTCCTTCCGAATCATGACTGGATATAAAATTAGACTCTTGAGCCATGAATGATCCTTGTGGCGTTTGATCGGTGTAGCAGGTGACTTGACCAGTTCAGTACCTGAAGATGGTGATGGTTTGTCAGCAGCTACTTCAGTAGTCTTCCAACTTGGGAGTGGAGTACTATATATTTTCTTAGGAGGCTCAGGGATGGTTCTTTGAGATTCGATGAATTCAGCATCGTAGACCAGGGCATAAGGATATGGTGAAACCGTAATACGAACGATTTTGTTGTTGAGTAGAGCCATCATACATTGATGGTACGTCGAGGGAACCACCTTGTTATCATGCAGCCATGGTCGTCTGAGTATCATGTGATAGTCAGGTTCTTGCTCGATCACATGAAACTTGACCTTTGATTGAATAGGTCCCACTCTCAAGTCTACATACACATATCCGTACGTGTGGCTTTGGCTCCCTTCAAATCCTGTCATCAAGATGGGATGGCGAACAATTTTACTCTGTGGGAATTTGGTTACCTTGAGAGTCTTCATAATAATGATATTTGTGGAAGCACCTGTATCAACGAGAGCCCTTCTAAATTCAAAGCCTTTGATAAAACCAGTCACATACAAAGCTCGATTATGTCCTTCACCTGCCATGCGGTCTTCTTCTCCGAAGGTGATATTGTTGATTGAATGTTCAGACATTGTGGATATTTCTTCGACCGCTGGAGACAATGAAGTTATTTGCACATCAGATGATATTTGGTTGAGTGCGGTAAACGTGTCTGTGCGCTGATCCCTGGAAAAGTGCAAGAGTTCGCACAAGTTTTTCATCATTGTGCAACTTCATGGTCCACCAGCTTCTCATAAGTAGTGAAACTGTTGATTTGAGGGTCATAAGGAGACGAGTTAGTCCCCAGTGATGGAACTTCTTGAGCGGAGGTTCCGCCTAACTCGGACGTCAGCTTGATGAGAAAATTGAGTATGTGATTCATCTTCTCTTTCATCAGATCCATGTTCCTAGTGTGAATCTCCTGGACTCGTGCCAACTCAGTCAGAGTCGGGATTTCACCAGTGCCGTTAGATGTAGTGTTGGCAGGAGGAACATTATCGTTTGAAATATCCTGGATTGGATTTGAAGCAGTTAAATTAGTCCTAAGACCAACCATCCTTGTAAAATTGTGAGATTGCAACCGAGAGATTAATCTCTCATTGTGGTCGCCAATCTGTTGATGGGAGAAAACGATTTACTAGTTTTCTAGGAAATGAGGAGACGACCGTGCGGAGGAGACTCCTCGAACCGAGCAAATTTCTTTAACCTTTTGCAAATGATGCGTGTCGTAACCACAAAAAATTAATTAATACTTTACTACCTAATTAACAAGTAATATAGGGTAGTCAAGTTCGATCCCACGAGGAGCACGAGATTCTAGTTGTAAAAATTGTCACGAAAGGGGGGTGTAAAAAACAAAAGAAAATAAACAAAGCAATTAAAATCGAAAGTTGAAAACAATAAGAGAGACAAGATCAAGGAATCCTTCTTCGTTGCGAAACAATGAATCAAGTTATGTTCTTTTCTACTTGTTATTAGTCACAAATTATCACCAACCGTAGGTAAAGCAGCTAGCTCAGTGCTAAACCCCTAAATCCCTTGTATCACCGGACACGGAAGTTCTCGACTACCGGATTCTATTTACCAAACCACCTAGTAGTAGCTCACTCTAGATGTAATTTAAATAAACGCATTAAGATTTATGAACTTATTAGGTTAATATTAGTAGTTAGACTCTTAGATCAAGGTCTACTTGCTAACGTTGTTTCTACACACAATTGCTCCACGGAATCCCTCCGCAAGGTCTCGTGTTTGCTACTTATGTAAAGAGTCAAGAAACGATTACTTATCTCCTAACTTTCACTAGCTTTAGATCAAATTAACAAATCAATTTAGTTGGCCACCCAAACAATCTATCAATCAATCATGAATGTCTTTAAGATCATTCCTATTAGTAAAAACAAACGATAATCATGTGAAAAACTTCAAGATAGAATTGAAAACAAAAACTTAAATCATATGTTAAGAACTAGGAATTCATCCTCAATCAATAAATTAACTACTCATGTTAAAGAGTTCACACAAAGAATAAGAAAAGAAAAGTGTTGTGTGTGTAGAGAGGTGTGTAAAAGATATAGAAAACTTCTCTATTTATAGGCTTCAATATTCTCCAAATCTTCCAAGGAATAGAATCCTTTTCCTTTAGCAATTCAATTTCCAATTCCAAGCTTTTCTCAACTCTTCCACCTTCTCTTTCCAAATTTGAGTCAAATTCTCCATCCAATTCCTAGCCCAAGTCTTCACACCCATGAGAGAAGTCCATAGAAAATTCTGGAATTTTTGCTCGTGGAAAACCGGGATTGTGGCCGAAATCCAGTAGGAATAGTAAATCGCGGCCACCTGAAAATTTCTCCGTCAAGGGAATATTCGACGGAATATTCCGTCGATCCACCGTTAGGACTAACGGTCAAACGTCAAACCGTCGGTCCAACTGTTAGTCGGCGGGTCAAAGCAGATGAGAGTCACCATCGAGTCATTTGAATCAGACGAGTCATTGCTGGTTGGTCTTACTGAGTCTTACTCGGATGAGTCTAGTAATGGATCGGTCATCGAACTCGTCCGGATCGGTCATCGAACTCGTCCGAGTCGACTCGCCAGAGCAGAGAAATGGGCAGAGTTTCCTCTGTTTTTACAACATTCTCAGGCCAATTTCCGGCCGTTCTCAGCTCCATTCCTGCATCAATCACAATCCCTAACATACATCTATTCATTTCATTCATTCATTAGTCGCAACCCATTTGATTTCTCCATCTCCATGTTCTATCAGTTGCAGAGATCGAAACCGATTTCTTCCAATCTGATTCATCTCTGAATGACATCGAACCCATCTCTCAGTGCAATTCCAAAAGCATCCATACCCTGAATCGACAGTCCCTATTGGATTATTCATCGTTTCACAATCCCATAGCAGCAGGAACGAGCTTCAGTTACATCTCCAATTCACTTCCTTCTTTTCACCGAGCTAATACTCTTAACCCATTCAATCTCTGTCTAATCCCTTTCTCTCAATCAATCGAACCACAGCGGCTTCTACGTCTCAATCGATTCTTACAGCGGTTGCTACTCACTCTCAACAACACCACCGCCATCGTGAATCCATCTTGTTCTTCATCTGAACCCATTACAGCGATCGTTCTTTACCATCTCGACCTTATCTTGATTCTCTCGATCCCCTTTTTAATGAGCAGCGACACTCTTCTTTGACAGAACCAAACCCAACTCCTGTTTCACTCACATCGATCCATTCACAGACCATACACAAATCAAAACCATCCTTCTGCTTCTCCATTCAAACTCAATCTTCGATTACATCTCAGTTCTCCAATCAACAGCAGCTCAACTTCCACAGCAGCCGTTAATCCCTCGAATCCATATGTAGCAACATCAATTTCTCTTAGCTTTCGATCAATCGAACTAATCGATCTCTCCCTGAGCTTCAGCTGTGCCTCCAATTCATTCAAGAGTTTTCGAATGAGATAAACTCTCTCGATGTTAGGTTTAGATAAGGGTTGGTTAAATGGGGCGGATCGGGCATAGATCCGGGTACGGGTGTGGAGCAGGGTGTATACATCCATTTTACCAGCTGATAATAGCACTACATTTCTGGATAAGGGCTACCCAGTTTGGCAGCCCCTTAACTTGAACTGTCCTTTCTTTAGTAATCCTCCAATAGAGAGTAGCCCTTAACCTTGGCTGGGCTCCAAATAGTGATCGCCCATGAAATGACAATTTTGCCCTTTTGGCTCAAAATAGAGTAACTTCTTCTTCTTTTCCTCCGTGTGACTCCAAAGTAGCTACAAAACTCAAAACAAGCGTAAAATACATAATTTACAAGAAAAATAGCAAAGAAAGCATAAACTACTAGATAGTAAATTAGGTGTATTCTACACCTATCAAATTCCCCCACACTTAGACTTTGCTAGTCCTCGAGCAAATCAAACTAAAAACTCACAACTTCAAAGCGTTCAAGCGTCACAAGCATCCAAAAAGTTATGAGGACATAGAGTTTCGCATGCTAGTAATAAGAAGTTAGAAATACTAAAGAACATATTCTCATTCTTAAATGTTGAGTGAGAAATAACCACACCATAATGAGAGAACGCGTGTTTGAGAAACGATCAATAAGCATTTCGCCTCGACCGCGCCTCACCAAAAAGGATTTTATGATAATTGCACTCAAAAAGACGGCTTTTTATGGGTCACACATGTGTGCGGTAGGAATGAAGAGAGAATTCCCGCAACACGTTGAATGGTGGAAAGGACAACTTCCGAAATATTTTTAAAAACCCACATCTTTTATATTTTGAAAAACCATTTTTCTGACGATCTCTACGAAAGGAAATCAACCATTTATATTTAGGATGAGATTACTTACTCACCTTCACATCCGATCGCCAATTATGATAACACCACTCTCACGGAATCCAATAGAAACGTCTTCCGCTCCTCGTCTTTATCTTCGTCTTCGGTTTCAACTATTGATGATAAACCCTTGAATTTCATAAATCCTTGACAATTTATAACTCTTTTACCTTAAAAATCCTTGTCGCTTGAAACTTCCTTATAAATTTTCCTTCCCCACGGCTTATTAACAAAACAAATATTTCTCTTGTTTTTCTTTTTTTTTTTTTTTCTTTTTTTTTTTTTTTTTTTTTTTTTAAAACAAGAGAAATTAAATACAAAATAAACCATGGCCGTGGAAGAAGTATTTTTCCGCTTGATTCTTCACAACTTGTATCGTCTTGAAATCATAAACTTCAAAAATTCTCACCTTTTAATTTTCTTCGCTTTTATGAATAAGTCTTCATACTTGAATATAAAATTACCTCATTGTATTGTAAGTCCTCAACATATATGTAAAATCCGCTCGTTGTATGTTGCTTTACTTATATTTGAAATTTGCTCTTTTTCTCGTTCCGTTGCTTGTAAACCTTGAACTTTTCCAACTTTCCTTGTAGATTTTGATGTCGCTCCTTGTTGATGATGAATGTGTTTCTATGGACCCGTTGTTGTCGCGAGAGAGAATGGTGCTAACTGCAAATCGAACTACAAGAAGGAAGCTTTCATCTATAGACGTCACCCTCATGATTGACAAAATTAGCACTCAAGAGATCAAAGAGTAGTGCTTCTATTGGTGGGAGGTTGGGTAGCTCACCATTCTACCCGGAATTTACGTACGGTGACACACACTCAAAAGAAGCTCTTTAGTAGATGGAAAATTTCTGGTCGGTGCCTCACATGATATGAATACGGGTAGTCTCCACTAATGATTGATCAAGCAACTCTAATAACGCCTTTCTCCCTGCACCAAATTCGCATCACCGGCATGATTAAATCCATTATTTAACACTCAAACAAACAAGAAATCCGAATGTAGTTCTCTAACATTTCCAAGTTCAATTATGTTGGTCAAAATCTCTATGTAAACATACCTAGAAGTATGCTAGTGACTCTAAAAATCTTTAAAAGTTGGAATTTTTAAGTAAAACTCTTTTTTTTTTTTTTCAAATTTTTTTAATTTTTTTGTAATTTTTGTTTTAAAAACATGCTTAACCACTCCCCCACACTTAAACCTTACATTGTCCTCAATGTAATTGAATCCTCCTAGTAAAGTCAAGGTGGGAAATTTTAACATGATAAGAAACAAGAAAAAGAAATAACAAAAAGAATAAAAGGCAAAAAAAAAAAAAAATACAAAACCGATGGGTTGCCTCCCATTAAGCGCTTGTTTTAAAGTCGACGGCCCGACTTAGCTTTTGCAAGATTCATTCCCCATATACTAACAATCGGAAAATTTGAGGATCCACCCATAATACCTGTTTTGCAAATAATAACTCCATACAAATATTAGCACAAGAAAGCAATAGTGAAATTATTGCTCGATAGAAATTTCCCCCACACTTATTCTCGTCCACACTCGGAAGTGTATAAAGAATATAGAATTTGGGAATTTCCATATATTCTTCTTGGCAAACCTGCATAGTGTTAGCATCAAGTGTTTCCAATGGTGGATATTTAGAAACAAAATCATCCAAAAATACTTTCGAAGCACATACATTCAAACCAAGAAGAGGTAAAGGAGAAGAATCAATATGCAAAGGGTTAGACAAACCTCGCACAATCTCTTGTATTATAGAATCCTCTTCATCCTTAAAAAATTCGAGTGAATTACTTACCTCTTGTATATCGTGGTCCTCTATTAAACCTTGCAACCATTCTTCGTCGTTTTCTACCTTAACCATAGTCTCGGTATCATCATAATCATTAGCAAGTTCAATTGGGTCTTCCACAAAATCAATGAATGTGGTTTCATCCTCTAGCATCATCTCTTCAACATTCTCATCATCGGAATCGGGCCATTCACTAAAGTGATTTTCATCGGTATAGATTGTAAGATCTTCACATGCGGGTGTTACAATCGTTTACAACAATAGGCAAGTGATATCCAAACTCCTCCTTTTGAATAGGTGAAGGATCTTTATTATGATCCGGAGTTGGAATAACTTCCTCATTGTTGCAACGTTCATACTCTTCCGCGGACTCCCATCTTTCCCTAAGAAATTTTTGCCAAGCAATAAATGCATCTTCCTCAAGCTCTTCCTTTTGAATAGGTGATTGATCATTATTAAGATCAAGGCTCGAGTAAGCTACACTATCGTCATCAAAAGTATCCAAAGGTTGGTCCTTTTCAACACAATCATCTTCATTTTCAGACTCACCATAAAAAGAATCTTCATCGGTTTCATAACCTTTATCCCGACGTCGTTTAAGTTCCATATGAATAGTCCTACTAATTTCTGCGACAAGCTCTTCCAAGTCTCCATCATCTTCCAATTTGTATAATTTTTGTGCAAGTTTCCTGACGTTCACACGCTTACCACCGTTTATAGAGTTTTTAGACTGTATCTCCTCTTTTGGAAAAAGTGAAGGAAAAACACGATGAAGAGGAGTATATTCCAAATTCTCTGTCTGCACATTACCGTCATAAGGTTGTTGATATGTATGAGAATATCCATAAGGTTCTGTAGAAAATTTATCATAGCCAAAATATTGGTTGTGATTGTATCCTAAGGATGGTTGGAAGTTGTCATAATGTTGAGGTTGAAAACCGTATTGATTGTTGTAATATGCTTGCTCTTGTCCACCATACATGGAAAACCGGCACCTGAAATAAGATTCAAAAACCAAGTTAGATACGGAATAGAATCCAACAAAGCAAGAATAAAGCAAAAAGAAAAATAAAAACAACTAAAATCATCCATCCGCTCCCAAGCATGGCGCCAAAATTTGATGCGTGTCGTAACCACAACAAATTAATTAATACTTTACTACCTAATTAACAAGTAATATAGGGTAGTCAAGGTCGATCCCACGAGGAGCACGAGATTCTAGTTGTAAAAATTATCACGAAAGGGGGGTGTAAAAAGCAAAAGAAAATAAACAAAGCAATTAAAATCGAAAGTTGAAAACAATAAGAGAGACAAGATCAAGGAATCCTTCTTCGTTGCGAAACAATGAATCAAGTTATGTTCTTTTCTACTTGTTATTAGTCACAAATTATCACCAACCGTAGGTAAAGCAGCTAGCTCAGTGCTAAACCCCTAAATCCCTTGTATCACCGGACACGGAAGTTCTCGACTACCGGATTCTATTTACCAAACCACCTAGTAGTAGCTCACTCTAGATGTAATTTAAATAAATGTAATTTAAATAAATGCACGGAAGTTCTCGACTACCGGATTCTATTTACCAAACCACGGAAGTTCTCTACCGGAATCAGGACGAGTCAGCTGCCTGGTTGGTCTTACTGAGTCTTACTCGGATGAGTCTAGTAATGGATCGGTCATCGAACTCGTCCGGATCGGTCATCGAACTCGTCCGAGTCGACTCGCGAGAAAGGAGAAATGGGCGGAGTTTCCTCTGTTTTTACAACATTCTCAGGCCAATTTCCGGCCGTTCTCAGCTCCATTCCTGCATCAATCACAATCCCTAACATACATCTATTCATTTCATTCATTCATTAGTCGCAACCCATTTGATTTCTCCATCTCCATGTTCTATCAGTTGCAGAGATCGAAACCGATTTCTTCCAATCGATTCATCTCTACGAATGACATCGAACCCATCTCTCGGTGCAATTCCAAAAGCATCCATACTGAATCGGCAGTCCCTATTGGATTATTCATCGTTTCACAATCCCATAGCAGCAGGAACGAGCTTCAGTTACATCTCCAATTCACTTCCTTCTTTTCACCGAGCTAATACTCTTAACCCATTCAATCTCTGTCTAATCCCTTTCTCTCAATCAATCGAACCACAGTGGCCTTCTACGTCTCAATCGATTCTTACAGTAATTTCGCTACTCACTCTCAACAACACCACCGCCATCGTGAATCCATCTTGTTCTTCATCTCGAACCCATTACGGCGATCGTTCTTTACCATCTCGACCTTATCTTGATTCTCTCGATCCCCCTTTTTAATGAGCAATGACACTCTTCTTTGACAGAACCAAACCCAACTCCTGTTTCACTCACATCGATCCATTCACAGACCATACACAAATCAAAACCATCCTTCTGCTTCTCCATTCAAACTCAATCTTCGATTACATCTCAGTTCTCCAATTAACAGCAGCTCAACTTCCCACAGCCGTTAATCCCTCGAATCCATATGTAGCAACATCAATTTCTCTTAGCTTTCGATCAATCGAACTAATCGATCTCTCCCGAGCTTGTTGTGCCTCCAATTCATTCAAGAGTTTTCGAATGAGATAAACTCTCTCGATGTTAGGTTTAGATAAGGGTTGGTTAAATGGGGCGGATCGGGCATAGATCCGGGTACGGGTGTGGAGCAGGGTGTATACATCCATTTTACCAGCTGATAATAGCACTACATTTCTGGATAAGGGCTACCCAGTTTGGCAGCCCCTTAACTTGAACTGTCCTTTCTTTAGTAATCCTTCAATAGAGAGTAGCCCTTAGCCTTGGCTGGGCTCCAAATAGTGATCGCCCATGAAATGACAATTTTGCCCTTTTGGCTCAAAATAGAGTAACTTCTTCTTCTTTTCCTCCGTGTGACTCCAAAGTAGCTACAAAACTCAAAACAAGCGTAAAATACATAATTTACAAGAAAAATAGCAAAGAAAGCATAAACTACTAGATAGTAAATTAGGTGTATTCTACACCTATCAAATTCCCCACACTTAGACTTTGCTAGTCCTCGAGCAAATCAAACTAAAAACTCACAACTTCAAAGCGTTCAAGCGTCACAAGCATCCAAAAGTTATGAGGACATAGAGTTTCGCATGCTAGTAATAAGAAGTTAGAAATACTAAAGAACATATTCTCATTCTTAAATGTTGAGTGAGAAATAACCACACCATAATGAGAGAACGCGTGTTTGAGAAACGATCAATAAGCATTTCGCCTCGACTTACGCCTCACCAAAAAGGATTTTATGATAATTGCACTCAAAAAGACGGCTTTTTATGGGTCACACATGTGTGCAGGTAGGAATGAAGAGAGAATTCCCGCAACACGTTGAATGGTGGGAAGGACAACTTCCGAAATATTTTTAAAAACCCACATCTTTTATATTTTGAAAAACCATTTTTCTGACGATCTCTACGAAAGGAAATCAACCATTTATATTTAGGATGAGATTACTTACTCACCTTCACATCCGATCGTCAATTATGATAACACCACTCTCACGGAATCCAATAGAAACGTCTTCCGCTCCTCGTCTTTATCTTCGTCTTCGGTTTCAACTATTGATGATAAACCCTTGAATTTCATAAATCCTTGACAATTTATAACTCTTTTACCTTAAAAATCCTTGTCGCTTGAAACTTCCTTATAAATTTTCCTTCCCCACGGCTTATTAACAAAACAAATATTTCTCTTTTTTTTTTTTTTTTTTTTTTTTTTTTTTTTTGAAAACAAGAGAAATTAAATACAAAATAAACCATGGCCGTGGAAGAAGTATTTTCCGCTTGATTCTTCACAACTTGTATCGTCTTGAAATCATAAACTTCAAAAATTCTCACCTTTTTAATTTTCTTCGTTTTTATGAATAAGTCTTCATACTTGAATATAAAATTACCTCATTGTATTGTAAGTCCTCAACATATATGTAAAATCCGCTCGTTGTATGTTGCTTTACTTATATTTGAAATTTGCTCTTTTTTCGTTAGTTGCTTGTAAACCTTGAACTTTTCCAACTTTCCTTGTAGATTTTGATGTCGCTCCTTGTTGATGATGAATGTGTTTCTATGGACCCGTTGTTGTCGCGAGAGAGAATGGTGCTAGCGCAAATCGAACTACAAGAAGGAAGCTTTCATCTATAGACGTCACCCTCATGATTGACAAAATTAGCACTCAAGAGATCAAAGAGTAGTGCTTCTATTGGTGGGAGGTTGGGTAGCTCACCATTCTACCCGGAATTTACGTACGGTGACACACACTCAAAAGAAGCTCTTTAGTAGATGGAAAATTTCTGGTCGGTGCCTCACATGATATGAATACGGGTAGTCTCCACTAATGATTGATCAGCAACTCTAATAACGCCTTTCTCCCTGCACCAAATTCGCATCACCGGCATGATTAAATCCATTATTTAACACTCAAACAAACAAGAAATCCGAATGTAGTTCTCTAACATTTCCAAGTTCAATTATGTTGGTCAAAATCTCTATGTAAACATACCTAGAAGTATGCTAGTGACTCTAAAAATCTTTAAAAGTTGGAATTTTTAAGTAAAACTCTTTTTTTTTTTTTTCAAAATTTTTTAATTTTTTTTGTAATTTTTGTTTTAAAAACATGCTTAACCACTCCCCCACACTTAAACCTTACATTGTCCTCAATGTAATTGAATCCTCCTAGTAAAGTCAAGGTGGGAAATTTTAACATGATAAGAAACAAGAAAAAGAAATAACAAAAAGAATAAAAGGCAAAAAAAAAAAAAAAATACAAAACCGATGGGTTGCCTCCCATTAAGCGCTTGTTTTAAAGTCGACGGCCCGACTTAGCTTTTGCAAGATTCATTCCCCATATACTAACAATCGGAAAATTTGAGGATCCACCCATAATACCTGTTTTGCAAATAATAACTCCATACAAATATTAGCACAAGAAAGCAATAGTGAAATTATTGCTCGATAGAAATTTCCCCCACACTTATTCTCGTCCACACTCGGAAGTGTATAAAGAATATAGAATTTGGGAATTTCCATATATTCTTCTTGGCAAACCTGCATGGTGTTAGCATCAAGTGTTTCCAATGGTGGATATTTAGAAACAAAATCATCCAAAAATACTTTCGAAGCACATACATTCAAACCAAGAAGAGGTAAAGGAGAAGAATCAATATGCAAAGGGTTAGACAAACCTCGCACAATCTCTTGTATTATAGAATCCTCTTCATCCTTAAAAAATTCGAGTGAATTACTTACCTCTTGTATATCGTGGTCCTCTATTAAACCTTGCAACCATTCTTCGTCGTTTTCTACCTTAACCATAGTCTCGGTATCATCATAATCATTAGCAAGTTCAATTGGGTCTTCCACAAAATCAATGAATGTGGTTTCATCCTCTAGCATCATCTCTTCAACATTCTCATCATCGGAATCGGGCCATTCACTAAAGTGATTTTCATCGGTATAGATTGTAAGATCTTCACATGCGGGTGTTACACCGTTTACAACAATAGGCAAGTGATATCCAAACTCCTCCTTTTGAATAGGTGAAGGATCTTTATTATGATCCGGAGTTGGAATAACTTCCTCATTGTTGCAACGTTCATACTCTTCCGCGGACTCCCATCTTTCCCTAAGAAATTTTTGCCAAGCAATAAATGCATCTTCCTCAAGCTCTTCCTTTTGAATAGGTGATTGATCATTATTAAGATCAAGGCTCGAGTAAGCTACACTATCGTCATCAAAAGTATCCAAAGGTTGGTCCTTTTCAACACAATCATCTTCATTTTCAGACTCACCATAAAAAGAATCTTCATCGGTTTCATAACCTTTATCCCGACGTCGTTTAAGTTCCATATGAATATTCCTACTAATTTCTGCGACAAGCTCTTCCGAGTCTCCATCATCTTCCAGTTTGTATAATTTTTGTGCAAGTTTCCTGACGTTCACACGCTTACCACCGTTTATAGAGTTTTTAGACTGTATCTCCTCTTTTGGAAAAAGTGAAGGAAAAACACGATGAAGAGGAGTATATTCCAAATTCTCGTCTCGCACATTACCGTCATAAGGTTGTTGATATGTATGAGAATATCCATAAGGTTCTGTAGAAAATTTATCATAGCCAAAATATTGGTTGTGATTGTATCCTAAGGATGGTTGGAAGTTGTCATAATGTTGAGGTTGAAAACCGTATTGATTGTTGTAATATGCTTGCTCTTGTCCACCATACATGGAAAACGGCACCTGAAATAAGATTCAAAAACCAAGTTAGATACGGAATAGAATCCAACAAAGCAAGAATAAAGCAAAAGAAAAATAAAAACAACTAAAATCATCCATTGCTCCCAAGAACGGCGCCAAAATTTGATGCGTGTCGTAACCACAACAAATTAATTAATACTTTACTACCTAATTAACAAGTAATATAGGGTAGTCAAGGTCGATCCCACGAGGAGCACGAGATTCTAGTTGTAAAAATTGTCACGAAAGGGGGGTGTAAAAAGCAAAAGAAAATAAACAAAGCAATTAAAATCGAAAGTTGAAAACAATAAGAGAGACAAGATCAAGGAATCCTTCTTCGTTGCGAAACAATGAATCAAGTTATGTTCTTTTCTACTTGTTATTAGTCACAAATTATCACCAACCGTAGGTAAAGCAGCTAGCTCGGTGCTAAACCCCTAAATCCCTTGTATCACCTAGGACACGGAAGTTCTCGACACTAGGATTCTATTTACCAAACCACCTAGTAGTAGCTCACTCTAGATGTAATTTAAATAAACGCATTAAGATTTATGAACTTATTAGGTTAATATTAGTAGTTAGACTCTTAGATCAAGGTCTACTTGCTAACGTTGTTTCTACACACAATTGCTCCACGGAATCCCTCCGCAAGGTCTCGTGTTTGCTACTTATGTAAAGAGTCAAGAAACGATTACTTATCTCCTAACTTTCACTAGCTTTAGATCAAATTAACAAATCAATTTAGTTGGCCACCCAAACAATCTATCAATCAATCATGAATGTCTTTAAGATCATTCCTATTAGTAAAAACAAACGATAATCATGTGAAAAACTTCAAGATAGAATTGAAAACAAAAACTTAAATCATATGTTAAGAACTAGGAATTCATCCTCAATCAATAAATTAACTACTCATGTTAAAGAGTTCACACAAAGAATAAGAAAAGAAAAGTGTTGTGTGTGTAGAGAGGTGTGTAAAAGATATAGAAAACTTCTCTATTTATAGGCTTCAATATTCTCCAAATCTTCCAAGGAATAGAATCCTTTTCCTTTAGCAATTCAATTTCCAATTCCAAGCTTTTCTCAACTCTTCCACCTTCTATTTCCAAATTTGAGTCCAATTCTCCATCCAATTCCTAGCCCAAGTCTTCACACCCATGAGAGAAGTCCATAGAAAATTCTCGGGAATTTTTGCTCGTAGGAAAATCTGGGATTGTGGCGAAACTAGGAATAGTCGTCGCCGGCCACCTGAAAATTTCTCCGTCAAGGGAATATTCGACGGAATATTCCGTCAGTCCACCGTTAGGACTAACGGTCAAACGTCAAACCGTCAGTCAAACTGTTAGTCAGCGGGTCAAAGCAGATGAGAGTCGGCCCTTGAGTCGTTGAATCCGTCGGTACTGGTTGGTCTTGCGAGTCTTACTCGGATGAGTCTAGTAATGGATCGGTCATCGAACTCGTCCGGATCGGTCATCGAACTCGTCCGAGTCGACTCGCCAGAGCAGAGAAATGGGCAGAGTTTCCTCTGTTTTTACAACATTCTCAGGCCAATTTCCGGCCGTTCTCAGCTCCATTCCTGCATCAATCACAATCCCTAACATACATCTATTCATTTCATTCATTCATTAGTCGCAACCCATTTGATTTCTCCATCTCCATGTTCTATCGGGTTGCGAGAGATCGAAACCGATTTCTTCCAATCTGATTCATCTCTGAATGACATCGAACCCATCTCTCAGTGCAATTCCAAAAGCATCCATACCCTGAATCGACAGTCCCTATTGGATTATTCATCGTTTCACAATCCCATAGCAGCAGGAACGAGCTTCAGTTACATCTCCAATTCACTTCCTTCTTTTCACCGAGCTAATACTCTTAACCCATTTAATCTCTGTCTAATCCCTTTCTCTCAATCAATCGAACCACGGTGCGGCTTCTACGTCTCAATCGATTCTTACAAATACTGCGCTACTCACTCTCAACAAGCACCACCGCCATCGTGAATCCATCTTGTTCTTCATCCAACCCATTACGCGATCGTTCTTTACCATCTCGACCTTATCTTGATTCTCTCGATCCCCTTTTTAATGAGCAAATGACGACACTCTTCTTTGTGAACCAAACCCAACTCTGTTTCACTCACATCGATCCATTCCTGAGACCATACACAAATCAAAACCATCCTTCTGCTTCTCCATTCAAACTCAATCTTCGATTACATCTCAGTTCTCCAATCAACAGCAGCTCAACTTCCACAGCAGCCGTTAATCCCTCGAATCCATATGTAGCAACATCAATTTCTCTTAGCTTTCGATCAATCGAACTAATCGATCTCTCCCTGAGCTTCAGTTGTGCCTCCAATTCATTCAAGAGTTTTCGAATGAGATAAACTCTCTCGATGTTAGGTTTAGATAAGGGTTGGTTAAATGGGGCGGATCGGGCATAGATCCGGTGCACGGGTGTGGAGCGGGGGTGTATACATCCATTTTACCCGGTGATAATAGCACTACATTTACGGATAAGGGCTACCAGGTTTGTGACCCCTTAACTTGAACTGTCCTTTCTTTAGTAATCCTTCAATAGAGAGTAGCCCTTAACCTTGGCTGGGCTCCAAATAGTGATCGCCCATGAAATGACAATTTTGCCCTTTTGGCTCAAAATAGAGTAACTTCTTCTTCTTTTCCTCCGTGTGACTCCAAAGTAGCTACAAAACTCAAAACAAGCGTAAAATACATAATTTACAAGAAAAATAGCAAAGAAAGCATAAACTACTAGATAGTAAATTAGGTGTATTCTACACCTATCAGCAAACAGATGCACTGCAAAAAGGGAGTTCTTTGAATTCGAGAGATCAATCTGTAGGACTCCGGCCTAAACCAAGAAAATGGTCGTTCCAGAGTCAATTCGGTCACAAGAGAGGAGGGGTTGATCTGTATGAGGAAAGCTGAGAAATGTGTGAGATCAATGGTGATCAAGGATTGTTGGCATGTTTTGTATTTTGCGTGAAAATAGTTTCTGAATGATTTAATTTATTCAGTTGAGAGTAATTGCTAAGACGATGATTTTATATAGACGAAAGAATATCTATCGAGAATTATCTGTTGAACGTTGTCTTGTTGGCAATAATTGTTTTGTTTTTCAATCATCGATTCAGATAACTATTTATGTTGCAAAAGCAGTGGACACCTTAATCCCAGTAAGTGTGACAGTTGCTGAAGTCAAAGAGTGGGAAAGTGGGAAATTGTGTAAAAACCAGTTTCTCATCGTGCGGAGTCTTGGTTGATTGTCCACCCACTACTTCGTTAACTCCTTCAACTGCTTACATGACTTAGTCACATTCTCATCGTGGGTGAACACACGTACCGTAGGCCGCCAGACCAAAATCCTAGTTAATATCCCCCATGTGACACGATTGATGTCTCGTGATTGTGGAGTCTGCAAGGAAGACTTGAGGAGATGATGATTCTTTATATTGCTGAGTCGAGCATGGTTTACAAATGCTCTTAGGTTCATGAATTGAACATGTCTGTTGAGACAGAGCATAATTCGTTGATTGTTAAAGTGAGAAAATATTGCTCGTGTGAGAAAGTATTGCTCATTTGATGAATTGTTGAATATTGATAGTTGAACCAATATTCTTTAGCCTGAGCAAATATTGCTCATCTGAGCAAATGTTGCTCATTTGATGAATTATTGGTAACATAACCAAATAAAATATTAATCAAAATACTGGAAGCTAAACCGAGTATAATTAATTAAAATGTTGATCATGAGATCAACGCAAAATTATTAGTGTTTGAATCTGGAATTATGAACCCTGGATTCGAAAACCCTAATTTCGATCAATTGATGATCAATCGATGATTTATTGAAAATCAATTACGGAGTGAAGAGGAACCGGCTACATGGGATGATGGATCGAACATGTAGCGTCCAGATGTTCGAGTGAGAAAATTCCAAAGTCTCTTGAAGACCAGTTGGTGGAAAGATGATCAAATGCTGGTTTAATCATTTTTTTAGAATAGTGCTCGAGCGAGCATTAAGTAGTAAAACCTAATTGTGGAAAAGTGAGAACCGACCAAGGGGGCATGAAACCGGCCCTTGGTGACCGTGGTACCAGTTTCCGGTCGTTCAAGCAAGTCCCGGGTTAATTGAAGAGAATTTGGACCCAATGAGCAATTGATGGCAAATTAGGTCAAAATTAGGGTTTGAGTGTGGGACCGGCCTCTTTCAAGCCTTAGGGCCGGTCATGGTCGGTCATGGAGGCATGTCCGTGCCACCATGGTGTCCGTGTCTCAGTCCTGAGAGTTTTGGTATTTTCTGACGAACGTTCGAGCAACATTTTGAGAATATACAAAGAAACCAGGGTTTTGCTGAAACTGGGACACTTCATAAGATGAAGGAAATAATAATAATAAAATAAGGGATCATGAAGTGTGAGACCGGCTAAGGGATGGCCGTCCGGCCAATAAGCTCGATCGTGAGACTTTCCCTAATTTTATATTAGTTTCATGATTTTAGGAAAATACCATGAAATCAAGGAATTTGTTGAAACTAAGGAGTTCCCCTTGAAGTGAAGGAGTTCCATGAGATGAAGGAACAATAATAATTAATAATAATAAAATAAAGGGTGTGTGGGACAGGCCACGACTAGGGCATGGTCGGCCGGCAAGGGCCCGGTCCCGTGAGTCTTCCCTAATTTTATATTATTTTCATGATTTGAAGGAAATATCATGAAATTAAGGGATTTCCATGAGACGATAGAAATAATTAATAAAATAAGGAATTATAAGGTATGTGACCGGTCATGACTAGGGCATGGCCGGCCGGCTAGTGACCACGGTCCCGTGATACCTTTCCTAATTTTATGTAATTTTTGTATAATTTCCTTGATGCGAAGGAAATACCATGAAACGAGGGAGTTTCATAAGGTTAAGGAATTTCCATGAGACGATGGAATTATTAATAAAAATAAGGAATTGTGAGGTGTGGGACGGGCCACGGCTAGGGCATGGCCGTTCGGCTAGGCGGCCACGTCTCGTGACACCTTTTCCCTATTTTTGTTTGATTAAAGCATGGAAACCCAAAAGTTTCTCTCAAACGAGGGAGTTAGCTCAAGTGAGGGAAACCCTGTGAGATGAGGGAAGAAATAAGATAAAATAAAGTAAATAAAATAAAAGGGGGGACCGGCCGGCCGGCCGGCCAGTGGACCCAGTGGGCCCGGTCCCTAGCTTATTTTATTATCTCCATGGGTCGCTCGTCCGTCCATACTTTGATCGTTCGTTCGTGTGTTTGGGTGCTCGTTTGTTCATTATTTGTCATACACTTGCAACATTTTCTCGGGGCTTACTCGATGGTGGCTCAGATTCCCGTACGTTGAATATTTATTACTAACCCATGGAATTCTGCTGGGAATAACCATAAATTGAAGTAATGAAATATTGTACAGAACGTAGAATATTTTCTAGGAATTCAATTGATGAATCTTGCGACTAAAATAATTCCTTGATGGCTCTATACTAGCAGGCATGTTGTCTAGGAGCATTATAATTATTCGAAAATCGAGGTATGAGCTAGCTGAAGCAGAACGCTCGATTTGAATGTTTATTTTGTAAAGGCAGGGAACATTGCGACATCCTAAAGACGTAATGCTCTATACTAGTGAGTAATACATCTAGGAGCCGTCCAATCATTTCGATTATTTACAGAAGTGAAAACTGAAATTGCTCAATTAATGAAATATGTTGTGGTCTCAGCTGAGAGACTGCATATATATATGCTCTGAGAAGTAATATATTGATCAGAGACTTTTGAATATATTCTAAGAAGCAATACGCTCGATTAGAGGTGTGGCATGAGCTTTCACACTTTAATGATAGATAACTCTCAATATTCGTCTGACTGTTGGATCAGGAATGTGTAAGGTTACGATTTACCCTTTGTTAAAATCCACCATCAACAAGAACCGAGAAGGGATGTCACGAGGAATGGTATAGAGTTCGTCCGATACGATGAAGATATACGATAGCACCACCAGCTCGGCGAGATGGGTCTACACCACCACGAGTCAGTCTGTCTATAAATACCATTCCATGTAGAAGGAAATGGACATGTAATCTTTTATGGTAGTTCTACAGAGAATTCTTGAGAGAGATTTAGAGAAAGAGAGGGTGAGAAATCTAAGTGATATATGTAGCTCTTTCAAGGGTAAGACCTTAATCAATAAAGAAGATAGTTTCTTTCCCGTGGATGTAGGTCTCCATGGCCGAACCACGTTATACGCTTGCGTCAATCTTTACTTTCATGCTCTTTACATCATGTTTATTTTTGAATCTTGCATGTTAGTAGCTTTACAATCGTTAGATCTATTTGGATGTAGTCATTAGAAAATATGCAACTACAACTACTTAGGATGGGTTTTCAAAGCATCATCATTTAGGTTTTTAATTTTCAGAGTACTACAAATTTCCTCGAATTTCCTAATATGAAAATAGGGGTTTTCATCTTCTTTCCCTAAAAAGATTGGGAGCATCTGTATGGTCCTATGTTTTCGTTCAACATTTTCCTCCGTTTCAACTAACTTGATACAAGACGGACGAATAGGTCCTAGTTGGGTTCAACAAAGCTTTTAAAGTTGCCATTTCTGGCACTACCAAAGGACTAGGAGTACTTTCTTCACTAAGTCTCAAGTTTTCAAAGCTGAAATTTCCAAAGATAGGGATCTCAAAAGAAGATTTTTCGAGCTCCCCGCCTTCACAAAAAGAACTACTAGGTTTTTCACTAATCAAACGACCTAGATTGTCTCTTTTCCAAGCCCGTTCTCCAATGACCTCTGGCATACACTAGTGTTAGAGCATAGCTCGGTTGAACCCACCAAGCGTTGGTATGTCAAGTTTGGTTGTCATATTTTAGTGAATCAAAACTCATCTAAAGAGTCGCTTGATTATGTACTAGAGACAACTTCGTATAGGTTAGACTAGAAAGTCTAGGATTATGAGACATACAAGTATTACTCTGAAGAATGTGAAGAAGTAACAAGCTACAACAACGACACCATCCTTCCTCTTGAGGTTAGTAATATTTGACTTGAACTGTTTCATTCTAACGTATCTTTCAAGTCGTGTTGTATTGAAAACATAACTGCGAAGCTGTGAATGATTATACTCTAATAGTGAGACATGATCAAATGATCAAGTGTTAAGGAATTAGAAGACGGAGTATAACTCTTACCTTTTGAACTTCGTATATAAGACATCGACATAATCTTATGAATGCTATATGTATGAGTTAGTAGAACCGATCATAACTTGTTATGTATCTTGGTAAAATTAATCACAGTCTGTATCAAGAGGGGAAACGACATGTTTGTAGTTTCATGTTGTCGTAAAAAGATAATTAGGCTCCAAGTATGCACATACTACAAAACTACTACAATATTTTTTTTCAAGGGGGAAAACAACGGTATGTTTTTCAAGAGGGAAAATGATGTAGTCCAAGTGTATGATTTGGATCAAAGATCCAATAAAAGATAAGAACTAGTGTGAGATCAATAGATTCACAAAAGTAAAACAAGATAAAGATAATAAAAATAAAAGGTAAATCTGATATTAATCAAATAATAATATTGGTTGTAGAATTGTATATCTCTTCTATGCTTAGGCATTCTCATATAGGCTTCAAGAATTCTAAATATAACTAGGACTATAAAGGAAATTAAACTAAACAAAGAAACAAACTAGAATTAGGAAAAGAAATCCTGAACTAAGAAATCGCTTAGTATTAGGAAATAGATAACTTATGAGGAGGATGTCCACTAGCGTGCGTCAATGTTCTTGGGGTATGGAGTAACATCCAGCCCTATCCTCCTATCACTAACAGGAACAGTGTGTTTATCCCAAGGGAAATCATGGAAATCATGCTGAGCAATATGCGCAGCATCACTCGAACTCCCCATACCAGCACCACCAGTTGTAAAAGCATCTCCTAGGATATAAGTAACTTCTGCCACCTGCAATTCAGAAGTGCGCATTTTTCAGTTGGAGATATCAAAACAGGTATCAAAACACAAAAACCACAATAGTACTTGGATGATTGCAAGTTGTAATATTTAACAATTTTGAGTTAACGAAGGGAGGAAGCATACACTATTTCGATGACAACCTAGTTAGTGGGGATTAAAAACTTACAACAATAAGACACTTCAGAGTTCCTCATCAAATAAAATGGTGGTAATCAAACAAGAATACCAAGTGATAGAGAATATACCGTTTTTTGCATGGCTACAAATTGAGCTAGGACGCGTTCCCCAGCTTTCAATAGTTTACCCAGTTGATTGTTTGTGGCAGTGTCTAACAGTTTAACCTGTAGTACATTCAATTCAGATGAAGGCATGTAAGAGACAATTGGTATAATTTTAATGGAATCAAGAATGATTATGCTATAAACTGGTGAGAATAGAATGTGTATGTACCTCAACTTTACATATAAGATCCAATCGAAGATTAATTAGAGATGATTCAAAAAGAATTCTCCACAATGCGATACATCCAAGTGGAGAGCCTCCGCCGGTAAGATCAGAACACTCAACTGAAATTAGTTTCTCTAACGCTTCATTTATCAGTGCAGCCTCAGAAAACTCAGCTTCATTTTCATTTATCTGTGCAGGAAACTCATATTGAAGAGTAGAACAGCTGTACTGCATGTCTAGCTTGTAGAACATATCGACTACATCTACAAAACATCCAAGCAGCATTTCCGCGACAGATTTTCTTTCAACACCTTGCCCCTGGAGGTTTTTTATGCGTTGTCCAAACTTACATAATATTTTATTGTACTTCTCAATATAATATGCATCAACCGAGCGATCGCTGAGAAGATCCCAATCCAAACATTCCTAGAACAGAAACTCAATAATAAAAGAAAGGATACTAATTTATAGCATTCAATGATCTCAACGAGAACAAACAGGAAATATATGTATAATCTTACGTACCTTTGTTTTCTTGAACTCTGAAATAAAAACCAAAATGATGTCAAGAATCTTGGCGGACTCCTCGATAGATGAGGGACTAGTAAAATGGGAATCTTTGAGTTTCTCTAGCAACCAAGCCGATTCACGTGACATGATATACAGACTATCGAATAGGTGCTGAAATATCAAAACAAGGTTAAGCAATTCGGAATTAGCCAAGATAGTTGTTAATTCCAAAGGATAAACACTTACCTTTTGTACCCACCCAAGGAAGACCATGGGGTTCTTAGAATAACACTTGTCTCCATAATCATCAACAGCATTAGAAGAAAATGAAACTGCACCAAACTTTCTCAACTGTTCCAGATGCTTAGAGAAACTATATGCAACAAGCTGCTGCTCCTCTTGTATCTTGATGAGGTGTTTGAGGAAAGATGACAACAACTTAGCCTAGGAAGACATAGACATGCCACGTCATAAAAAATATGTCAAAGGCTATCCTCAATCGCCAGATTCTGAAATTACCTGCAAAAATTGAATTAGTAAATATTAATTACCTGCTCATGCCTGAAATCATCGCCAGATTCTGAAATTCTTTGCAAAAATTGAATTAGTATCAAGCTTTTACCATAGTATTCTGCAATAGCCACATCTAGCAACATCCGAGGCAACCGCCAGCGGTGACTCCTACTGATGTCATTATCCTGTACCAATACGACAAAATCACGAGACTTGGGATTGAAATAAACGCAGAGATGCGAGGTATAAACAAAAATTGAACTTAGTAGCATACCTTAATGACTGCATACTTGTCCAGGCCGGATGCCTTTAACAGCATAAGAAACCTATCGAATGACCTCCTGTCATCGAACTTTATGTTGACATCCGTCCAGTCATCCACAACAAATGATGCTTCTTGGAAAAGCATCTTAAGTGATACCTCTAAATCTATTGACTGCTTCTTGATTTGAGATCTTGGATATTCAAGTTGTTTTCCAAAACCAACTCTAAGTTGTACAATATGAAAGTATCTGTCTATCCATGTTTCAGTATCATAGTTGTTCCTTCCCCTGCCTATTTGTTGTTTGTTCCTTCCTTTGCCTACTTCAAGACTTAACCTATCAAAGGATCTGTTTATCCGTGCATCATCCATGGTAGCTCAAACACCAGTATCAGAGCTGTTGCCTACTTATTTGTTTAACCAATAATAAACTGCACAAAACTGAGTTTCAATTAAATACTGAAACAAAGATAAATATAAGAAACGTACGGCTTCTCCTGTTGCTTTACAATAATAGGTCGAAATCCTTTACATTGTATTTTTGAAGAAAGAGATGAGTTTAAGACACTATGACACAATGATTATGAATTTCATTCTTTACTGAGTTGAGTCGTTGACTTTCCGAATTAATAATTTGATGAATTTCCAGATTAGCAAGCAGTTTGAATTGTTAGCAATGTCCGTAACCCAAAGTCAAAGCCATTCATGAAAAGTTTAAGAATATATCCTATCAATCGTAATATCTACGGAGAACCAAACATAAATATATCAGATACAAGGATCAGCTCAAACAATAATCAAGCTCAAAATAATCGCCTAAATTACAAAAATCTCATATCAAAACCCAGAACAAACTTAGAATCCAACAATAAAAGCATCGTTAACCTCAAACAATGATCGATGCAACTAAAATACTTAACAAAATCTCATACCTAACCAATAAAATTAAGCATAGAGGGATTTGAAACAATTAAAGACAAAATAATAACCTAACCAATAAAATTAAGCATAGAGGGATTCGAAACGATTAATCCCATAACTGTAGATAGAGATTCGAAACTCACCGTTCCAGCCGTCTGAGAGAACAGAGAGGAGTTTCGTGTAGCCGGGAATCTGTATTTTACCCTCTCCCTCTCTATATATACTAGTTTCTCACTCGTGCGATGCACGGGTCTGTTTATTGCTTATGGAATATTTATTGCTCTTTTTAAATAGGGAATATATTACAAAACCAAATTGTGCAAGAAAATAAAATAAACAAAATTTCATAAGTTCCTGATTAGAGTTATCTTTATTATAAGCTACTATTAAACAAAAACAAATTTTAAAGCACAATTCAAAATTCTTGATAGTAATAAAATTTTATTATTTTTTTAGCTCTGCAAATAACAAAGAATTGATTGAAAATAGCAAGCAAGGTAAATTTAAACTATTTGGTCGGGATTAAACTTCTTTTGGCTGGTTGCATAAAACCATACCATTCATATCAAATCGAAGATTCACATTCCTTTTGCATATGGTTTCTTTGTTGTCTTTGTATGTCTCTTCTTCTTTTTTTGTCGATGTGAAGTTCTTCAAGGTGGATATAAGTTTACTTTGCCTTTTCATACTGTTCCGCAAGTCTTCTCTGTTCTTCTTTTTGTGAATTTGTTGTTTTCTGCCATTTTTGTTGTTCTTTTTTATTACCGCGTGTAGGTAGTGATACTCGTACTTATATATTACAAAGCTCTTCTAGCTTTATCGTTTTTTTTTTGGCTAAAGATCGCTTACACTTGGTTTTTATATACAGAAGATAATTCGGGTATAATGTTTTTTTTTTCTCCATATTTTGTTTCCATATTTAATCTAATTTTTGGTTAAATTCTAAATATATCTTCGTTACACGAAAAAAGATATCTTTCGTGTTTATTTAGGGTTTCTAAATAGACATGGTTTATTTAGGGTAAGAAAGATATCGTTTTACACGTGGTTTATTTTAACCTAATCTAGAATGTAGCTATTGAAATTAATTTACCACTTGATTTACTATTTAAAATTTACGGCAGTAAAGATCTAAATTCATATGGTAATTATCCCACACCATGATGATGGGAAGATTGATTACCCTACGATCAGTTTGTAAATATTCTGGACTAAACCAATAAATTAAGGGCCAATGCGCTGGGAGGACTTCTGAGATGCGTCATTGTTTGGCAATTCAGTCCATAAATAACAGAGAATATCTTCTATTACACGAAAATTACTTCACAATAACGTTTCAAGTAAAATAATTTATTCTCTGTTCTGAAAATGGTAGCATAAGAGCAAAACTATAAGAACTATAACATTTACAAAAAGGGAAACCATAACAAAGTTGGAATTGTTTGTGATTTCTAAAAATCCCATTTAAAAAAACTCTGTTCCAAAGAAAAATAAAAGCAAAACTCATTCCTAAGAAAAAATAAAAGCAAATCTCTAATTAAGTATCGAAATCACTTTAACCTTCTATTCATGATTCTCATTTCTATAGGTCACTGCTTGGAGAATAATACGGTTTATAGACCCGGTATTTTCACAAATTTGTTGATGGACAATAGTTTTGGTATATCCATCTTGTAAATCATTCTTTCCATGCCACCAACGAAGCAAAGTTTTCTTCTATTTGCATTCTACAAAACAGCGCCAAATTCTTGAATTGATTTGCAATAGATTTCAAAAAAATAAACATACAGTGGAATGAGAAAAACCAAAAAGCTTAAAAATCAACAGAAATCAAGATATTTCTAATAGATTACATACCCGATAGCAGCAGCGGGCAAAAAAAGAATATATTTTTGAATGATACTTGCTAAAAAAATAGTAACAAACATCAGATGACAAAAAAAAAATTGCTTCAGAAATAAAAATAAGATGACAAAACCCTAAAAGAATATACAAAAAAAAAAAGTAAAGCGAGAACTGGCACAAAACAGAAAGAGTACCATGCGCGAAAATATATTAGGAATCCCATTAGAATGACATTTGCAGCGCCAAGGTTTCAAGGATACATGCAAATCACCAGATGGCGGATTAAACAACAAAATAACATATTGGAAAAGAAAAAAAAACAAAAAACGAAGCCGTTATAGGAAGTGAGAAGCGGCATTGAAGATGTTGCTTGGCTTATGCTCTAATAATTTATATAAAGACACTTCCCATAAATAAAAGGATTTTGTTTTGAAATGGATACTAATCAATATCTAAATATATTTGAGTTTTTTTTTTTTTTTTGGCTAGCTGTTCTTTTTCACATATTGTGTACTTAGGATTACATTTGGAAAGTTCAGACTATAAAAATCAGAGTTTACCTAATTTATGTAATATTTTATTTCCATAACTAAATAAGTAAATATTATTTTTGGATGGTTATATCTATTGGTTGAGTATTTATTTTCCAATTTTGAATATCTTCTAGACGTCCAAAAATTCTATACTTATCAGATTCCATCTTACACAAAAAATGCAACTTCCTAAATTTCATTTTCCTTAATAAAGTTGACGAAACAGCTTTCCTAATTTGTGGGGTTGAATCCTTTAGCTGTCTGTTTTATATATTTTTTTCCTCTCTGCAAATTTTATTTTCTGGTGATTTTTACTCCTAATGATGTTGTATTATTTTTATCTATACAGGATTAAAAGAACCCTCGAAAGAAGATTTCTTGACTCATGTGTGACATCCACAAATCAAATATTTTCTTTTAATCATCAATATAATTTTTTTATTTTCTTTTAATACCAACTCAAAGTGTAATTGCAATTAGTACGTTAAAAACTATAAATATTCTAATAAGGTTTCTTCTGCAGGCCTGATGGAATTTCTCTCTGCAATGAGAATGGTTCCCTCTTCAAAGGAAGAGGGGCAAGATATTGTTAATAATCTTGCAGATAATCACAAGGAGATTAACATTGTGGAAATTTAAGGTGAATCTTTTTCTCATGTCTAGCGTTAATTTGTGGACTTGCATTTTGTTTTTGTATCTGGCTGAGGTGTCTCAAGTTTTTGTTGCTCTTGAGATACCCTGTCCAAACAGCTACAATTTTTTTTTTCAAAAGAAAATGATGGATTTTCTTATGAGTGGAAGGGAAGAACAAAAACACCACACACACTGCCTCCCTCCAAAAGTCAATCACGAGTATGCAAATTCGGCACTCTACAAACCCAAATACATGCCCCTCTACAAACTCAACCAATACTGTAGTTCTATTTTTTTCATAATTAATTAAATTTCCAACAAACATCGATGATACAAAACATTGAACATATAACTAATTAAGCATATACCAAGGTTGCTTAAAAAAAAAAACATATACCAGGGAAAGGAAAAACAGCCCGACTAACCGCCATAGCCGTAGATGATCCGGTTAACATACAAAAACTTAGCACCAAATGGAATCCAACTTAAATTATACCCTTGGTCCTCCACACGCTGAAAATATCATCAAGAATTGAAAAAAAAAAAAAAAAAAAAAAAAGGATGACTTCATATTTTTATTATCGCAAAATTATTAAAACATAACAAAATAATAGATGAGAAGAATATGCATGTATGTACATATTACCAGCCATTATCTTACAGAGATAGTGCATATGCTAGATATAATTTTGCAACCATAATAGATGAGTCTTCTTCATTGCTACTTCTATCTTTCTTACATCAATCAAGATCTATTTAGTTACCTGTAATAACATAAAAAGGGAAAATAAACAAACAACAATCATATATACACGATCGATAATAAAATTGATAAGAAAAACCTTAATTTCCTGATGATTTAGCAACATGTGAAGAAATAACAACCTAAATAAACAATGGCAAGAGCAAAACACGTTTTACGCCCAAAACATATGGTGTCTGGTTTGATATCGCAAAAATATTTGCAAGAATTAATAGGGGTATACCTTGATGTTGCTTCTTTTGGAACAACTGCAACAGGTGCATGATCGAGGATACCTACAAAACAAAATGACAAATGTCACAAAAAATCCTAAATCGCGGGAAAAAGAAAAGAAATAACAACAAAATTTTAAAAAGCAATGTGGAAACAAAAGGGATCGGCTAGAAATGGAGTTTGGGTTTAATTGATTGCTTTATATAGAGACACCGGACCCAAAAATAAAATGATTTTATTTTTGATATAATATTAATTAATATCTAAAATCATCTGGAATTTCCTTTTTATTTTGAACATAATATTAAGCAATATCTGCATTTTTCCAGATTATATCCATCTATCATTCTATTGTAATATTTTTGGCAACCTCAAGCAAAGAAAACCACAAATTTACCTATTGAAGTATATTTTTTTGCCAATCGTAGTTGAAAGTATCTTTATTAGTGCATTTAATTTAATATTTTTCTGAATAAGCAATATTAAAAAGTATAGTAATAAAATCAGGATATTCGGAAGAAAAAAGATATTATTTCCGCACTTATGTGCAATTTCTTTTTTGTAGTTTTTATACTTCGGATAGCCACTATTTTTGGATACTTGCATGTACTTATTGCAATTTTTGTGTCTAAAAGATATTTGGCATATTCTACATCTCATAATGGAATATTTTTTTTGTTTGTATTTACGGAATGAATAAAATTAATGTTAAAATCATTATTATTATCCCATTTTTCTACTAAAGCTTTTGTTTTTCTATTCTAAACTTTTTATTTGATATCATGTATTGATCATCACGATTTTCTATTAATTATTTTGTATCTTTAATATTCTACAGGACCAACAATTAAATGTTTTAGCAAAGGGGAGGAAAATTCGAAATATTGGTATGTATCCACGACTCTAAACATTTTTATTTTTAATTTGGGCTATTGACTCATATTTGGTTCAAGCATGATTTAGCTTCATTGTTGAATTGTTTTTGTAATTTCATTTGGAGTTGTAATTGTAAATTGCAATTAGAATTAGAATTTATTCAATTATTATTAGTTTGGAACTATAATTAAAATTAGTTTCATTGGAATAAATGTAATTGAACACTGGACATTGGATTATTTTTTTTGTACGATTGATTTAATTTGTGATGAAATCATGATTAATAATGCATATTTTTATGTGATTTTATTTTAATTTGTTTGTTAAACTAAATTAAAATAAAATATATTATGATTAATTTGTCAATATATTTTTGGTAATTTTATACAACTTTTTCAAGATTTAGCTATTTTCGGAAATAATTTTTGTTGAATGTGATTGTCTATAAAATATATTGTGGAGAAAAATATATCTTCTTGAATTTTATTTCCAGATTTTTTTACAATTGCCATAAAAATAAAAATGGTGGAGCCAGAATCAACCAGAAGCTCCGATTAACCACGTCGCTCGAAAAAACTCAATTTTTATATAGAGAATATATATACTAGGGCTTAACCCGTGCCGTAACGGCATGGGATTGCACTACGATTTAAGACCTTGTTGTTTCGTCTTCTCCTAGTTCATAATCTGTACAACATGTTGTCAACCACGTCAAAACCATTTAACAGCGCCATCCTAATCGAAATCTGAGAACAAATTCAAATTTTTGACAAAGAAGTTAGATCAAATGAGCAAAGTTTCAAATTCAAGATTTTTGTGAACTACAGTATCTATCAAAATTTTAAGAAAAATATATAGATCAAAGAATCAAGAATTTCTTTGAACTGGTCTAGTGAATTTAAGCTTGCATGGAGGTAATTCAAAAATTTTCTATGACTGGAGAGAGTAAAGGTTACCTTTCCCGAACAATTTGTTCCACATACGTCAAATATAAAGCGAATACAATTCCCTTCGTCATAAAACATGGATCATAATTGACAAAATAGACCACATAGTTCATGGTTAAAGGAAAATCTAAAGAGTCTGACTATATACAATTTACTTTCAATATTCAATATTGATTACAATCTTTGTCATCTCTATCAAACTTTTAGAGAAGATTCATTTTTTACTATTAGTCGCATACATGCAAATTAAGTGGGAACATAACCACATGACGCATGCCTGTTGTGTCTGAGCTTTGTGATTCAGTTCCCAAGGTTCGCAATATCCAGTCATAAATATGGTGTCCATTATGTGCATAGAAAGGTTTTCTGAGGTAGTTTTGCCAGTCAGTGGTAGTGATAGTAGCAGCTATCAGCAAGTTACTTGTGGCCAGTAAGTGGTAATAGGAGCTCTCTCTGAGGATCTTGTGCCAGCAAGTGTTAGCAGTAGTAACAACTATATGGCAGGTCCTGGTGCTAGACCCACTGTAAGCCTACAAAACGCACGTCACACGATAAGTTGAGCTGAGATTTTTCCTTATAAAAGTTAGAAGGAATGGCAAATCATGTCAGAGGTTACCATATTGTTTAAATCATCAACAACTTATGTAAACAGCATCAGCAATAACGAATCTCAAAAATCAACAACTACAACATTATTGCGCAAACCATATATCCACAGGAAGTCGAAGATAACCACCACTTAAAGAACAATTCAAGATCAATTCAAGTTCTATTTTAGTGTGTGAAATTAATTTAATGGTGAAACGCGTGTAAGAGTAAAAACTACAGCCGGTAGTGAATACACTTTTACATAGTTGAGCTATGTTTAGACATGTTTGCATAATAACATTGTTAACCTGAAAAAAGCCCAGAGATGTTTAAAGATTCTGAATCTCCTTATTATAGATTTTTAGAAAAATAGATAAAAAATTGTTAGCAAAAACATTTGTCAACGATATACATGAGTTGATATGAATGGTGAAACTACGGTGAGACAAATATTCATTGTCAAGCATGTGACAGTAGTGACTCGAATTTATTTGGGGTGGCAACTCTCTTAATCAAGGGCTTGAAATATATCATATATTACTAACAGTCATTGTTTTATGTTCGTAATATTCTCATGAATGATTACAATCCACAGATCTGATCCTTCCCTTGGATGTATCCAAAACAGTTCACATTCTTTCACAATAACAATTCCTACTCTTCAGCACCCATAAATGGATTATTTTACAGACACCATTAAATTCCCACTGTTATTCTCATTCATCCCATTCCTACACTATCTAACATTCAAGTTTCCTCTCTAAATCTGTAGTACCATTTCCTAAAGATTCAATTTAACCTTTTTTAATTAATTAAAAAGGATACCACTATTTTTAATTGCTGATGCGGGTCATTGATAAAAGCATAAAATCGAAGCGTAGGAGGTACGTACAAAAGAAAATGAAAAATCGAAGTGTAATTTGGTAAATGCAGAAACTCCCAAATGTAGTCAAAATAAGAAGATAGGAAGAGATCAAATAGACTAAAATCCCATTAAAAAAAACCAAAAATTATACTTAGCATCAATATTGATAATGGTTACGCAGAACTATACAAAGTCCATGTACTATTATGACTTTTCTTGATGTAACTAAACTACGTACAGATAGAAATTTCATATAAATTTTTGACATATCAATTTGCTTTCGAATGAAAAATACAGTCAAATTAGGTATTACTGTGAAGTAAGGCTAACTAACATACCTTACCTGCTTCTTAGATGTGCTATAACTTCTTGACCATCAACCTGCAAAAGTTCTCCATTAAGCCAAGCATTGTCAGGATCCTCTAACAGGGTTCACAGCGATCAGTATACTGGCAGTACTTTTCAAAGCCGGACTCATTATTTCTTTATCATTAGTAAAGACTATTACGTTGTCATGAAAACTTTTTTTCAGATAGGAGTGGACAATAGAGTTGCAATTCAAATTTTTAAGTTCTATCAAACTGACAATGTGCACTGGTGGTGGTGGTAATGTCCTGGCCTGTTTCTTTTCCTTAGAAAAATTTCCCCGATCAATCATCCTTGAGAAATTTTTGACGTTTGTTTGATGCCCAATGGTAAGAACAAAACTCATGACTTCTATCTGGCGGTGGAATGAAAAATACTAGTCAAATAATAGGTATTACTGTGATGTAGTAAGGCCCACAACTAACTTAATTAATCCATTGAAAGATGTAAGATCAAGAATATTTATTGATTTACATGAAGTGTTTACACAGAAAATAGAATTACACTAGGAAGTTAAAATACTCTTAAACTTTCTTCTTAAGACTTGCTCAACAATTCCCCCAAAAAGATTCCCCTTTATCATTGTGCCCTTTATATAGGGTAATACATAATGGATTGACCATCAAGTGTCCAAATGCAAAAGTTCTCCATTAATTAATCCCGCGAAGCGATATTATGATCCTACATAACTCGTATAGATTTTGACATATCAATTTGCTTTCGAATGAAAAATACAACAAATTAGGGTGAAGTAAGGCTAACTAACATACCTTACCCGCTTCTTAGATGTGCTATAACTTCTTGACCAGTCGCAAAATTCATTAAGCCAAGCATTGGATCCTCTAACAAAAGTATGGGGGAAGTAGGTTCAAAAAGTGTGTTAGATTCTTTATGTTGAAACAAATAGACGGGGCAATAAACGGAACAACTAATGGCAGAGAGTTTGCTTGTAGAGGTGGTTTACTATACCCAATGGTCAGTCTTGTTCTTCACTAAACCATTCAGAGTACCTAAAGTATACTCTTCTGCAATTGCTTGATTTCTCAAAATATATAACCAAATGAGAAACAAAATGAAAAATGCAAATCAGATAAAACAACACACACTAAGTTTAGAGTCTATAATACCTAAACGGAGCTTGAATACTAACCGGAGAAGTGGATTCCTGATTAGAGACCAAGCTGGTCTATAATGTACACAATAATATTCCTCATAATCAGGCATTCCCATATCGGGATGAGTTTTTCACGAATGTAGTAATCGTACACAACCATGCATAGAATTCAAGATTTTTGTTTTTGGAAAAAAATAAAAAAAAAACAACAACAACAACAAATTCAGAAAGGAAAACTCACTTAAAGCTATAGTTTATCAAAAGTCCATAATCAACATCCTTCGATTTAACCGCGAATAATTCCCAAACCAAAAAACATCTGTATATAAAGATTATTGCAGCTTTGATCAATGGCTAAAAAAAAATTAAATTGATCTAGCAAATACGATCAAAAAAAGATAAATAATCCATGAGAAAGAATTACCCCTAATGACATGGCATCAGATAAACAAAATTCCGTATCAGAAAGACATGAACAAAGTTAAAAAAAAAAAAAAAAAAAAAAAAAAAAAAAGAAGTCACCCTAGTTTATAAACTATAATCACCGGAAGATACCTGAAAATCTTCTATTGTACTGGAGGATTCTCAAGATTTTTTTACATGGAATATGTGATTGACAAACCCTAAAATGAAACTACAAACAACCTACAGAAGAACAAATGATTCAGTTGAACGATCTAACCTCTAATGAAATCCAGACACACATTGGAATCAGAGAGGTCAGTCAGAAGAAGCAAAAGGTTTATTCGTTATTTTTTCCTTCAAAACGTGAAATTGAGTAAACGTGGGAGGACAAATCCTAATCACTCTAAGAACTTAATGGTATTCAAATTATTAGAATTCAAAAACATGATCTTCTGGGATATAATCATTGAACTGTACCCATCCATCACGATCGGAACCACATAACTGAGAACAAAAGCAGTTGCTCTTCCCTATACAAAAATACTTTCCTATAAATTAAACAACAGTGTAACACTGGTTTAGGACTTTATGCGAACAGTTCCAGTGCATGGCTTATTGAATTGAAAGTTCTCAATATTGGTCCCTCAAATTTCAAATCTACAATAAATAAGAAGGCTAGAAACATTAATTATTCATAAGATGGGGAGAAACAAACAGCAAATCAAACATCAAACATGCATCAAGAACAAACGATCAGAATTATCTAATTGAGGTTTTGACTTAAGCTTTGATTTTTAGAGCTTCCGTAGGGTATTAACTTCGGATAAGAATCCCTAAAATCAGAATATAAACATAATCTCAAACTTGAATTTGCAGAGAAGAAAAAATTGTCGTGAAATGAGAAATACCAAGAAAGAATTTAGACAGAAGTGGAAAATTAATTCCTCTAGCCTCTTTGAAATGATCAAAAACTGAAGAATTGAAAATCACCTTAATTACATATAACTATCAATGGACCTAACTAAAAACCCAGATTGTAATATGAAAATTAAAGGATAATACAAAAGGAATTGGGGAAAGAAAACGTACCTCTTAGGGGGAATGTTGTGGGTTTAAAATCATTTTAGAACTAACAATTTAATCGTTCGGTCGTCATGGTTAGAGTTTCAGGAGCGACACAGAAACAAAGGAAAATGGAAGAAGGAGAAGAGGCATTTTCTTTTGCAGTGAATTGAAACCCAAATCCTCATAGAGCGTTTAATGTGAACATGAAGGAGGAATCACGACCGTGGAGTCGTGGACCTGTCTTTTGATGCCCCCTAACAGTTAACCTCAGCAATTATAAATACTCCCTCCGTTACTTTTTAATAGGCTGGTTTCTATAAATAAATGTTACAAAAAAATAGGCTGGTTTCCTAATTGGGAAAGTCAAATGTTAGTTTAGTTTTTAGGGACCACTTTTCTCTTAACTTCTTTTGATGACAAGTGTCATGGGGACCATTTCACTTTACTTCTTTTGTTGACAAGTGTCATGGAGACCATTTCAATTCACTTCTTTTATTGACAAGTGTCATGAGGACCACTTTCAATGATTAGTTTTCTAAATTTCCTTAATTTTCTCAAAAAACCAAACCAGCCTATTAAAAAGTAACGGAGGGAGTACAAAAATTAATTACATAGATCAACCACAACCATAGATTTATCTTTGCAAAGGATAAATCTGGACCACCACTTACACAGGCAAACTTAGCCAAACTGTGCTTTATACTCTTGATATATATATATATATATATATAGAAGATGAGAAAAACCTAAAGATACAAAAGATAAGGAACTGACGAACTGTCTAGATTACCTTATGGGCCTTTGTCCAAATCTCGAAGGACTTCTTAGCGGGCCGCTTTTTCGTAAGAGAAACTGGTATCACGGCCCGACTCAACCCCTTATTTTATTTGTAAGTGTATATGCTTTAAGTCGTGTTTGGTATCTTGGATATCCCATCCTAGGTTGGGTTATCCGGTAAATAACAGTTAAAATGTGTTTGTCTCACTGCAATTCCAATCCTGGATAAGGATTACTAAACCTTCCTTGATTTTAGGAAGCTAAAAAAGTGAGGTTAAGGTATTCCTCCAAATACCTGGGATACTTGTATCCTCACCTGGGTTACACAGTTATTTTCCTTTAAAATAAGTATTTGGCTAAGAAATAATTATTTATATTAACTTATTTATGTAGTAAAACAAACACAAGTTAACCTATCCCAATATATGATAGAATTTTAGACAAACACCATTAAAACTAACCATTAACAAGGTTATCATTAATTAAGATAAACTTTTCCAGGATATGTTATCCCGTGCTCCCAAACAGACCCTTTATTTGTAACAATAATGGTGCATATTTGTTGATGGTGGATTTTAAACAAAGGGTAAAATCGTAAAACCCCAAATAACCTAATGTCACCGATGACACATTTGTTAGAACATTTAATGCATGTAGTCAGTAATTAATAGGGGGTATTTTTTCAAATTAGGGTTACAACGAACAAAACCCTAATTCCCCTCCGTGCCAATGGCAAATCATGCCAGCCACACCTAGCCCAAGCTAGCCGCGCCATGTCAAACGCACTCTGCCTTGGCCCTAACTATGCTAGTCACACCAAACGCGCCAAAGCATGCCAACCATGCTGGCCGCACCTCTGTGCCAATGGCAAATCATGCCAGCCACACCTAGCCCAAGCTAGCCGCCCCTCTGTGCCAATGGCAAATCATGCCAGCCACACCAAACGCCCCAAAGCATGCCAACCATGCTATGCGCGCCTCATGTGCCAATGGCAAATCATTCCAGCCACACCTAGCCCAAGCTAGCCGCACCTCTGTGCCAATGGCAAATCATGCCAGCCACACCAAACGCGCCAAAACATGCCAACCATGCTAGCCGCACCTCATGTGCCAATGGCAAATCATGCCAGCCACACCTAGCCCAAGCTAGCCGCACCTCTGTGCCAATGGCAAATCATGCCAGCCACACCAAACGCGCCAAATCATGCCAACCATGCTAGCCGCACCTTCGTGCCAATGGCAAATCATGCCAGCCACACCTTGCCCAAGCTAGCCGCGCCATGCCAAACACACTCTGCCTTGGCCCTAGCTACGCTGGTCACGCCACGCCAAGCCAAACACCCTTACCTTGGCCCTAACCGCGCCATGCCAAAGTAGCGCCCGCACCTAGGCTTGCAAACCAGTGCAACCTAGGCCAAATTGGCCACGCATGCCATTGGCACATGCCAACACGCTCGTCGGGTAGCTTCTCTCACCGGGCGTGGCCCTAATGGCCGAGCATGCCATTGGCACATGCCAACACCCTCATGGTGACTTTTCTCACCGGGCGTGGCCCTAATGGCCGAGCATGCCATTGGCACATGCCAACACGCTCATTGGTAGCTTTTCTCACCAAGGCATGGCCCTAATGGCCAAGCATGCCATTGGCACATGCCAACACGCTCGTTGGTAGCTTTTCTCACCGGGCGTGGCCCTAATGGCCGAGCATGCCATTGGCACATGCCAACACGCTCGCTGGTAGCTTTTCTCACCAGGGCGTGTCCCTAATGGCCGAGCATGCGATTGGCACATGCCAAACACGCACGCTGGCAGCCCAACTTGCAAGCCGTGCAACCTAGGCCAACTTGGCCGTACGCGCCATTGGCACATGCCAAAACCCACGCTGGTAGCCTAACTCGCAAACCGTGCAACCTACCGCCAAGGCATTCCCCACATGCCACACACGCCACTAGCAGCTCTATGTATTTCCACTTACACTCAACGTACAACCTACTACCAAGGCATTCCACACATGCCATTTGCACATGCCACACACGCCACTAGCAGCTCTGGCATTGCCACTTGCGCTCGAGGTGCAACCCGCAACAAAGGCATTCCGCACATGCCATTGGCACATGCCACACGCGCCCCTAGCAGCATCACTTGCACTCAAGGTGCAACCAACACTCGAGACATCAACACAAACTGGGGGATGCTTTCCAGGGTCTTGGTTTGGCGGTCACATCTTGCAGCGTACACTACGCTCACATTAAGAAAGCGTGAATAGGAATAAAGCGGTTAAATAAATGAGGAAATAATGGTGAAAACGTTTTCACCCATAAACACCTTGCGGTTACCACCTCCTCCCATTATTTCACCATTTACTCTCTTCCTTCATGAGGCCAGTACGTTTCAATCTCGACTTGTATAAATAGGTCTTACCTATTTCCACCGGACAACGGAGTCTCGGTCGGGAGAAAAATACAACACTCTCGGAAAAGGCAACTTTGCAAGCTCTCCAAAAGCTTTCATCTCTTGCAAGCTTCCTAAGCTTTCACTTTCGATACAAGTCAAGACACTACTCTCCCGTAACTATTCTCGGTCTCAACACCTTTCTTTGCTTCCCTCCCCAAATCAACCCTTCTCCTCCACTTTGTGGCCCGAAGCAAGTCCGGGAACGTCCATTTCTTGGTTTAAGTAGGACTTGTACAGATTGATCTCTCGAATATATAAAGTGCTCACGTGCAGCACATTTGTTTAGGGTTTAAACCAGTTTCTCACTCACCTACCGAATTTACCAAAATCGGCGAAAACGATTTTTACCCATAAACAATTGGCGACCACAGCGGGAGGATTGATCTATCGGCTACAATATCAGACTGTCGATCTCGTTCTTCGACCTAGATGTCAATATGGTAGGGGAAGGCGACTCAATCCGACTCAACTGCCAGACAACCCGGTTACCAGTTGTAAAAACTACACCGTAAAAGCGGGGACTGTTTGAAGATGCTACCGGCGATTGGGGACTTCTTTGGCGATGCTACCAAAGCAAAGCCGCCTTTTACATGGAGAGGGGCGTGTTAGCAAAAACCTATGGAGTGAGTAAATTTAGACTGGGCAAGATATACGATCTATTTTTAGGTTCTTAATAGAACCGTCATACTACTGCATCTTGTGCCTATTGCTAGCACACACTTTCATAAAAGCAATATTCCTTTCACAAAACATAATCGAGTTATATTATCAAAACCATTCATCCCTGAAATAATCCAATATCCTCAAAAGCTACCATTGTCTATCAAAACCGGTCGAACTTTGAACCAGACATCCAGTATGTTTTACAAAAAAAAAAAAAAAAAAAGAAGAAGAACCTAAATGAAAGTTTAACTGAGAAACATTCAAGGAAAATCATCCAACAGAGGTATGCTCTTCTTGGAGAAAGTTAACTTTGCATCTTCAAGAGCCGCTCTCTTCATAGTTAACATCTTGGAAAGCTTTTCGAGTTCTACCTCCTGTCGTGCAATATCCTCTGCAGAAAGGCTTTCGATTGCTGCATCTTTCGACTTCTGGATCTCAGCAAGGCCTTCGACAAACCACGAAACGTTGAACTCCTTTTCTACACACACGTTGCGATGGTGCTCCTAGTCGGCAATAACGTCTTAAGAAACGGTGTGGCCAGTCACCTCACGCATGTCCTCGATGGAAGATAAAGCCTCTTCCACACGCTTAACCAGCGCAAATCGACTAGTGACCTATTTGGTTGTGGCCATATGTCCGTACTTCTCCCAGATTCTGGTGTACAACGCCTCATACTTAGCCAGCACGCTGAAACGGCCAACCAACACATGACCTGGATAAGGAACCAAGTACGGGGGATCAAAAATGGCGCCTGCAACTAGCCTCACGACTCGCAAAGGGTCTTCTTCCATGTTTACGGCAGCGACCATCAGAGAATTATCCACCGTTTGAACCGCATCTGTGCCCGGTAATTGGCTAACTCCCATCTCCAAGTCACCGGCGGTGGTCACCAAAGGCAAGTTTTCGTGTGGCTCCACCCCAGAATCGTCCTCCGAACCGGATTCCTCCTGCGAACTTGAGTTAGACATTTTTCAAAAGATGAGTTTATGAAAAAGAAAAAAAAAATACCAGGGAAACTAAAGAAGCTAGCAGAAATAACAAAAGGGAAGAACTAGCCCTCGAAGGACGGGGCACAAGTCCACTCGGGTAAGACTATCTTCAAGCACTTCCCCCAGAAATCCCTCGGGCAACAAAGGTTCCATTCAACGGTGTTAGCAGCAACAACCTTAACATCCCATCCCGAAGCAACCACAGCGGCAACAGTGTCCTCCCGAGACGAGACAAAGATACGCCGCCATGACCCCTCCGGTATCACCAACGACACCTTTGGCATCAACTTCAAAGGGTATTTCGTTTCCGTCATATGCTCCTTCGAAGGTTTTCTCAGCGACACTTCGGAGAAAGTTTCGTGATTCATCCGCATCAGAGTCAAGAATCATGGCGCTCTCCTCCAAGACCCCCACGCGTTCTCTTTTCCGTCGCTTCAACCTAGAAACAGTACGATCCGCCCCATACCCGGATCGAGGAAAGGCTTTGCCACACTGAAACCTCTCAACATGCCAAGACTCTTCCTCGTTCTCTCGCCCCTCCTCCATGCTCACTGAACCCAAGAAAGTCCGAACATGCACTGTTCTTCATGGGGATAGATGGAAGGGAGGCCCTTAATGATTTCACTAGCTTCATGGAACGGAGATTCAATCCCAACCAATGCCTCCTCAAGAGAAGAAGATCGATCTCCGCCAAATCTAAAGTCCTTCTCCGAAGAGTTAAAGGCGCAGCCATCTCTGGAGGGTCCCATCACACACTACAAAAGATGGGGAAAATGATCAAGTTCCATCATATATATACACATATAAAAAGAGGATAACACGAACAGAGAAGAAGAAGAAAACATACCGGTATGATCTTCTTAGCCCGAATAACCCTAGTCGGGGTGCTTTTGCAAGAGTCAGACCTCGCTCCTTCACTTGGAGAATCTGGCCGTTTAGAGGATGATTCGTCTCTAGGAAAAGAAAGAAACTCAACAAGAAGAACCTTTTCTCAAACTAGGGAAGGGGTACAATTACGTTGGGTATGAATACGGAACCTTAAAAAAGGAAAGGAAGCAATGAGGGACATAACGCTTCCAGATTTTGGCATGGATGATGCCCTGATTGAAGCCGCGCGTGAAGGAAGGCAAAATAAGGAAACTTTGCTATCTGTAGAAACACCTACTCCCTCCTTGTTTACATCGGTCCCATCAAGATCGCGCCAGTCTCCCCAATCTCCCAAGCCACACCGGTCCCACCAATTGCGCCAAACTTCCCAACGACCGCCCAAGTCACGCCAGCTAGCACGATCAGCTTCCCACTTTGCGCCGGTCCCGCCAGCTAGCACGATCAGCTTCCCACTTTACGCCGGTCCCTCCAGCTAGCACGCTCAGCTTCCCCACCTTGCGCCGGTCCCGCCAGCTAGCGCGATTAGCTTCCCACTTTGCGCCGGTCCCGCCAGCTAGCACGCTCAGTTTCCCACCTCGCGTCAACTTCTCAATGCCGCCCAGCTTCCTGCCTCTCAATGACGCTGACTTCCCAATTGTGACAGCCTCCCAATTTGCGCAAAACTGCCAGAGGCAAGGATTCCAAATCCTATTTATAAAAAGGTCAGACAATCCTCCTCAATTCTCTTTACGATTTGCTGTTGATAGTTTGTCACCATCTTATGCTTACCTCGCAACAAAGCTCCTGTTCCGAGCTAAGCAGGGGACTTAATATTGATGGTGGATTTTAAACAAAGGATAAAATCGTAAAACCCCAAATAACCTAATGTCACCGATGACACATTTATTAGAACATTTAATGCATGTAGTCAGTAATTAATAGGGGGTATTTTTTCAAATTAGGGTTACAACGAACAAAACCCTAATTCCCCTCCGTGCCAATGGCAAATCATGCCAGCCACACCTAGCCCAAGCTAGCCGCGCCATGTCAAACGCACTCTGCCTTGGCCCTAACTATGCTAGTCACACCAAACGCGCCAAATCATGCCAACCATGCTAGCCGCACCTCCGTGCCAATGGCAAATCATGCCAGCCACACCTAGCCCAAGCTAGACTCCCCTCTGTGCCAATGCCAAATCATGCCAGCCACACCAAACGCGCCAAAGCATGCCAACCATGCTAGCCGCGCCTCATGTGCTAATGACAAATCATGCCAGCCACACCTAGCCCAAGCTAGCCGCACCTCTGTGCCAATGGCAAATCATGCCAGCCACACCAAACGCGCCAAAGCATGCCAACCATGCTAGCCGCACCTCATGTGCCAATGGCAAATCATGCCACCACACCTAGCCCAAGCTAGCCACACCTTTGTGCCAATGGCAAATCATGCCAGCCACAACAAACGCGCCAAAGCATGCCAACCATGCTAGCCGCACCTCCGTGCCAATGGCAAATCATGCCAGCCACACCTTGCCCAAGCTAGCCGCGTCATGCCAAACACACTCTGCCTTGGCCCTAGCTACGCTGGTCACGCCACGCCAATCCAAACACCCTTACCTTGGCCCTAACCGCGCCATGCCAAAGTAGCGCTCGCACCTAGGCTTGCAAACCGTGCAACCTAGGCCAAATTGGCCACGCATTCCATTGGCACATGCCAACACGCTCGCTGGTAGCTTTTCTCACCAGGGCGTGGCCCTAATGGCCGAGCATGCCATTAGAACATGCCAACACGCTCGCTGGTAGCTTTTCTCACCACGGTGTGGCCCTAATGGACCGAGCATGCCATTGGCACATTCCAACACGCTCGCTGGTAGCTTTTCTCACCAGGGCGTGGCCCTAATGGCCGAGCATGCCATTGGCACATGCGAACACGCTCGCTGGTAGCTTTTCTAACAGGGCGTGGCCCTAATGGCCGAGCATGCCATTGGCACATGCCAACACGCTCATTCGGTAGTTTTTCTAACCAGGGCGTGGCCCTAATGGCCGAGCATGCCATTGGCACATGCCACACACCCGCTGGTAGCTTTTCTCACCGGGCGTGGCCCTAATGGCCGAGCATGCCATTGGCACATGCCAACACGCTCGCTGGTAGTTCTTCTCACCAAGGCATGGCCCTAATGGCCAAGCATGCCATTGGCACATGCCAACACGCTCGCTGATAGGTTTTCTCACCAGGGCGTGGCCCTAATGGCCGAGCATGCCATTGGCACATGCCAACACGCTCGCTGGTAGCTTTTCTCACCAGGGCGTGGTCCTAATGGCCGAGCATGCCATTGGCACATGCCAAACACGCACGCTGGCAGCCCAACTTGCAAGCCGTGCAACCTAGGCCAACTTGGCCGTACGCGCCATTGGCACATGCCAAAACCCACGCTGGTAGCCTAACTCGCAAACCGTGCAACCTACCGCCAAGGCATTCCGCACATGCCATTGGCACATGCCACACACGCCACTAGCAGCTCTATGCATTGCCACTTACACTCAACGTACAACCTACCACCAAGGCATTCCACACATGCCATTTGCACATGCCACACACGCCACTAGCAGCTCTGGCATTGCCACTTGCGCTCGAGGTGCAACCCGCAACAATGGCATTCCGCACATGCCATTGTCACATGACACACGCGTCCCTAGCAGCATCACTTTCACTCAAGGTGCAACCAACACTCGAGACATCAACACAAACTGGGGGATGCTTTCCAGGGTCTTGGTTTGGCGGTCACAGCTTGCAGCGTACACTACGCTCACATTAAGAAAGCGTGAATAGGAATAAAGCGGTCAAATAAATGAGGAAATAATGGTGAAAACGTTTTCACCCATAAACACCTTGCGGTTACCACCTCTTCCCATTATTTCACCCTTTACTCTCTTCCTTCATGAGGCCAGGGTACGTTTCAATCTCGACTTGTATAAATAGGTCTTACCTATTTCCACCAGACAACATGTCTCGGTCAGGAGAAAAATACAACACTCTCAGAAAAGACAACTTTGCAAGCTCTCCAAAAAGCTTTCATCTCTTGCAAGCTTCCTAAGCTTTCACTTTCTGATACAAGTCGAGACACTACTCTCCCAGAACTATTCTGGTCTTAACACCTTTCTTTGCTTCCCTCCCCAAATCAACCCTTCTCCTCCACTTTGTGACCGAAGCAAGTTTGGAACGGCCATTTCTTGGTTTAGGCCGGACTTGTACAGATTGATCTCTCGAATCTATAAAGTGCTCACGTGCAGCACATTTGTTTAGGGTTTAAACCAGTTTCTCACTCACCTACCGAATTTACCAAAATCGGCGGAAACGATTTTTACCCATAAACAATATTATACGACCATTATGTGCGGTGTATTTAATGAAATACATGTCGATAGGAAAAAAGTAATTTAATATTATCTCATTAAACAACTAAAATATATTTATTAAAGGAATAAAAATCATGAAACTAAAATATATCTATTAAAGGAATAAAAATTATTTCATGAAATACATGCCGATAAGAAAAAGAGAAATTGGGTCAATTGCCTAAATATTTTTAAAACATGGTTTTAATGGACGAGTAAAAATTAGAATGGGTGAAATGGACACCACAAAAAATAGCAAGAATGAATCTGGATTCATCCTGGCTTAAACTTAGAAAATAGTGAGGATGAAACTGGATGCATCCTGATGTAAATTAAAAATAAGAAAAAGTATTAAAAATGGGTGGGATGAAACTGTTAACATCCTGTCTATTATTACATTCTCTTCCATTTAAACAGTTGTGAGGGTAAATTACCCAATGTCCACGTGTCGACATCCCAAGAGATGATTTCATGATAAGGTGTTGTGATAGAAGCACCAAATCATATTCCATGAAGTAGTTTTGTCTGAATCGAGACGCCTGGTACAACGTTACATGAATGACGCGTGTAAGAAATGGTCTAATCAACTCAGACGATCAAGTCTAAAAAGAACGACTGCATTTAATGAAGGATCAGAAGAGGCGTGGACGAGTCTATATCGTCTCAGAAGGCTCGGACGATCTATACTATAACCCGAGAATGACACAGTACGAGGTTACTAAGAAGAGCAACACGATGATGTACGAAGAGAGATAACTCGGAAGGAGAACCCAGCAGACCATCACGAGGGAATGAAGAAAATTCGTCCATCCTTTATTTTGGTCACGTAGTCCCATCTCCTCGTGAAAATAAAAATCATGGAAAACAATGTGCAAAACACTGCTCGGACAATTAATGGTTAGTGCATACTTGTTCACTATTTCCCTTCTTGAATCACAAAATGATCTAGCAGGAATAATTACTGTTCTTGTGTATACAACGAACCCTTTTCCTGGTAGACTATCAGAGATTTTTGAACATATTATACGTTCTTTGAGAAAAGAAATGACTTCCACATGATGAAGCAGAACAGCAAAAGTTGGTTTCTCAACAAAAATCATCACAATTTCAGCAATTCTTAGAGGACTAAGTTTAACGGATTGGATAAGAAAATCGAAGAGATCAACAAAATTAGTTGTCCATGGATAAACAACCTTTGTATGCTTCCTTAGCAATCTGTGTACTTCTACCAGGTCTATTTTCTTACTAAAAAATAGGTCAGTAAAATTAATCTTACAGATCAATACATACCACAGTAAGATGTCCTCCACGATCCTTTCGTGCAATGGAATTAAAATATGAGACGAGAGATCCAATAACTTGTAAACTGTTTCACAGATTGAATAACTGCACTTCCTTGACCAAAGCAAGGATATTCCACGAATAGTGAGTTTGTTGTAAAATGAAACCAATCCATGTGACCACCGTTATGTCCTGGAGGGAAAATGGCATCTAACCGTTCACCATTGATCCAAATCATTTTATTTCTTGCTATTGTTGCATAACCAAAAGGCCAATGATCTTCTCCATTACGATGCATGGTATTCTCATGTGCTAAAAGTTTTAAAAACCAATGATCGTAGGGAAAAGTTTTAAAAAACAGAAACTTCGGCGGCAGCAAGTGGCAATTTTCTTAAACTTTGTACGGCATTCGTACTGGCACCCTGGATCCAAAGTTAAAACCTCTCCATATACCGGAAATGTTGAACCTTCACAAGTATCAGTTGTAGCATATATGTATCTTATCATAGTAAAACTCCCGAAGGCATAAATAATCGAAATAGGGTGACAACATTGGCTCGTAATATTTCAGTCGTCACCTCATCAAGCAAACACACAGCAAACTCCTTCATTCTATTCTTGCATTGGAAATCCATCAAGGAACTATATGAAACTATCGGCATCAATACATGGCAGCTTGAACACTCTAAATATCTCCATTAATGGAACGTTTATTAAATCCATCTGATGCTTCACTTTGTTGTCCAACACTTCTGTGGTGCCTAGAGAAGGGTACTCCATATAATGGAAAATGGATGCACCCGCACGATGATGAGACATACTCCATGAAAACAGAGAGACAAAACCAGCCGTACTGGCTATGATAACTATACTTGGAACACTTGTTTCCCTTCCGTGATCGGGGTCACGAATCACGATCATGCAATGCAACAAATAAAATGCCTGTCACCCATGTTTTTGTCTTACTTATTCCTGCGTAGGCTGATTCGATTGTGTTACCGCCGGTAAGTGTGTCGAAGTTCATCTTGTATAGTAGAAACTCATTTGAACTCGAACAATCCATGCACGGAAGACCTTTTATCACCTCTTCCTCAACTAAAGAAAAGTACCGAGGTGATTGAACCCATAATCTGTCTACCAAGTCAATGCTGATTCTCGGAAGGAAAACATGTTTTGAAGCAAAATTACTATTGTTCTCCAACCATGGTGGATCATTGCGCACAAGATCTATTGCACACATCAGAACTCCATACGAATACGGAAGTAATAAAAGACTACTTTGAGTTTCCAACAAGGGCTTATTTGTTGATTCTCCTTCCCGTTTTGAGCAGACATATGAATTTGGATATACCCCTCTGTTAGAGTCGGTAAGGAACTTGAGATTCACTTGTTTGACCTTTTCACATCTACTAAGGTAACAACTGTGCAAACCCAAGGAAGGAATATAAGAAGTCCTATAGCAACGATGTCTCACAGAGAGGATATTTTCATTGTAACGTCGCCACTCAAGAGCAACCTGATTTTCCACCGAAGAGCACTTCCATCCTAAAATTACTTCGGAAACCATGGGCCAAAAATAATCTTCTTCTACTGTTTTCCTCCTGGTGTTTGAGAAGATTCGACCACGCATTTTTCCAGAGTAATTCTCATATCTTCTTGAGATAAGTAATCAAGCTTATAGTCAGAATTATAAAACAATGATATATAATTTATTCCTCTAGTTGGATATACCACGAAAGAAATCTCAGGAGTTAACTCAACAAGATGATCCTTGTTAGGGTTTACATGAGAGGCGATTGTACGTGGTTCCCCATGAGTAAGAACTTGATCATTCTCAACAGCAGACGAAGAAGATAAATCTATATCATGAACTACTAAATCATTAGGTTTGTCGAAATTTGATGACTCACCATTAACTTCTAGCGGAACATGTGAAACCTTGTCGTCTTGATTTTCTTCTTCTTTTTCTATAGAAACAACGTTCTCTTCATCACCAGCTGATGTAGTCGAAACAACGACAGTATCATTAGAAAACAATGATTCCTCTTCAGTTGACAACGAAACATGTTTAAACTGACTGTCATCTTTCTTTCGACAGTTAGAATCATATCCAGAATCTTCGATTCCAACAGACGCCATTCATGTCTGATGATGAAGAGACGCCATTCCCAACAGATGCGAAAACATCTATAAATAGCATCTCCCTTTGCTCGTTTATCACAAAAATCAAAAACAATCTGTTTTCTTCTTCTCTAATAGCATCATCAGAATCTTATACAGTGTGATTCTTGGTCGGGTTAAGGAAGTACAATCCTTGAATTCGATTACGGTGTTAGGGCTTCATTGAATCCTGAAGGCATAATTCGAGAGACCTGTTGTACTCGCCAATTTCATTGGGAAAGGTCGAATTATTGTCTAAAAGAATCGAAAGAGCCTTGAAGTCAGGGGTACACCATTGTTTGGTTTCTGTTTTTCTTTATTCATCCTCTTGTTTTTAACCCAAATTTCCAACAGTAAATTCACATAAACTGATGTATTAAACTCTTGCGGAACATATGGAACCTCATCGACCTGTTGTTTTACTTCTTCCTTTTGAGAAGTAGTTTTGGTTTCTGCTTCACTAACTTTTGCTGCGGAAATCATATCAATGTTTTTAGTTGAAGATGAATCTGTTTGTTTAGCAACAACAAATCTCTCAGGACCAAAACGAGCACGAACTAAAGAGCAAAACTCTACCCATGTAGTGACAGTAATCGTGGTCTTCTTCCAACGATACCAAGCGTAGGCATCACCTTTAAAATGCGCGGAAGCGATAGTGATTTTTTGATTGTCTCCATCAAAAGTAGGAAATGCAAACCAATAGCTCCATCATGAATAGGAGTTTCAAGAATTCCATCACCAATATTAGGGTTAGTAGTACACTGATGGGTTTGCTGCTGAGGAAAAAATTCAAGAAACACAACACGTAAAGATTTTGTGAGTTCCGTGCACGTGCACATAGTGTTTGTCAGATCTTTTGTATTCTCAACTAAAACTGTGTAAGTCATCGTAAAAAAAAATTGGTAGAATTTAGAGACTGATCTTAACCTGCTCAGAACCAAAACATAACTGAAATAGGTTTAAAACCCGGATAAAAGAAGAATTAGGAGAATAAGAGAATTAAGAAGAGAAGAAGAAGGCTAGAAGGGATTGAAGAGTTTCTCGTATTAATTCTTGAGTCTTTTACAAAACTCATGAGTTGTATTTATAACTACGTATACTTGTGAAACAAGTAATGCTAACTATAGAGTTTAAACTAAACAAGGGAAATATTATTGAGAAACTAAATAAGTAAACTAATATGGATAGGTGTTGGTATCGCAACACGTACGGCTTCTCCCGTTGCTTTACAATAATATAGGTCGAAATCCTTTACATTGTATCTTTGAAGAAAGAGATGAGTTTAAGACACTATGACACATTGATTATGAATTTCATTATTTACTGAGTTGAGTCGTTGACTTTCCGAATTAATAATTTGATGAATTTCCACATTAGCAAGCAGTTTGAATTGTTAGCAATGTCCGTAACCCAAAGTCAAAGCCATTCATGAAAATTCTAAGAATATATCCTATCATAACCACCTCAATCGTAATATATACGGAGAACCAAATATAAATATATCAGATCCAAGGATCAGCTCAAACAATAATCAAGCTCAAAATAATCGCCTAAATTACAAAAATCTCATATCAAATCCCAGAACAAACTTAGATTCCAACAATAAAAGCATCGTTAACCTCAAAGAATGATCGATGCAACTAAAATACTTAACAAAATCTCATACCTAACCAATAAAATTAAGCATAGAGGGATTTGAAACAATTAAAGACAAAATAATAACCTAACCAATAAAATTAAGCATAGAGGAATTCGAAACTATTAATCCCATAACTATAGATATTATCTATTAAAGGAATAAAAATTTAATATTATCTAAACAACTAAAATATATCTATTAAAGGAATAAAAATTAGTGGGAATTATATAAATGCCCTCCTTTTTCACGGGCTTCAAAACTACCCTTATGAAGCAATAAAAATACCCCTCCCTATCCAAAGCCCGTCAGGGGCCCATTTAAAATTCGGTGAGATTACAGAATTGCCCTTTTATATAATTAATTATCACAAACCAAGAGAGAGCTGTTTTCGTTCACTGCTCAACTGAAAAAACTGGAAAAAAGAGAGCTGTTTCAAGTCGGAGAGAAAATTCGAAAAAAATTCGAAAAATCTAGGTTTCGGTGATTCATCATCTTCATAATGATTTCCTTCAGCTGATTTGTGATCTTCTTATTCTTCTAAATCTATATTGATTTAATCGTTCGATTCTGTTTAATTTGAGATCTGAATTGAGTTTCTTCATCAACAACAGATTCAACCGAAAATTCTCGATCTGCAACAATATGTAATGCTGATTAGTTATTGAAGATGAGTAGAAAATTATATGTTATTTGCATTTTCAATTTGTAGTTTATAAATCTTCAATTTCTAAATTCTGTTTTTTTTTTTTTTTTTTTTATGTTGCAGAGAACGAGTTTCTGGAAGCTTTATTGTGTGTTATTTGATTCTACTTGATTGATTTGTTCATTTATTTGAATTCGAAATCGTTATTCATCTCTCAAACATGTATTATTCAATCTTCAATCTCCGGTTTTTTATTTTTGAATTTCTGTTTGTTTTACTTTGCATAGTATGGATGAATTATTAGTAATATATTCAAGTAACATATTATGATGTTTTGTAGCTGTTCTTCTTGTTGTTGACATAGATTTTTCATAGTTTACACTGAAATTTTGTACAATTTCCAGATTATTTGTATCAACATTGGTTGTTGATGCAGTTTGTTTCTTCAACTTTCATTTGTTGATGCAGATTACTGGATAATTTTCTGATTATGTTTTGTTGTTTGGTTTTTTATTATGTCAACATTGGTTGTTGATGAGTTAGTAGGAGAATTATTTGGATAATACTCATTGTTTGAAGCTTAAACTCATTGTTTATATTCTCAGTTTACATATCTAACGTTCGACATTGAATATATCTTTCACGAGGGGGCGCAGCCCCCGAGTGATGTGCGACGTAATCTGAATTTGTATCTTATGTTTGGTTTAGGCTTTTTTCTTAAGATTTTCTGTGAATTTTTTATCAAGGAGCATGTATGTTAATGTAGTTTTTCATGTTGCTGGTTCACATTTGCACCGCGGATACTGATGCGACGCGTAGTAACATATATGATGATGTTTTATGCTGTTTTTTGTATTACAGTCCTTGTTTTCTGACATAAAATTTTCATTGTTGGTACTAAAAATTTGTACCATATTCAGATTATTTTGTATCAACATTGGTTGTTTATACTGGTTTGTTGTATCAACTTTCATTTTTTGATGCAAAAAACCTGCATAAATTTGTGATTATGGTTGTTATGTTTGTTTTTTGTTGTATCAACATTGGTTGTTGATTCAGGTTTTGTTGGATCAACTTTCGTTATTGATGCAATAACTTGGACAAGTTGCTGATTATCTATGTTGATAGTTGTTACCAGACTAATTGTATCAACATTGGTTTTGTTGACAGATTAGGGTGTCAACATAGTTTTTATTAGATTTGTTGATCCATTTTGATTATTTTATTGTTGCAGGTCAAAGATGGTTGTTGCAGAGTTCACTTTATCCAATTTGACCTTATCGCATGCTGTATCGGAGTTAACTACCGTCAGGCCGAGTTGATTAGTGTGGTCAAAAAAATTCTGGCCTTATATCCCTGAATACCTCGTACTTTTTGGTTACACCGTTGATGGAATTTCACATGTGATTAATCACGATCTTGAGTTGAGGTTTTTCATTCACTATTGTATCTCCAAAGGTGATGCGGTGAAGTTTAACATCCTGTTTAATATTGTTGTTGATGTTGTTCCTAGTTCTTCTTCTGTTGGTCCTTCTTCGTCATCATCAAGTTGTGTTTCAAATAATGATCTTGCTATTGTAGAAGATTTGACTGATGATTCAGCTATGGTCAGAAGGGTCCCCAAGAAGTCAGATGCTTGGGCAAACATCTTAACTGGAGTAGGGCAGGTTTTTGATAATAAAATCCATTATCGTGATAGTGTTAAGAAGTATGAATATCATAGTGGTTACAAACTTGACGTACGTAAGAGTGACAAGACACGTTACACTGTCCGATGTGTTAACCATGAAACTCAATCTTGTAATTGGAGGTTTCATGCGTCTCTCGTTGCCAATTCTAATGGTGTGTTTCAGTGCAAGACGTTTAACGGGGAGCATGCATGTGATTTAGCTTCTTACGATCCAAAGAAAGGTCGGGATGACAAAGTCTTTTCTAAAGGATATCTTAATTGATGAATTTCGAGCATCAAAGAAGAAAAAGACTGCAGCTGATGTTAAAGATTTGCTCGATCAGGAGTATGGTATTGATCTCTCGTATAGGCAGGCATACCATGGGTTACAGTTCACTAAAGAGTCTCTTTGGGGTGATGATATCAAGTCATATTCAGACTTTGTTTGGTATAAAGACTCTATTGAACATTATAATCCTGGAAGCGTCGTAAAGTTTGAGTATATGGTGATACGAAGCAGTTCCAGAGGTTTTTTGTTGCTTTTGAAGCTTCAATTACTGGATTCAATAAGTATTGTCGTCCGATGTTATTTATTGATTGCACTTTCCTCACTGGGAAGTTTAAGGGAGGTCTTATGGTTGCTTGCGGGAAAACTGGTAACCAAGGTATGTTTTTAATCTTTTTTCTCTTCTTTTAAGTATTAAGTGTTTCAATTTTAGTTTCTGAATCACATGATATCCCTGGATTTCAATTCTATGAATCACATAACTTTGGTCATCCCATAATCATTTGTTGTTTGATCACATAATAATTATTGTTGATGCATTATATCCCTGGATTTCAAATGTTGTTTTGTTTATCCCATTATTGCAGTTGTTGACCCCTTTTTTCTGTATCAACTCTTGTTGTTGTTCCATAATTTGCAGTTGTTGATGACATAATTTCTTTTTGCAGTTGTTGATGACATAATTCCATAATTCCCACTAAATGCAGTTTTGTTGATACCATAATTGTTTGTTGTTGATCCCATAATTTCAGTTGTTGACCTCTTTTTGTAGTTGTTGATACCATATTTGCAGTTGTTGATTCCATAATTTCTGTTATGAATCCCATATTTTGCAGTTGTTGATACCGTAATTTTGCAGTTGTTGACCTCTTTTGTAGTTGTTGATACCATAATCGAAGTTGTTGATACCATAATAGTAGATGTTGATCACATAACTGCTGTTGTTGATCCCATAATTTTTGTTGTTGACCCATTAACTTGTTCATGGATATCAGTTTTTGTGTGTTACTCTTTGAATTTTTTTTTTTTTTTGTATTTTCTAGAGATCTTTCCAGTTGCTTTTGGTATTGTACCTTGCGAAAATTGTGACAGTTGGGAATGGTTCCTAACCAACCTGAAGGGTATTATTAGTGAAGACCGTCCACTGACCATCATATCAGACCGTGGAGCTGGCCTTTTGAAGCATGTCCCTCTAGTCTTTCCAAAAGCTTTCCATTCTTTTTGTTTGTACCACATGAAAGGTAATGTTCCTGTTCCAAAGGGTAAGAGCAGGCAAACTGCTGTGAAGTTGTTTGAAGAGTGCTACACTGCCTTAACAAAGGAGAAATTTTTTGCCGCCGCCAAGAGTTTGAGCAATCTCAAGCTTGATTCAGTGATTGATTGGATGGTGAAGATTCCATTTGAGAAATGGGCAGCTCATGCTTTTCAAGGAGAAAGGTGGGGTGAGAACACCTCGAATATTGCGGAGAGTTTTAATAGTGTTATCAAACATGAGAAGCGGCTCCCAAAGACTAGAGATTGTGGATTGTATTCGTGCTTATGTAATGGAGAAGAACTACGAAAGGTTGGTGTTGTCTAGTAAGTGGAATTCCAGACTTACACCACGGATGCAAGCTAGACTCAACAAGAGGATTACCGACTGTCGTTTCTACAAGTTTAGAAGAGCAAGTGATAAAGTATTTGAAATAATTTCTCCCACTGGTAAGCATATGGTGGATTTGGATGCTAGGACATGCACCTGCAATTGGTGGCAGAAGCATAGTTTCCCTTGCACCCATTCCATGAAAGCTATGTTGCAGATTGGGGAAGACGAACCTTACAAGCACATCAGTCTGTATTATACCACCGAGTACTACAAAGGTTTGTATGCTCGTCCTATCTATCCTATTCCCGACCATGAGAGGCCGCCTAAAATTAATGAAGAAGGTTATGTCCTACCTCCCAATGGTGGTCGAGCGTCAGCTGGAAGGCCAACTGCTTCAAGGTACGGGGTTCTCGAGAGAAAGTTCGCAAGAAGAGGAAGTGTGGTCAGTGTGGAAGACTTGCCTTCCACAACCGTCGTAGTTGTCGCACCCCCTTTGGCTCCCCCTGCACCAAGTGTTTCGCAGTAGGAGTCTAACTCCCGAGAATGATCAACTTCTTGAGGAGAATGTTGTTCGAAGTTTTCTCTGGATGATTTACTATTTCTCTGAACTCTTTTTTTTTACCTTTTTATGCTAGTTTGTTGAATGATCAACATGGATGTTAGTTATCTTTATGCTTTCTCTATTTTTTGTTGTTAGATTTCTTGTGTTTTTAATGACATACATTCTCTATTATTTTGTTTAGCAATGTCATTCTTGTCAGTTTATGTCAGTTTGCGTGTTTCTTGTTTTTTTTTTTACAGGAAAAAATACTATATAAACTGTATCAACATATCAATGTTGATGCAAGTCAGGGTATCAACTTTCAATGTTGATGCCCTATTACTGGATCAAGTTCCATTTGTTGAGGCTTGCTGAAATGAAAAAATTTGCATGGTTACAAGTTAACTACTTTATCTGTGTATTCCTGCAAGCTTTTTACTATGTAAATAGTAACAACATGTTAATGTTGATCCAAGTCATGGTATCAACATTCAATGTTGATACCTCTTAGTGCATCAACTTCCATTGTTGATGCCTACTGAAAAGAAAAAAATTTCATGGTTTTATCCGTATATATTCAAGTTGATACCATGAGCTGAGCATACCTGTAATTCTTACTACCAAGACCCATTCACTTTACTTTATGTGAAACCAATCAGTTTTTCATCAATTAATTTTTTGACCCATTGTTTTTTGGTATCAACTTCCATTGTTGATACCAAAAATGTATCAACTTCCATTGTTGATGCTCAATAAAAAAAAATTCATGGTTTTATCTCGTATTTTACAAGTTAACTCCATTAGCTGATCATACCTGCAACCTGTACAAGCAACATTCATTTACTTTCATAACCAAACCATTCATTCACTTGATAATCACTTTAGTAACTAATAGTAATATTAATTGATAACAAACTAGTACTAAACACATCCTCCAAATAAAAGATGTGTTTTCAAACTAACAGTTTAAATAAATTAGCAGACCTACACAGAGCAACTAAATTAGTTACCAGCAAATGTTAAACTACACGTAAGTGTGTTTGCTCTAATCTAATGGTTCAACCGAATCTTGTAGGTTGATAACCTCTTCGACCGAGTCTGTAATTTCTTGTACTTGCTTACCATCTAATTCTTCAACAGAATCTTGAATGTTGACTACCTCTTCAATCGAGTCTTTAAGTTGCAAAGTTGGTTGCCATGCATTCAATTCGGATAATATTCGGCAAAGTAATCTTTGCTCTCTTCCGGTTTATGTTCTCATGGTATTGGACCTTCTTACCATCTAAATCCCAAAGCAATCTCCACGCTTCACCAAGCACTTCATGAATAAGCAGACGTGCATTGCGCAGTCCAAACCCCTGTTGCGCTGGTGTAGGGTAATGGTCTAACTTTGTAATTACATGTTCATCTGTCTCAACATCTTTTATACCCATTTCGTTCAGGACTGGAGTCAGAGTTTGTACCATGACATTGTACTGCTCGTTGTATCGTTTGTAGTGATGAATGGTGTTGAAGATGAACCATCTTCCACGTATCAACGCAAGAAGTACCCAGTGGAAGGGTTTCCCAGTCCTATCTTGTAGACACATCGGTATCATCGCATTGCTTCACTGTCATCCACTGGGTATCTTTTCCTCAAGTTTGCTGGAATCTTAGTTGATTCCACTTTCTGTATATCCCCGCTAGCTACTGCACCCCTCATTATTTGCTGCATCATTTTCTTGGCAGTTAGTTTGTTTTTTACTGATAACAACAATAATTCATTCATTTGTTCATCATAATTTTATGTAACTAGTTATTCAAAAGACAGATTAAGAGTTGTTACTTACATAAGCATTTGAATTCAGAATTAAGTGCTTCTTCCCATAGTATGCGGGCTTAGATGGATTTTCCATCTTGGAATTCAGCACGGTGTTGTAGTAATCAACTATCTCACTGTTAATGTTGATGTTGTTCATTAGAAATTGGAGATGCCTTCCAGTGACCCACTCTTCTTGTTCATTGTCGAAATAAAAGGTACACGCTTTGCACTGCATTTGCAAAGTTTTTGTTAGCTCCCTGACATTACATAACATATTAATGTTGAAGTATTATTATCTTGACATTACATATCAGTCAAATTCTAACTGCAACTTGGTTATTATCATGGCATCAACTTTCATTGTTTATGTCTATGAATAAACATGCAATTTGTTTTGAGTTACATACCATTCTGTTGCTTGCTCAAAGAATGGACCAATGACCCTTTTTTCGTCCCCTCGGTGCGGGATTCCCGAGTTTGAGGTCTTCCGGCTTATTCGGCGGTATTGGCTCGGTGGCGTCTCATCAACGTAATCATCAAGGAGGTGAATAATCGCATCCTCTTTTTCTTCAACTCCTCCCCTTTCTTCTTTCCTTTGGTTCCTTCTCTGGTCCTCTTCTTCACATTAACTCGGAGGTGTGTATTTATCGGCGCATTCCTTGATGACCTTGTGTTATACCTCCTTCCTCTTCCAATGACTTCATACTGATTCCTTTGTCTCTGCGCCGCTTCGTAATCATCCTCTTGGGTGGTGTCTTCGTCTTGATTGGGCCATCAATTTCATCCAATCCGAATAGAACTTTAAGGCCTTCCAAGACATTATCGTCACCTGTTTTCGGTGTAGGAGTATATTCTGTTTGTTGTGATGGATCATCTTCCATCTCTTTTTCATCAGTAGGAGTATAAATTTCAGCAGTGATCGCATCGAAGCTTGGACCACCGGAGTTTGGGGTAGTACCTGCAAGGAAATAATCCAATTAGATTAACATGTAATAGTCCTATTTAAACAAGTATCAACATATCAATTGTTGACTCATTTTTTTTGGAATCAACAATTGTTGTTGATTCTTCTATTGTTATTAACAAGGAATCAACAATTGTTGTTGATGCTATCTCATGGCATCAACTGCTGTTGTTGATCTATATAACATTGCGACATTAGCATTATAACCAAAAATAAAACTAGCATTTTATCTCTAGCATTACAACAAAATTTTATATGTTCATTTGTCATAATGAAAGAACCCAAACTGAAACTTGTATAATCAAAATTATCAACATACTTTTTCATAATCACGATTTGCATACATTTTCAAATTGTATAATCACAGTTGTAGGGACATTACCCGATTTCTCTGGAAGTATAGCCTTAATTGGAGGAGTTGAATAAACAAGTACATCTCCCACCATCTCCACTTCTTCCATGTTTGTTCTCTTTTCTTCATTATTATCATCTTAATCGGTTGAGCTGTTTTACAAATATCTGCAATCACATTAGCAATCTGTAGATTCACTTCCTCATTTGAGTCTGCAACCACATTAGCAATCTCTCGGATTCACTTTTCTCATCCGAGTTACAGATATCTGGAACCACATTAGCAATCTGAAGATTTGCTTCCTCTTGTCTTCTTTTTCTTCTTTTCCTAAAGCACGTCCCATCCTCCGACTTGCCAATAAATTTGGGTCTATTTGTACATTGACATTCAATCCACTCGATAACCCTTTTTAAAGCTTTTCTCGCAAATCGGTTTCACCTCCATCCGAAAGTGACACGGTGCCATTTGACTTGATTCTTCTTCTTCATTCAAGTCATCTTCATCCTCGCTTTTCAGAAGGTTTCAATTCGGTTTCCATCTCGGCTTCAGTCGATTTCTAGATGGTTCTTCATTTAAAGCAGTCTCAATCATAGCATTGATTTCTGTTGAGTACTCTCTGACGTTTCTCTTGCTTTTTGAGATTTTTCTCCTTTTCTTCCCATTGCTTCACTTCTATAGCAATTTCATCAAGTCTCGCTTTATCCTCAAGCTTCAAATGCATCATGTCCTTGTTGTTGTCAATAAGTTTCTTCATGAATATTATGTTGCTCATTGATTTAGTTGCTTGCCCCCTCCTTTCATATGTTATCTCTTGGTTGTCAAGTAGAAGATTAATGTTTTCCTCTATCATATTCTCATTCCTATGCCTCTCTACTTCCAACTGACGTGCTGGTGCTAACATGTCTATCAAATACATCTCTTCTTCTGTTATCGGATCAACAACATCTTCATGAACCTGCAAATCGACATAAAAATACAGTTAGCATAATATTTTTTTCCAAATTTATAACCATAATATATCTTTCACGAGGGGGCGTAGCCCCCGAGTGATTTGCGACACTAAGACTGAACTACATGTTAGATATGATGTCAACTACCGTTGTTGACACAAAATAGAATGTGGCAGATTTAAATTTCTGTGTAAACATTTGTTGTTGACTCCAAGAAATTGTATCAACTTCTATTGTTGGTACACAAAATATATATTTTTGATTACATTCATTTTTGGGTCAACTTCCATTGTTGACATAGATTCAATAAATGTGCAAGTATAATCTGTATACATACAAATGCTCCCTAAACTGGTATCAACTTCCATTGTTGACACAAGTATAATTGTTATAATCAGTACACATTTGTGTATCAACTTCATTTTGTTGATACACTAACTTTGTTTGTTGACTCCCTAAACTGGTATCAACTTCCTTTTGTTGACATGATAAAAAGTGAAATCTATTTGAAATATAAATTGAGTAAACAAATATGTTACCTTACGAGTGAACCAAGTCATGTCCATGGTATCTCCACATTTCCCTTGAAATTGTTTTACCAGTTCTTTGCAGATTGCGTGTTGGCTCCATCTCATGAATCTTGGTGTTGCGGTTTCAAAATTTGTCCTCTTTGCAACGAAGTTTTTTGTATGTTCGCAGAACCAATACTGCATACAGAGAATCAATGAGGTTAGTTTGACGTACAGTATGCATTTTACTATTTTCAAAAATAAACATTATATTAAATGAACTTTTTCTTTTTTTTTACCGGCAGTAGAATTGTGCAGCCAGGAACACTTCCATTCTTTCCTTTCTGCTTTCCAATGTATTTAAGAAGATAGGTTACTATGTGATCTGTCCATGACACTTTCTCCATGTTCAAAATATAAGGAAGCCAATTCTTTGCAAGTCCTGTTGCACCAGAATCTGGGAAGAAGACAAATGTGCACAGCCACATAGCAAATAGTCTCACAAAATGCTGTGGGTCAGACTGATCCTCAGCGGCAGCTTTTAGTTTGCGCTCAATTTCAGACTTCTTTATTTTATCACTCTTATGTTCTTCTTCCCCTTTCCGAACTTGTTCTCAAACCATGTAGTGACTACAGCATCATTTTTTTTCTTCAACAACTTCTTCAACTCCTCACTCTCGATGACCCTTTTTATCTTGAAGATTAATGAAAAGTCTGTTGGCTCTATTTTGCACTGATAAGAAGTTTTCTTTTTCCAAACTGAATATGTTCTTTTCTTTATCAAATGCTCCAATAAGTAGCTGTATTGCCGGGACGATTTTGACTAACCACTTATCATTTGTTGCATCGATCTCTTTTCCAGTGTAGAATGGTCTTATAAATTCCTTAACACACATTCCTTTAGTGCTTTTCCATTCTTGTTATCTCCTCCTACTTCAAATAGCTTGTATAGAAAGTTGCACATTTCAATCAATGGTATTAGACTTGATTTGAACTTCGTTTCGCTCTTCCTACTTCGACCTGCATACACGCAACTCATTCATTTAATTTTTATATTTAATATAGAAATGAACTTAACTATATTGCAGCATAGAACTCAAATAAAAAATAATGTATAAAGTTTTACCTGTTTTTTCTTCCTCTGTTTCGCCTTCTGCGTCTACTTGTTGTTGTTCTGATTCTGAATATGATTCTTCATCCTCTGAATCATCTTCAACCTCCAGCTTTTTCTTTCCTTTACGTGCTTCTACTTGTTGTTCATTGTTCTTCTTCTTCTTTCCAGTTGCTTCCTCTTCCTGGTCATTCTTCTTATTGGTCTCCCTCTTTCTTTTTGTTGCTTTAGCTCTTTGACTTTCTTGTTCCGATTCGTCTTCTTCCGAATCTACTTCTGGTTCTTTATTTCTGCTGCTCTTTCTTCTTTTAACAACATCTTGCTCTTTATCAACCAACAACTGCTTGTTCACTCTCTTCTTTTTTGTGGCTACATCTTTATTACTCTGTTGTGAATTATCTTCTTCTGTACTCTTCGGATTTACCCTTGGTGATCTTCTCACTCCTTTCATCTATTTTTAAAACAACATTAATTTTGTCAGCATTCAATAATCAAAGTATTTTTAAAACATCATTAATTTTGTCAGCATATGTTGTTGATACCATCAAGTGGTATCAACTCCTGTTGTTGACAACAATCTACTTGTATAATTCCTGTTGTTGATACCATCAAATGGTATCAACTTCTATTGTTGATACCAGCAACTGGGTATCAACTCCTGTTGTTGACAACAATCTACTTGTATAATTCCTGTTGTTGATACCATCAAATGGTATCAACTTCTATTGTTGATTCCAGGATATTCTATAACCAAAATAGTTATTACATGACATTATTTGGTAAGTTATTAGTTTTATGTTCTGTCATTCATTTATAATCAATAACAACAATTACCATATAGTCTTAGACACTAGTTTCATTACCATATAGTCTTAGACACTAGTATTATATCTCTAGCTTCATTCATTCAACAAGTAACAAGTTCATGGCTTATTCATTACTTATACCTCATAAGCAGGATAACAACTCCTATTATTTCACCTCATCTGTTAGCATCAACAACTGAAACATCGACTCCTATGCTTATTCATTTTAATTTCACAGAACCCAACATCATACATACAACAAAGCATTTCAAGGCATTTTCGTGTATCAACAAAGCATTTCATGGTATCAACAAAGCATTTCAAAGTGTATCATCAAAGCATTTGGTCATCAAAAAAGCATTTGACCTCATAACAAGGATATCAACTCCTATTTTATCACCTCATCTAAAGCATCAACAACTGAAATTGGATATCAACATCGACTCCTATGCTTATTCATTTGAATTTCATATAACCAACATCAACTGAAACTAGAATTTAAGTTATCAACTCTAATTGTTGATATCATAGATACAACAAAGCATTTTAGGGTATCAACTCTAATTGTTGACCCCATATATTAACATCAACAACAACTGAAAGTGTGACTAATTGAAGAAATTGTTTCTTACCTCTTTCATTTGAAGCGCAACTTCTGAAAACTCAAAATCAACTTCTAACCTAAAATCAAAATCAATGAATTAGATTCAAAACTAAGTTCATACCAAGTTAAATCAAACACATAATAGCAGGAATTGGTCATAAATCGTACATGCAACAACATTTTTTTCTCATAAAAATAAATCTGAATTTCTAAAACCTAAGAAATCTACTTCAAAATGTTAAAAAAACATCATCGGAAGGAAAATCTCCATCAATACGAGTAAGTAGAAGATGATAATCATGTTTACCTCTTTCAATTTTGTATTTGAATCTTCAAAATCAGTAAAATTTAATTTTCTATCATTTCTTCTTTGATTTCTGGATTATTCAAACTGAGAATGATGAAAACCAAATCGGTTACTGAGACTGAAACTGGATTATATATAAGTTGACGGTTTCTTATTCGACGGTTTTGAATTTCAAAATTTCAGCAGTTTTTTGTAACTGCAAGATGGAGAAGAAGTGGCGAGAGGAAAGCCGTGAATTGTTTTGAAAACGGCTAATGCACTAAATGAGTCTCCAACGTTAAAACCCTTAAATATATTGAGGGGTAAAATAGTAATCTGACAATCCGGATATTTTAGGGGAGGGTATATTTATTTTAGGGGAAGGGTATTTTTGTTGGGCCTCTATTATAGGGGTATTTAATTAATGTACCCTAAAAATTATTTCATGAAATACATGCCGATAAGAAAAAGAGAAATTGGGTCAATTGCCCAAATATTTTTAGAACATGGTTTTAATGGACGAGTAAAAATTAGTATGGGTGAAATGGACACCACAAAAAATAACAAGAATGAATCTGGATTCATCCTGGCTTAAACTTATAAAATAGTGAGGATGAAACTGGAATTATCACAAGATGTCTTTAGATCTAACAATAGTCTAAAGATTTCATCGATACTTCGATCTAGTTTGAGTGAATCTTATAGTAGAAGAGAAGATTCTCGAGAATAAACAAACTAGGTACAATCAAAGTTTCAACAACCGCTAGTCAATCAAATCAATCTAAAACTAATAACATTGAAGTTATCTAGTTTCCCACCAATCATACTCGTAGAGCTTCTTGATCCCACAAAAGTCTTTAAACGAGCAGTCGTAAGGGATTTCATCTAATTACTAGATGACTGCTACAGCAGTGCTGAGACGACCAAAGTAGGGGGCCTGTTTTTGTGACGCAATTTGTTACAGATTTTGCAACAAAATCTGTAACAGTGATATTATAACATTTATAAGCGTTATACTCGTCTAACACTTATATTGTAACAATTTTGTAACATTTCAGTAACAGCTTTAGATCTGATGGCTGAATTTTGTTGGTAATCAACGATCAAGATTAAAATTAAAAGTTTAGGTGATGGTTTTTTTGACCATTTTCATGCCTAATTAGCCGTCAATCGGGTCGACTTCCAACCGTTTTCATCGCTCCTAACCATAGTCGGGGACGATAAATCTCCGATTGTTGATTCAATTTCGAGAAAAAATGACCAATACCCATTCAATTGGATCGATTAAAAATGAAAAAAAAAAGCATTGCAAGCGATGCATTTTTAGGCTCCATATTGACAGTATAGAAGGGACTCCCTTCGGTCGTCCCGATGATACTTTCCTCTCCGAATAGACGGCTCCACCAAAAAAAACAAGGAAGATGAAGTTTTCCTGGCTCTTAGGATAGTTTGCTAGAAATGCAAATTTAGGTATTTATAGACCAAGGATGTTTGGACATCAAGAAATTTTCAAAACGGAAAATATTCTCAAGATATGCAATGAATAGCAAAATTTGGTTTTCCTAATTCCAATAAATGCTTGTCCAATATTTCCGAAATATCTCAATAGAAAATCTACAATTAGTATGCACATTACTAATTTATTCTCTAGAGCTACACATTAATTGCTGGTAATTAATGCATATAAAATCAAAATCCTTAATTAAAAGATTCTTAATTTATTTCGGAAAATGATCACCTTGAGTACTAAGAAATATCTTTGAAAAATTGATGAAATAAGATGCTCAAATACTTAATGATTACATTCTTGACATTACCACATTAACCAAATATATTTTTCGGTATCTCTAAAAACTCTAGACTAATAGGAAATCCGAAAAGTTAATTTTGGTTAAATTTTTGTGTTATAACCGATTACAGTTCTCACTAGGATCGGTTACACCTCTCACTAGCACCCGTTACTGTTCTCACTATGATCGGTTACACCTCTCATTAGGATCGGTTACAGGTCTCACTTGGATCGGTTCCATATACACATGGTATTTCTTGTGATCGGTCACACCAGTTACCAGGATCGGTTACCAATTACAAGGATCGATCACACATAACACTCGTGATCGGTCACACCAATTACTAGGATCGGTCATACCAATTACAAGGATCGATCATACCATCACATGGTGATTACTTAGTATCGGTTACACCAAATAATAAAAACTAGTCATACCAGATTAGAAATCAGGCATTGTGATTAGTTATACCAAGATACATAACATAAGTTAATATCGGTTCTACCATCTCACACATATTAGTCATCCGAAGATTTGCAATGAATAGCCGGACCAATAAGCCTAATGATTTCCCTTTCGATTCACGAAATAAGTTCATGAATATACTTCCTTTAGAAAAAAAATAAATATTGTTTCCTAGTGCATTAAGAGCGAATTAATGAGAGAATAAATCAGAATTAAAGACAAAAATGAATTGAATTAATTAGATTTTTTCAAAAATCAGGCATTGTGACACAAAAAAATAGAAATAATTTATACGCCCCCACAATTAAAGAATTTATTTTGATTTTCAAAAAGTTTAGGAAATAATTCATTTTTTCCAAAAAGATTAGTTAATAGAGCCTAAGCCCAAACCTTGGTGAAGACAAAAATATTCCAGCCCCACCCGTTCCACCCACATTGTTTTACTATCCATCCATAAAGGAATAGCTATATAGTGGAACTCCTCTTTAGTTATACCCAATGTGGGACTAAAGGTTCTATTTCATTCACTCATATGAAAATGAGTAAGAGCTTTGCCAAAAGTTCCATTCCCACCAAAACCATAAAATCAAACCATTAAAAACTCATTTTCCCAACGGTGATTACTTAGTATCGTTACACCAAATAATAAAAACTAGACAGATTAGAAATCAATGATTAGTTATACCAAGATACATAACATAAGTTAATATCGGTTCTACCATCTCACACATATTAGTCATCCGAAGATTTGCAATGAATAGCCGGACCAATAAGCCTAATGATTTCCCTTTCGATTCACGAAATAAGTTCATGAATATACTTCCTTTAGAAAAAAAATAAATATTGTTTCCTAGGATGAAATCTTCACCATAACCCATTCACATAATCATAACAACATATACAAGATTATGTAGATGTCATATCTACGAAGTTCAAAAGATAAACGTTATGCTTCGTAGTCTAATTACCTAATACTATGATCATCTATTATGATCATGTCATATCACTAGAGTATTATTCAGTATGTACAATATATACAGCTTCCCAGTTATGTTTTCAATATGCATGACTTGAAAGATACTTTAGGAATGAAACAATTCAAGTCAATATTACTAACCTCAAGTGGAAGGATGATGTCATCGTTGTAGTTCGCCACTTCTTCACATTCTTCAGGTCTTCGGAGTAATACCTGTATGTCTCAACATTCCTAGACTTTCTAGTCTAACCTAAATGAAGTTGACTCTAGTATTTAATAAAGTGACTCTAAATGAGTTTTGATACACTAAAATATGACAATCAAATTTGATATACCAACGCTTGGTGAGTTCAACCGAGCTATGCGCTAAAAATTATAATATAAACAATTATAATGCGGAAATAAAGTAAAGCACACACCATAATTTTGTTATTGAGGAAAACTACAATCTTGTAGAAAAACCCCGGGACCTAGTCCAGTTTTGAATACTCAATGAATTAAGACGCTACAAAAATTTAACTTACAACTTCGTGTAGAAGAGACCAAGCAATCTAATATCCTAGTTAGTCAGATTCAGCAGTATTCTTGATTTGATAACATCTAGCATAACCAAAGTTCTCAATAGACGTTTGATACTAGATATCCTCGCAGAACATGCATTCTCTTTAGGGTTAAATCTAATATATATTCTCAATGGTTCACAATAACTTCTGCTATCAATCTTTCAACTGGAAATACAATATTCCTTTGGATCGTTTTCCAAACAGTAAAGGATCAAAACTGTTTGGTAACCAAACTCAATTTCTAATCACAATACCAAAATATATGATAAAGCACAGTTACGAATCTTCTATTTTTAAGATCCATTACCGGATCCGAAGCACCTAGGTTACGAGATCAAACAAGATAATAATTACCAAAATAATCAATCTTGATTACAAGGTTTATGATAAAATCACAAACAACTTGTTGATCTAAAAAGGCTTATGTTTATCGAAAATAAACAACCTTTTAACCGGAAAACCAAGTCACAGAAAGTCACACCAAGATCAAAACAAAAGAACAAAGTTTTCAAATCTTCAAAGTTTTCAATCTTCGATTTAATCTTCAAAGTAATAACCTGCAAAAAAAAAACTTGATTCCTTATTGATTTGTCGCACAGAACGGAGTTTGTTAACAATGGAAAATCGGTGAATCTATCTTACGGAACCAGAAAAACTTAGATCCGTAGCAACATTAAATCTTTGATCTAGTTTCAGTGAGGCATATATCAGAACAGAAGGTTCTCAATAATAAACAACCCAGGTGCAATCAAAGATTCAACAACCATTAGTCAATCAAATTAGTAATCTAAAACTAAAATAAAAATGTAATTATCTAGTATCCCACCAACGGTACTCGTAGAGTTTCTCGATCGCACATAAGTCTTTAAACGAGCGGTCGTAAGAGATTTCGCCTAATTAGGGTACTTTCCTCTCTGATTAGACGGCTCCACCAGAAACAACAAGAATTGAAGTTTGCATGGATCTTAGGATCGTTTGCTAGAAATGCAAACTTAGGTATTTATATACCAAGGATGTTTGGACACCAAGGAATTTCCAAAACTGAAAATATTCTCAAGATATGCAATGAATGCCCAAATTCGGTTTTCATAATTCTAATAAATGTTGGTCCCATATTTTCCGAAATCTCTCAATATGAAATCTCCAATTAGTAAATGCACATTACTAATTTTTATTTTCTTAAGCTATACATTAATTGCTGGTAATTAAAGCATATCAAATTAAAAACCTTAATTAAAATATTCTTAATTTATTTCGACACACGATCACCTTGAGTACCAAGGAATATCTTTGAACAATAAATGATAATAGTTACTGCTCATGGTCAAAGTATGTTGACATATTTTCACTACAAATCCTTATTTCATATTTACATGGATTCTCTTTCTTAGAATCAGTTATACCACACTTCCAAACAAGTTTAGAAATTGTTTGTCAGTGTTCCAAGACTAGTATGTGATTGGTCATACCAAATCACAATGGTTAATTATCATCAATCCTTCCAAGTCACATACATGGGTTCAACTCGGTTATACCAATCACTAGGATCGGTTATACCTAAATATGGTACCTACTTGTGATCGGTCACACCAGTCACTAGGATCGGTTACACCAATTACAAGGATCGGTTTCATTTACACATGGTATTTGTGATCGGTCACACCAGTCACTAGTATCGGTTACACCAATTATAAGGAACGGTTACACCAATTACAAGGATCGTTCAAAAAACACTTATGATCGGTCACACCAATTACTAGGATCGGTCACACAATTACAAGGATCGATCATACCATCTCATGGTGATTACTTAGTATTGGTTACACCAATTACCAGGACCAGTCATACCAAATCATAAGTCTAGGCATTGTAGTCGGTTATACCAAGATACATAATATGAGTTAAGATTGGTTCTACCAACTCACACATATTGGTCATCCAAAGATATGCAATGAATAGCTGGACCAATAAATCTATTGATTTCTCTTTCGATTCATGAAAAAGTTCATGAATGTACTTCCTTTAAATAAATGTAAAACATTGCTTCCTAGGATTAAATCTTAACCATAACCCATTCACATAATCATAACACTATATACATGATTATGTCGATGTCGTATCTACAAAGTTCAAAAGATAAGTGTTATACATCATAGTCTAATTACTTAATACTATGATCATATTATTATAATCAAGTCTGTAACCTCGCATGTTATGTTTTCCATTCTAAAGACTTGAAAGAAATAAGATAGAAATGGAACAAGTCAAGTATGTAGTTACTAACCTCAAGCTGAAGGATAATGTCTTCGTTGTCTTCAATCCATGTTCAAATTTTCTTGAGTAAGTGGAGCACAATATTTCTATCGTTTCTAGTCTAACCAAACGAAGTTGACTCTAGTTCACTTATTAAGAGGCTCGAGTTTTTGAACTAAATATGACAACCAAACTTGACATACCAACACTTGGTGGGTTTAACCGAGCAGTTCTCTAACAACGCTGGTGTCAACAACTAAGGAGTCCAAGTTAGAATACAATGAGCCCATGAACGTACTTCCAATGGGAAGTTTCTCACCTTTCGCTATTTTTATAGCACTAGGAGCTACAAATGGCTTTAACAAAAGTCCACCGTCTGCAAACACATTTCTGGACAACCATAAAGACAAGGAAGTAGCAATGGTGAATGTACTATCCGCGAGATTACTGGGATCCTTCTTTATAGGCTACCAATAACTTAACCATTGAATATAATAGTTACCAAACGTTTGATTAGTCTCATGCATCATAGCTGCCAATACTTCAGACACCGCAATCTCCTTTACTGAAGAACTTTCAGGAAAATTACCCGTGATAGGAAGATGCAACAACACTTACACATCCTCTAAAGTGATGGTAAACTCTCACCATATGTATATGAAAGTGTGAGTGGGAATACACCATCGATCAAGCAAAGCTACAATACCTCGCACATCGTGATTAATAAACAATTCTCCAGTCGCCCTAACAGCCTCGGTTATTTGTGCAATGTCTAACATGGCTCGACACATGGTCATGACCTAGCATATGCCTCGTCCATCCTGAGAAGTCGTTTAAAGGTCTTCGAGAAATTTAAGTCTATGGACGAAGCAGAATAATGTTCTCCGTGCAAGCAGATGCGAATTATTGCTTGGGGAGAAACCAGCTTTCTCTAAGTAATTTTACTGGGATTCATCAGAGAGGAAATGCATAACCTAGAGGACATTTTTCGGGTCTATATCATACTACAAATATTTCATCATCCAAATTTGGTGTATTCTTAATTATTGATCCTTCTTTTTCTTCGTCATCGTTTGAGGCATTATCATAGATATCGTCTGACATCTCTGCAAGGTAGGTGCAACATTCATGCAATATTTATACTTCAATAATCATTCATACGAGATGCGAATTTTAGCAAAGCAATGGAATTGAAGTGTAACAATATTGCATGATAGTTCTATCATAAATATGCATACATCAACTGAAAATGATATGCGTATATATAACAGTAACAATTCAAAATCTTACTTGTATACAATATCACTAGCAACTAGTATGATATCACAAGAGTTGATACTTTAAGGACTTGCCCGTCTCTTCGCAAGGAGTTATAGAAATACCTTCAAAGACGAGAAAAGTTTGTTTTATAAAATTAAAACTTGATTTTCTAAAACTAAAAACGTGATTAACTCACATAAATAATTTTTTATAAAGGAAGATTCTCCACCTTTCAAAAAACAAAGGGAGAAAAGTCACGAGTAACTCACGTGAAAAAAAAAAAATCTATGAAAGTCATTCACTTTTCGAAATTGGACAGACGTTCATTCTTTAAACAAAAACGTGAAAGCTCACGTCCATCAAAAAAAATTGGTCGGTGTCGGAACCCGTCCGGAAAGTCGTTGGCGTTGATCGGTCGGTATTGGCGCCGGCAAAAATTTTTTCCCCTGATGCTCAGACGTGAAGATGGATGAAGATAGGAGGTGCTTTGGTCGGTGGGAAGAAATTGTTTTTATTTAAATAATAATAAAATAAGATTTTAATCCCTTTTATACTAATTTTGTTTCCTAAACCTAATTAGGCAAGTGCTAAACCCACCAAGTTGGTCTTTCGGCCACCAAATCAGCGGTGCCTTATCGATTTGCGCTCTCAAGACAACGGTCTATCATATTGCCAAGATCATCATTCAAACCATTGCTCAAGCTGACATCATTATAGCAAATCGAGGATTCTGGTAACATTTCTCATGACTAAGTTTATTCGTTTATGATTAAAAAAAAACAACCATTCAGTGCGTACTGCGGAACATGACTGTCCCTTACTAAGTAGGGGACTTAATGTTGATGGTGGATTTTTTATGAAGGCTAAAAATTGTAAAATCATAATTTTACGTATTTTTGACCCGACTTCAGACGAATATATGAAATTCGTATTCTAGAATTTAGACATAAAATCTCATGTCACGATGATCACTGACTGTGTGTGTACCCTCTTCAGAGCATGCATGAATATGTATTTATATATTAGAGCCTCTTAGCTGAGATTTCAATATTCTGCATATTCATCATTTATACTGAGCAATTCCAGTGCACATTTCTATATAGCATCGAGAATGATTGGAAGACTCCTAGATGGATTTTCCACTAGTGTAGAGCAATAACGTCTTCGGGATGTCGCAAATGTTACCTGACCATGCAGAATAAAAGTACAAAAAGAGTATGATGCTTCTTCCACTACCTCATACATCGATTCTCGATTAAACATAATGCGCATAGACATATTGCCTGCTAGTATAGAGCCATCAATTAATTAATTCTAGTGTTGTATTTATCAATAGTTCCTATAATATTTTCTACTTTCATGCCAAAATTGAGAGTTTCAGCCAAGATCAAACTCTTCTGAAAATACAAATATTGCACGAACGTCTAATGAAAAATAACAAAAATTCTCAAGAATAAACGGTCGTCGACATGGTGGCTCGTGCACCACCATGGCCGGTCACTTGGCTACATGGTCGGCCGGTCCCAAATTCCTTAATCCATATATTGGATAATCCTCTATTTTGACGAATCCACTTCCACCAGTTGTATCATCCTCCATACACCGCCTAGCTGGTCTCTCCACCACCATCAATTTCATCGACCATATATTTTGTCATTCGACAACTCATGATATGGTAGACCAGGAATGAGTATTTTACAATAATTTAGCAATATCTGATTTCTTGTCAAATATTCGACGGTCCATGATTGAGCAATATCATTAGGCCAACGTTCATCGATCGAAAACATCTGAGTATCATTGATACCTCAGCGGGAAAAATGATATGTCACTACAAATCAGACTCTACGTTTATGCATTATTATTGGCCCCGCAGACACCTTATATATGCTTAATGAGTCACATAGCATTTTCACATTCGTCAATTATATGCTCGACTCATCAAGGATAAAACTCATGGTCTAGCCGAGTCAACAACTCACCAATTAAATATATGTCTTCCTTGCAGACTCCACATACATGAGACATTAATCATGTCACATGGGGGAATTAACTAGGGTTTTGGTTTGGCAGCCTACATCACGTGTGATTTAACAGCACATTCACGATGTGAAAAGTGAGTAATTCGTGCTGGAAGTTGAAGGCGTTAAAAAAGTAATGGATAGACAATCAACCAAGTCCCTCGCGCAATGTGGAACTGGTTCAACCATGATTTCCCACTTCCTCACTCTTCCACTCCTCTGCAACTATCACACTTACTGGAAATCAATGTGTTAACTACTTCTGTAATATGAATAGGTTCACCAACCTATGATTTAACAAGTAAACATAACATTTATCCGCTGAACTTAACTGAATAAAACTCAATATATTAAATTTGCAAAAGTCACCAACAGGGAGAATTCAACACATCCACAATCCATTCCATTGATCTCACACAATTCTCAACTTCATCCTAAAGATCGACCCTCTTTGTGACCGAATTGACTCTCGAACGGTCTCTGTCTTGATTTAGGCCTGACTGATACAAATTGATCTCCCAAACTCAAAGAGCTCATGTGCAGTGCATTTGTTAAATGTTTGGGCAATTTTCAAAATTGGGGATTTTTTTTACGCACTACTCTGTACTTTTCCTCAAAAACTAGCGAATCGTTTTTGCCCACCAACACTATTAAGCCGGCGGTTATAAAATGACATTTTATTGATGGGTTGGTTGTTTCTTTATGTCTTATGAAGTATTACGAAGAACAAAGCTAACAGAGGATCGTAGGAACTTCTATCCTTGAAAAGAATAAATGATGTCCCTACTCCTTGGTCCCATCCACATCGTCAATGGTACTCGTAAACGATTGGGTGATACTGAAGGGTAACCTATCCATTACCAAAATAATTAGGATAAGGGGTTCTTCATATTACTTGATAAATTTCTTGTGGAATATCCCCTAATTTTTGGTAGTATCCCCAATTGTGCCTTCATCTTTTATCCTTGGACAACAGGCATTATAAGGGCCAGCAAAGTTTGTTTTATGAAATGAAAACTGGATTTTCTAAAACTAAAAACGTGATTAACTCACGTAAATAATTTTTTATAAAGGACGATTGTCCACCTATCAAAAAACAAAGGGAGAAAAGCCACGAGTAACTCACGTGAAAAAAAAATCTACGACAGTCATTCACTTTTCGAAATTAGACAGACGTCCATTCTTTAAAAAAAAACGTGAAAGCTCACGTCCATCAAAAAACAATTGGTCGGTGTCGGAACCCGTCCAGAAATTCGTTGGCATTGATCGATCGGTTTTGGCGCCGGCTAAAATCTTTTCCCCTGATGCTCAGACGTGAAGCTAGAGGAAGATAGGAGGTGCTTTGGTCGGTGGGAAGAAATTATTTTTATTTAAATAATAATAAAATAAGATTTTAATCCCTTTTATACTAATTTTATTTCCTAAACCTAATTAGGCAAGGATTTCCTTTCTTGGTTCATGGGCCCACAAGTGCTAAACCCACCAAGTTGGTCTTTCTACCACCCAAATCAGCGGTGCTTATCGATTTACGCTCTCTAAACAACGCTCTATCATATTGCTAAGATCATCATTCAACCATTGCTCGTGCTGACATCATTAGAGCAAATCGAGGATTCTGGTAAAATTTCTCACGACTAAGTTTATTCGTTTATGATTAAAAAAAACAACCATTCAGTGCGTACTGCGGAACATGACCGTCCCTTACTAAGCAGGGGACTTAATGTTGATGGTGGATTTTTTATGAAGGCTAAAATTGTAAAATCATAATTTTACGTATTTCTGACCCGACTTCAGACGAATATATGAAATTCGTATTCTAGAATTTAGACATAAAATCTCATGTCACGATGATCTCTGACTGAGTGTGTACCCTCTTCAGAACATGCATGAATATGTATTTATATTAGAGCCTCTCAGCTGAGATTTCAATATTCTGCATATTCATCATTTATACTGAGCAATTCCAGTGCACATTTCTGTATATCATCGAGAATGATTGGAAGACTCCTAGATGGATTTTCCACTAGTATAGAGAAATAACTTCTTCGGGATGTCGCAAATGTTCGCTGACCATGCAGAATAAAAGTACAAAACGAGTATGATGCTTCTCCCACTACCTCATATATCGATTCTCGATTAAACATAACGATGATAGACAGATTGCCTGCTAGTATAGACCATCAATTAATTAATTCTAGTGTAGTATTTATCAATAATTCTTATAATATTTTCTATTTTCATGCCAAAATTGAGAGTTTCAGCCAAGATCAAACTCTTCTGAAAATACAAATATTGCACGAACGTTTAATGAAAAATACCAAAAATTCTCAAGAATAAACGGCCGTCGGCATGGTGGCTCGTGCACCACCATGGCCGGTCACTTGGCTACCATGGTCGGCCGGTCCCAAATTCCTTAATCCATATTTTGGATAATCCTCTATTTTGGCGAATCCTCTTCCACCAGTGGGATAATCCTCCATACACATCCTAGCCGGTCTCTCCACCACCATCAATTTCATCGACCATATATTTTGTCATTCGACAACTCATGATGTGGTAGACCAGGAATGAGTATTTTACATAATTTAGCAATATCTGATTTCTTGTCAAATATTCGACGGTCCATGATTGAGCAATCTCATTAGACCAACGTTCATTGATCGAAAACATCTGAGTATCATTGATACCTCAGCGGGAACAATGATATGTCACTACAAATCAGACTCGACGTTTATGCATTATTATTGGCTCCGCAGACACATTATATATGCTCAATGAGTCACATAGCATATTCACATTCGTCAATTATATGCTCGACTCATCAAGGATAAAACTCATGGTCTAGCCGAGCCAACAACTCACCAATTAAATATATGTTTTCCTTGCAGACTCCACATACATGAGACATTAATCATGTCACATGGGGGGAATTAACTAGGGTTTTGGTTTGGCAGCCTACATCACGCGCGATTTAACAGCACATTCACGATGTGAAAAGTGAGTAATTCGTGCTGGAAGTTGAAGGCGTTAAAAATGTAGTGGATAGACAATCAACCAAGTCTCTCGTGCAATGTGGAACTGGTTCAACCACGATTTCCCACTTCCTCATTCTTCCACTCCTCTACAACTATCACACTTACTGGAAATCAATGTGTTAACTACTTCTGCAATATGAATAGGTTCACCAACCTATGATTTAACAAGACAACATAACATTTGTCCGCCGAACTTAACTGAATAAAACTCAGTCTATTAAATTTGCAAAAGTCTCCAACACGGAGAATTCAACACACCCACAATCCATTCCATTGATCTCACACAATTCTCAACTTCCTCCTACAGATCGAGCCTCTTTGTGACCGAATTGACTCTCGAACGGCCTCTGTCTTGATTTAGGCCTAAATGATACAAATTGATCTCCCAAACTCAAAGAGCTCATGTGCAGTGCATTTGTTAAAGGTTTGGGCAATTTTCAAAATTAGGGATTTGTTTTACGCACTACTCTGTACTTTTCCTCAAAAACTAGCGAATCGTTTTTGCCCACCAACACTATTAAGCCAACGGTTATAAAATGACATTTTATTGATGGATTGGTTGTTTCTTTATGTCTTATGAAGTATTACGAAGAATAAAGCTAACAGAGGATCGTAGGAACTTGAATACTTGAAAAGAATGAATGATGCCCCTACTCCTTGGCCCCTTCCAAATCGTCAATGGTACTCGTAAACGATTGGGTGATACTGAAGGGATCATTACCAAAATAATAAGGATAAGGGGTTCTTCATATTACTTGATAAATTGCTTGTGGAGTATCCCCTAATTTTTGGGAGTATCCCCAATTGTGCTTTCATCTTTTATCCTTGGACATCAGGCATTATAAGAGCCAGTAAAGTTTGTTTTATATAATGAAAACTTGATTTTCTAAAACTAAAAACGTGATTAACTCACTGTTGATGGTGGTTTTTAGCTTAGGGTTAAAATCGTAAAACACTCAACCCTAGCAGACAGTGATGTCAGAATATTTAAAGTAACAAGCATTTATTAGGCGCATTTACTGAAACCTTTAATGTGTCCCTAAATAATTACCGGGGTATCTTTTTCAAATTAGGGTTACGACAAGCCAAACCCTAATTCCCACGTATGCCAATGGCAAATCATGCCAGCCACACCGACCGCGCCAAAGCATGCCAACCATGCTAGCCACACCTCTGTGCCAATGGCAAATCATGCCAGCCACACCGACCGCGCCAAAGCATGCCAACCATGCTAGCCGCACCTCTGTGCCAATGGAAAATCATGCCAGCCACACCGACCGCGCCAAAAGCATGCCAACCATGCTAGCCGCACCTCTGTGCCAATGGAAAATCATGCCAACCATGCTAGCCGCACCTTCGTGCCAATGGCAAATCATGCCAGCCACACCTACTGCGCCATGCCAAACACACCTCGCCATGGCCCCATGCCGCGCCACCATACTGGCCTTCACTACGCGGCTATCAAAACGAAGGCGTGCAACAATCAACGGTTTCCCTTCAATCCCAGGAGCAAATCCTGGCCGTCTAAGGTTACCGAACGACCTTTGCCCCAAAACCCTAGCTTGGTCACGCACCTAGCCCAAGCTAGCCACGCCATGCGCCTATGGAAAACCCTTGGCCCCACATGCCAAGCCAAAACCGCACCTAGCCCAAGCTAGTCACGCCATGCACCTATGGCAAACCCTTGGCCCCACATGCCAAGCCAAAACCACACCTAGCCCAAGCTAGCCACGCCATGCGCCTATGGAACACCCTTGGCCCCACATGCCAAACCAAAACCGCACCTAGCCCAAGCTAGTCACGCCATGCGCCTATGGTAAACCCTTGGCCCCACATGCCAAGCCAAAACCGCACCTAGCCCAAGCTAGCCACGCCATGCGCCTATGGCAAACCCTTGGCCCCACATGCCAAGCCAAAACCGCACCTAGCCCAAGCCAGTCACGCCATGTGCCTATGGTAAACCCTTGGACCCACATGCCAAGCCAAAACCGCACCTAGCCAAAGCTAGCCACGCCCAAGGCGAACCCTTGGCCCCACATGCCAAGCCAAACCAAACCTAGCCAAGCTAGCCGCGTCATGCCAAACGCACTTTGGCTTGGCCCTAGCCATGCTAGTCACATCATGCCAAGCCAAACGCCCTTGCTTTGGCCCTAGCCACGCCATACGCCCATGGCAAACCCTTGGCCCTACATGCCAAGCCAAACCAAACCTAGCCAAGCTAGCCGCGCCATGCCAAACGCATTGCCTTGGCCCTAGCCATGTTAGTCACATCATGCCAAGCCAAACGCCCTTGCCTTGGCCCTAGCCACGCCATACGCCCATGGCAAACCCTTGGCCCCACATGCCAAGCCAAAATCGCACCTAGCCAAGCTAGCCGCGCCATGCCAAACGCACTTTGCCTTGGCCCTAGCCATGTTAGTTACATCATGCCAAGCCAAACGCCCTTGCCTTGGCCCTAGCCACGCCATACGCCCATGGCAAACCCTTGGCCCCACATGCCAAGCCAAAATCGCACCTAGCCAAAGCTAGCCATGCCCAAGGCGAACCCTTGGCCCTACATGCCAAGCCTAACCAACCTAGCCGCGCCACCACATTGGCCCTCACTACGCGGTACCAAAACGAAGGCGTGCAACCATTAATGGTTGCCCTTCAATCCCAGGAGCAAATCCTAGCCATCCAAGGTTACCAGACGACACATGGTAACCTTTGGCCCGAAAACCTAAGTTTGGCCACGCCAAACCTTGCCATGCCAACGGCATGCCAACCTAGCGCGCCGCCACCACGTTGGCCCTCACTACGTGACTACCAAAACGAAGGCGTGCAACAATCAATGGTTGCCCTTCAATCGCATGAGCAAATCCTAGCCATCCAAGGTTACCAGACGACACATGGTAACCTTTGGCCCGAAAACCTAAGTTTGGCCACGCCAAACCTTGCCATGCCAACGGCATGCCAACCTAGCCGCGCCACCACGTTGGTACTCACTACGCGGCTACCAAAGCGAAGGCGTGCAACGATCAACGGTTTCCCCTCCTCTCAAGATGCAAAATCTCGACCGTCGAAGGTCACCAGGCTGGCAAGTTTCTCGAGCTTGACTTGCCAAGCCATAACAACGTGCTACATGTTTTCCAAAACATTCGAGACATCAACACAAACTGGGGGATCCTCTTTGGGTATTGGTTTGGCGGTTAACAGCGTGCGGCGTACACTACGTCCGTCATAAGGAAGTGTCATAAGGGTGAGGCGGTTAGTAAATACGGGAATTTATGTGTGAAACGTTCATGGGACATAAAGCACATGCGTTAACAACTTTATGGGACATCAATTCCATAACGTTAGCAGTTTCATGAAAACCAGTTTCATGCGTTAACCACTTTATGGAACATCAATTCCATGCATACGGTTACCACCTCCTCCCATTTACTTCCCCACTCCTTAATGAGACCAGGGTACGTTTTTACTCCGACTTGTGTAAATAGGTCTACCTATTTCCATTGAACAACAAGTTCATATGGGAGATACAACACTCAGAAATACTTACTTGCTAGCTCACCTTGGGAGCTCTCTCACTTTTCTGATAACAAGTCGTAGTAACCCAACTACTCTTCCAGAATCAACTATTCTGGTCTCACCACTTTCCTTGCTTCCCTCCCCATAACCAACCCATTCTCCTCCACTTTGTGACCGAAGCAAGTCTGGAACGGCCATTTCTTGGTTTAGGCCGGACTTGTACATATTGATCTCTCGAATCTAAAGTACTCCCTTGCAGTACATTGTTTAGGGTTTAAATTGTTTCCCACCTGCACACCCGCAATTACCGAAATCAGCAGAAACCATTTTCACCTATAAATAATTGGCAACCATAGCGGGAGGTTCGATCTTTCGGTTACAATGTCAATTTTCAACCAGCGATCTCATTCTTCGACCCAGACGTCAAGATGGTAGAGGAAGGCGATCCACTCCGACTCAGTTACTCGGCGGCTGGATTATCAGTCATGACACGACAAGGGATGACTGGGGACTTCTCAGAGGCTGGAAGCAAAACGATCCGCCCAGGGATTAACGGCGCAGTTATCAAGACAACTCAGCAATGACTCGGAAGACTGGGGACTTCCCATGACCATGTTTCTCGAAAAAAAAACTTGGTCCTACACCCGAAAAGTTTATTCTCATCAGAAGACCTGAGAAACCGAGTAAGTCTTATATCTAGACAAAAATACGTGGTTTGCTTTTTCAAGTTCTGATAAAACCTATAGCCATGGTTCATCCCATGTCATCTACCAACACACGGTTCCATGGTTTTCCTGGGATGTCTGCGTCACTTTCATTCATAGCCAAAGACAATTCAATTCTAAACATTTCATTCAAAAAAAAAATATAATCCAAAACCGTCAAGGTAGCATTTATCTATTAACCCGAGAAAATCAGAAAATCAAAAACCAAAACCAGGCGTCTCATTTGCCTTTCAAAAAAAAAAAAACTAAAGATAAGAGGCCCAGAATACAGATATATATTCAAGGGAAGTTTTCCAACAGCGACTTGCTCCTTTTGGCAAAGGCCTCCCTCGTGCTTTGGAGAGCCGCCCTCTTAAGTTTCAGCTTCCTGCACAACTTCTTGAATTCCGCTTCCCGCTTCTTCATCATGTCCGCGGAAGGACCTTCAAATGCTCCAGCCAACGACCTTTCAACATCAGAGAGACCTTCAACGAACCAAGAAATATTGAATTCGAATCCCACGCACATGTCACGATGGAACTTCCAGCTCGATATTACATCCTCAGAAATTGTATGACCAATCACGTTGCACATCTCATCAATCGAAGACAAGGCTTCCTCCACACGCTTGACCAACACATGTCGACTAGTGATCTTCTTAGTCGTGGCAATGTGACCATAGCTTTCCCAAATCTTGGTGTACAATGTCGCATGTTTAGCTGGCACGCTAAATCCACCAATCAACACATGACACGGGAAAGGGGCCGGATACGGAGGATTGAAGGTGGCACCGCAATCGAATCAAAGAATCGGCGGGAGATCCCTAACTATGATTTCACCCCCCGAAGTGCTCTCCTCCACCTGAGTCACGACAGCACCCTCCGGAAGATGAATCTCCATGTCCAAGTCGCTAGCTGGCACAGTTTCCGTAGTGGGAAGTACGGATACGTCTTTACTCTGGTAGTCTTCCACTTCAAGATTATCCCCAAGAACAGTTTCCTCCTAAAAATCAAAATTTAGTTTTACTGCAAAAAAAAAAAGGGGGAAAGAAGAAAAAAATGGAGGGGACTCACCGATTCAGTTTCAGACTGACTAGACGAAGATTCAACACTGCTATCGGAAGAATTTCTCTCGCCACCGCTAGACCCTGAACTCTCATCCTTTTCGAGTTTCGCGTCATCATGGGTAGGCTCTGCAACGCCGCTCTCTGTCTCGAAAAATTATTTTTTCTGACTGCTCGCAAGTTTGGCAAAGCGTTCGTACTACTGAGACCCTGGACAGAATACAAGGGCGCATTCTCAAAAAAGGAACAAGGAAATAAACGATCCAGGCCAAGGTCAAGAGGAGAGACGTACGTACCCGCATATTGGATGAACTAAAAGTCGGCAGAACCGTGGAGTCTGACTGAAAGCCGCCCGTACGATCTTTAGATCTTCGTTCTTCCACCTGGGACTATCTCGCATTTGGACTAACGGATTTTTCGCAGGATCCCTCGGTGGATGTTCCGCTAAAACCGCAAGAGAAGGCTTATCGACGATTCTCTACCACATCATTCACGAATCCATGAATAGCAAGAAACTCATCCGCCAAAATATGTTGTATTTGGAGGTCGTTGATGGATTCCGTTCGCGAGGAAAGGCAGACTTTTACCCGACACAAGAGCACTAGCATCGAGAACAGTTGATAACGGGATTTCTTGGACAACCGACTGACGAACAAGTGGGACCCCTTGGTCAAAACCCATATGTCGAGCAGCCCTATCAACATTGTAAGAGATCGCTTTGCATGCTCCTCGAAAAAAAGATGGCATGTGGCTAGGCGTGCAGCTACGCATGAACACCATCTCTCCAACGCTCAGGCCCTCCTCATCAGAAGACAAAGACATACTCGAAGCAGGAGCAAATGTACTAATCTGAGTTATGGACACATGCACCGGAGCCCATGAACGAAAATTAACCGCATACGAGTTGTCAAGAAACTTAATCAGTTTCGGACCATTTTTTCGGCGCCTGTTCGACCAACGCAGTATTCTTGAGCCACCCCAAGACTCAGGAAGTATAGCCAACGGTTTCGGGGCATACTTCTCGAAATGCTCCCACAACCATACCTGGAGAAAGGCGACATGAACATACGAATCCACTTTCATATGACCGTTCGAGGCGCGCATGTCCGAAACCAGCTGATCCAGGTGTGCATACAGAGAACCAAGAAACAAACCACCGAGGGGGAGAGCGACGCCCTTTGCTAATTTTATGGAAAATGTGATAAGTTCATGTCTTATCTCTTTCTTGCCCGAGCCGTCGTCAAAAATATCCCTGGATAGCCAAAGAGCCAAGAACGCTGCGACATGAAGTACGCTATTCTTCTGGTTCGACTCCAACTCGTCAGGAAACCACTGAGACACCCACCAGTCATAAAAGCACTTCGTCTCGTTTTCCTTCCGAACGAATCCATTTGACTTCGCAACCAGGGTGGCGCGAATTTCTTCTTCGTCTGCAGACATCCTGACATCGAGGTTTCCAATTACAGGAAGATTTAGCAAAGACAATGACCACGCTTTCCAAAGAAATGGTCATTTCGCCCCACCCGCATATGGCCGTATGGGTGTCTGGACACCATCTGGAAACAAAAGCAACCAACCCTGGAATGTCTTTCCTAATCTGAAGCACCGCGGAAGCCGCAACAGCGTCGACAATCTGCGCCCTTGTCAAAGGTCTTTACAGGTTCCTGGTCCATCATAAATCGCGTCCATTTATCAAAGGAATGCAACGAACTTGCAGGGATTTTAAAGTCGATAGAAGAGGCACGATATTCTTTCCTTTGAAGGCAAAACCTTATTACGCCTCCTGGCCGAACCGATCGATCCTCTCATTCGCTTTCCGGGCCGGTCAGAAGGATCGACACGTATTGGGGATGGTTTCTCCTAATCGTGGCTGATGCCGTGAAGAACTCGTCATCTATGTTTGGCTTGGAATTTCTCCCATCCCTCGGTACCGCAGAAACTGTTGACATCTTAACCAAAATTCTCTTACACTGTTTTCACCGCTGCGATAACTACAATGGAATAAGAAGAGCAGGAATTATTACATAAAGCGTGTAGAAATTATTCTATTGGACGCAAGGGAGCCGCCTTGGGCACAAACTAATTGGTTTCAAAGTCCTTTCGTGCATACGCGAAAGTGGGGACTGGCAGACTCTACATCACCACTACATGCAGCCGGAAACTCGCGCTCAGCCAGATAGACGCGCCCAAAAAGGAGGGGACCATGCACACGGCTACACCAAGACAAGGAGTAAACCCTAAAAAACTAGGTTTTCATGGAAAAGGGATAGCAATTACTATCGCGTGCTTACTTTGCACAGCGAGTTGAGGCGGTCAACATTACTACGGTCATGGAAAGGTACACCTACAACTAGGGTTTTTTCACCAATACAAGAAAAAAAAAAAAAACAAGTCACAGAGGAAGTACTGGAAGACATACCTAATCCGCTCGCCCGCTTTACCGCTACCAAGCAACAAAAGAAGAAACATTAAGGACGTGAATCAAAGGGAGAGGCCAGCCATCCTTTTTATAGGCGTGATACTTGGGAGTTAGAACAAGAAAAGGATTTCCAATTTTGAGCCAAGGAAGGAAAAGAGGAAACCGGTCCCGCAAAGACCAATTTCCACGTCCAAGACCACTCACGCCACACCACGGCCCCACCACGCCTAGCCGTCCTTGCACGTTCCACCATGCCATTGCCGCGGCCCCCCTGCCAAGCCATTCGCTCCATTGTCGCGGCCCCACCATGCCTAGCCGTCCGTGTACGTCTCGTCTTGACAAGGCCACACTATGCCAAGCCGCCTGCTCCACTGTCGCGACCCTATCTTCCACGCGCGTTTGCCTCACCAAGACCACGCCACCTCTTGGCCCCTCGAGCCAAGCCGTCCACTTGCGTCGCCTTCCAAGACCACGCCCCCTTTGCCTTGGAGATGTACGACCAGACCAAGCCGGTAACTTTCATCTCACCACTCCACGGTCTGCATTCCCCGGTACAACTTACGCAGGGCCGCCAACACGGGAAGCCAAAACTCTCTTTACCACTCAAAAAGGTTAGTCGGATTCTCCTGACCATCTGTGCAATGATTTACACCTCGAGTCCGTCCTTGTCTGTCACCATCATATGCTTACCTCGCAACAAGGCACCTGTTCCGAGCTAAGCAGGAGACTTAATGTTGATGGTGGTTTTTAGCTTAGGGTTAAAATCGTAAAACACTAAACCCTAGCAGACAGTGATGTCACAACATTTAAAGTAACAAGCTTTTACTAGGCACATTTACTGAAAACTTTAATGTGTCCATAAATAATTACCTGGGTATCTTTTTCAAATTAGGATTACGACAAGCCAAACCCTAATTCCCACGTGTGCCAATGGCAAATCATGCCATCCACACCGAGCCGTGCCAAATCACGCCAACCATGCTAGCCGCACCTCGTGCCAATGGCAAATCATGCCAGCCACACCGACCGCGCCAAAGCATGCCAACCATGCTAGCCGCACCTCTCGTGCCAATGGCAAATCATGCCACCACACCGACCGCGCCAAAGCATGCCAACCATGCTAGACGCACCTCCGTACCAATGGCAAATCATGCCACCACACCGACCGCGCCAAAGCATGCCAACCATGCTAGCCGCACCTATGTGCCAATGGCAAATCATGCCAGCCACACCGACCGCGCCAAAGAATGCCAACCATGCTAGCCGCACCTCGGTGCCAATGGAAAATCATGCCAGCCACACCGACCGCGCCAAAAGCATGCCAACCATGCTAGCCGCACCTCGTGCCAATGGCAAATCATGCCACCCACACCGACCGCGCCAAAGCATGCCAACCATGCTAGCCTCACCTCGTGCCAATGGCAAATCATGCCGACCACACCGATTGCGCCAAAGCATGCCAACCATGCTAGCCGCACCTCGTGCCAATGGAAAATCATGCCGACCACACCGACCGCGCCAAAGCATGCCAACCATGCTAGCCGCACCTTTGTGCCAATGGAAAATCATGCTAGCCAAACCGACCGCGCCAAAGCATGCCAGCCATGCTAGCCGCACCTTCGTGCCAATGGAAAATCATGCCAGCCCACACCTCTTGCGCCATGCCAAACGCACCTCGCCATGGCCCTATGCCGCGCCACCATCTCGGCCTTCACTACGCAGCTATCAAAACGAAGGCGTGCAACAATCAACGGTTGCCCTTCAATCCTGAGGAGCAAATCCCGGCCGTCTAAGGTTACCAAACGACCTTTGCCCCATAACCCTAGCTTGGTCACGCACCTAGCCCAAGCTAGCCACGCCATGCGCCTATGGCAAACCCTTGGCCCCACATGCCAAGCCAAAACCGCACCTAGCCCAAGCTAGTCACGCCATGCGCCTATGGCAAACCCTCGGCCCCACATGCCAACCCAAAACCGCACCTAGCCCAAGCTAGCCACGCCATGCGCCTATGGCAAACCCTTGGCCCCATATGCCAAACCAAAATCGCACCTAGCCCAAGCTAGTCACGACATGCGCCTATGGTAAACCCTTGGCCCCACATGCCAAGCCAAAACCGCACCTAGCCCAAGCTAGCCACGCCATGCGCCTATGGCAAACCCTTTGCCCCACATGCCAAGCCAAATCCGCACCTAGCCCAAGCTAGTCACGCCATGCGCCTATGGCAAACCCTTGGCCTCACATGCCAAGACAAAACCGCACCTAGCCAAAGCTAGCCACGACCAAGGCGAACCCTTGGCCCCACATGCCAAGCCAAACCAAACCTAGCCAAGCTAGCCGCGCCATGCCAAACGCACTTTGCCTTGGCCCTAGCCATGCTAGTCACATCATGCCAAGCCAAACGCCCTTGCCTTGGCCCTAACAACGCCATACGCCCATGGAAAACCCTTGGCCCTACATGCCAAGCAAAACCAAACCTAGCCAAGCTAGCCGCGCCATGCCAAACGCACTTTGCCTTGGCCCTAGCCATGTTAGTCACATCATGCCAAGCCAAATGCCCTTGCCTTGGCCCTAGCCACGCCATACGCCCATGGCAAACCCTTGGGCCCACATGCCAAGCCAAAATCGCACCTAGCCTGCTTATCCGCGCCATGCCAAACGCACTTTGCCTTGGCCTAACCATGTTAGTCACATCATGCCAAGCCAAACGCCCTTGCCTTGGCCCTAGCCACGCCATACGCCAATGGCAAACCCTTGGCCCCACATGCCAAGCCTAACCAACCTAGCCGCGCCACCACGTTGGCCATCACTATGTGGCTACCAAAACGAAGGCGTGCAACAATCAACGGGTGCCCTTCAATCCCAGGAGCAAATCCTAGCCATCCAAGGTTACAGGGACGACACATGGTAACCTTTGGCCGAAACCTAAGTTTGGCCACGCCAAACCTTGCCATGCCAACGGCATGCCAACCTAGTCGCGCCACCACGTTGGCCCTCACTACGCTGACGGCTACCAAAACGAAGGCGTGCAATAATCAACGGTTTCCCTTCAATCCCGTGAGCAAATCCTAGCCATCCAAGGTTACCGGACGACACATGGTAACCTTTGGACGAAAAAAAACCTAAGTTTGGCCACGCCAAACCTTGCCATGCCAACGACATGCCAACCTAGCCGCGCCACCACGTTGGCCCTCACCACGAGGCTACCAAAGCGAAGGCGTGCAACGATCAACGGTTGCCCCTCCTCTCAGGATGCAAAATCTCGACCGTCAAAGGTCACCAGGCTGGCAAGTTTCCCGAGCTTGACTTGCCAAGCCACAACAACATGCTACATGTTTTCCAAAATATTCGAGACATCAACACAAACTGGGGGATCCTATTTGGGTATTGGTTTGGCGGTTTACAACGTGCGGCGTACACTACACCCGTCATAAGGAAGTGTCATAAGGGTGAGGCGGTTAGTAAATACGGGAAGTTATGTGTGAAACGTTCATGGGACATAAAGCACATGTGTTAACAACTTTATGGGACATCAATTCCATAACGTTAGCAGTTTCATGAAAACCAGTTTCATGCGTTAACCACTTTATGGAACATCAATTCCATGCATACGGTTACCACCTCCTCCCATTTACTTCCCCACTCCTTAATGAGACCAGGGTATGTTTTTACTCCGACTTGTATAAATAGGTCTTACCTATTTCTATTGAACAACAAGTTCATACGGGAGATACAACACTTAGAAATACTTACTTGCTAGCTCACCTTGGGAGCTCTCTCACTTTTCTGATAACAAGTCGTAGTAACCCAACTACTCTTCCAGAATTAACTATCCTGGTCTCACCACTTTCCTTGCTTCCCTCCCCATAACCAACCCATTCTCCTCCACTTTGTGACCGAAGCAAGTCTGGAACGACCATTTCTTGGTTTAGGCCGGACTTGTACAGATTGATCTCTCGAATCTAAAGTACTCCCTTGCAGTACATTGTTTAGGGTTTAAATTGTTTCCCACCTGCACACCCGCAATTACCGAAATCATCAAAAACCATTTTCACATACAAACACTCACGTAAATAATTTTTTTATAAAGGACAATTGTCCACCTATCAAAAAACAAAGGGAGAAAAGCCACGAGTAACTCACGTGAAAAAAAAATCTACGACAATGATTCACTTTTCGAAATTGGACATACGTCCATTCTTTAAAAAAAAAACGTGAAAGCTCACGTCCATCAAAAAAAATTGGTCGGTGTCGGAACCCATCCGGAAAGTCGTTGGCGTTGATCGGTCGGTATTGGCGCCGGAAAAAATCTTTTCCCCTGATGCTCAGACGTGAAGCTAGAGGAAGATAAGAGATGCTTTGGTCGGTGGGAAGAAATTTTCTTTATTTAAATAATAATAAAATAAGATTTTAATCCCTTTTATACTAATTTTATTTCCTAAACCTAATTAGACAAGGATTTCCTTTCTTGGTTCATGGGCCCACAAGTGCTAAACCCACCAAGTTAGTCTTTCTACCACCCGAATCAGCGGTGCCTTATCGATTTACGCTCTTAAAACAACGCTCTATCATATTGCGAAGATCATCATTCAAACCATTGCTCGTGCTGACATCATTAGAGCAACTCGAGGATTCTGGTAACATTTCTCACGACTAAGTTCAATTACTTATTTATTTATGCTTAAAAAAAACAACCATTCGGTCGTCTCATGGAACATGACTGTCCCTTACTAAGCATGGGACTTAATGTTGACGTGGATTTTTTATGAAGGCTAAAATTGTAAAATCATAATTTTACGTATTTCTAACCCGACTTCAGACGAATATATGAAATTCGTATTCTAGAATTTAGACATAAAATCTCATGTCATTATGATCTCTGACTGAGTGTGTACCCTCTTTAGAGCATGCATGAATATGTATTTATATTAGAGCCTCTCGCTGAGATTTCAATATTCTGCATATTCATCATTTATACTGAGCAATTCCAGTGCACACTTCTGTATAACATCGAGAATGATTGGAAGACTCCTAGATGGATTTTCCACTAGTATAGAGCAATAACGTCTTCGGGATGTCGCAAATGTTCCCTGGCCATGCAGAATAAAAGTACAAAACGAGTATGATGCTTCTTCCATTACCTCATACATCGATTCTCTATTAAACATAATGCTCATAGACAGATTGCATGCTAGTATAGAGCCATCAATTAGTAATTGTAGTGCAGTATTCATCAATAATTCCTATAATATTTTCTACTTTCATGCCAAAATTGAGAGTTTCAGCCAAGATCAAACTCTTCTGAAAATATAAATATTGCACGAACGTCTAATGAAAAATACCAAAAATTCTCAAGAATAAACGGTCGTCGACATGGTGTCTCATGCACCACCATGGCCGGTCACTTGGCTACCATGGTCGGCCGGTCCCACATTCCTTAATCGATATTTTGGATAATCCTCTATTTTGGCGAATCCTCTTCCACCAGTCGGACAATCCTCCATACACCGCCTAGCCGGTCTCTCCACCACCAACAATTTCATCGATCATCTATTTTGTCATTCGACAACTCATGATATGGTAGACCAGGAATGAGTATTTTATAATAATTCAGAAATATATGTTTTATTGTCAAATATTCGACGGTCCATGATTGAGCAATATCATTAGACCAACGTTCATCGATCGAAAACATCTGAGTATCATTGATACCTCAGCGGGAACATTGATATGTCACTACAAATCAGACTCGACGTTTATGCATTATTATTGGCCCCGCAGACACCTTATATATGCTCAATGAGTCACATAGCGTATTCACATTCGTCAATTATATGCTCGACTCATCAAGGCTAAGACTCATGGTCTAGCTGAATCAACAACTCACCACTTAAATATATGTCTTCCTTGCAGACTCCACATACATGAGATATTAATCATGTCACATGGGGGAATTAACTAGGGTTTTGGTTTGGTCTGTCTACATCACGCGCGATTTAACAAAGACATTCACGATGTGAAATGTGAGTGATTCGTGCTGGAAGTTGAAGGCGTTAAAAAGTAGTGGATATACAATCAACCAAGACTCTCGGGCAATATGGAACTGGTTCAACCACGATTTCCCACTCCCTCATTCGTCCACTCCTCTGCAACTATCACACTTACTGGAAATCAATGTGTTAACTACTTCTGCAATATGAATAGGTTCATCAACCTATGATTTAACAACACAATATAACATTTATCCGCCGAACTTAACTGAATAAAACTCAGTATATTAAATTTGCAAAAGTCTCCAACACGGAGAATTCAACGCATCCACAATCCATCAGTTTCCATTGATCTCACCCAATTCTCAACTTCCTCATACAGATCGAACCTGTTTGTAACCGATTGACTCTCGAACGGCCTATGTGTTGATTTAGGCCTGAGTCATACAAATTGATCTCTCAAACTCAAAGAGCTCATGTCAGTGCATTTGTTAAAGGTTTGGGCAATTTTCAAAATTGGGGATTTGTTTTACGCACTACTCTCAACTTTTCCTAAAAAACTAGCGAATCGTTTTTGCCCATCAACACTATTATACCGATGGTTACAAAATGACATTTTATTGATAGGTTGGTTGTTTCTTTATGTCTTATGAAGTATTACGAATAACAAAGCTAACAAAGGATCGTAGGAACTTGAATCCTTGAAAACAATGAATGATGCGCCTACTCCTGGGTCCCTTCTAAATCGTCAATGGTACTCGTAAACGATTGGGTGATACTCAAGGGTAATTTATCCATTACCAAAATAATTAGGATAAGGGGTTCTTCATATTACTTGATAATTTTTTTTTGGAGTATCCCCTAATTTGTGGGAGTATCCCAAATTGTGCCTTCATCTTTTATCCTTGGACATCAGGCATTATAAGGGCCATCAAAGTAGTTATCTCTTGGGACAAAGAAGTATAAGTATGCTACACAACAAATTAGATGAGCATACGGTCCGGAATCCACGGATTCGACCTGGACCACCCGTATTTTTTGCAGTGGAGCGAATAGGTTCTATGCGGGTGGGATTTTGAAATCCAACAAATTGCATATTAGGCTCGGGTGCAACCTTGATAATCCGTAAGACATCCATACCCGTCGGATAATAAATTGAGATTTTGAGGAGACATGTGAAGTAGCTTTCAGATATGTTTACGTCTTCGCATATTAACATGTTTTGACTTCATGAATGGCAAACACAAATTAACCGTCTTAATTTGTACAATGTTTTGTCTTGGGAAACTTTCTCGGGACGGTCTAGTCGAGTGATATTTTGTATCTCAGAAACTTTCTCGGGACGGTCTAGTCGAGTGATATTTTGTATCTCAGAAACTTTCTCGGAACGGTCTAGTTAGTGTGCTATTTTGTGCTTGTGACAAAACAGTAACATAATGTGGTGGTGTTTAGGGATTCATTGGCTAATCCTCTATTCTGAAATGACTTAGGTGTTCTTGTTTTACAGGTATGAATTAATGAGACCATTTTTATTGCCTTCTATTTTCTATTTATTTTACTTAATGTTATTCATATTGTTGGATAACGAATATTATATGAAACTAGTTGAAACCTAACAAGATAAGCTCCAACACAGTGTACTACTACATTAATCGAATAGGTTGTCGTTCTAGCCTATCAGTGAGCCTCATGAGGTAACAACCAAGGAAGCCAAGCGGATAGGGGGAATGATTATGTTGCAAGGATGGCAAGCTAAATCTACCTTCCATGTCAAATACTGCAATATTGTGCCATCGAGGACTCGAACCTGGGACCTCTTAAAGCGCATTAACCTTTGACAAAAGGGGATGACCAGCTGAGCTACCTACCCATTTTTTTTTCTTATTCTTTTTCTTGATTTAATTAATTACAAATCCAAATCTAGTCTATCGAGTGTAAATTTGTGCACCCCCTCAAAACCGGGGTGCACGTTACAACCTCTTCTATTTGTTGTTGAAACTTCCAAACTGCCTTCTAGTTTTACTTTATTTTTCTAAAACCTTTTTCCTTCTTTTTTTCGTTCTTTTTTTTTTTTATAGAATTTCAGATTTTATATAATTTCAGAGCTAAGTTTGAGGACAACTTGTCTTCTCTCCGAAAGTCCAATTGAAATATGCGGCCCTCACTTTTCCTTGCGTTCGATTAAAACTTTGTACTCCCTTCGTCCCACTATTAGATGACCTAGTTGAAGTTTGCACAATTCTTAAGAAAACTAATGGAAATGCGAATTTTTATGTATTTTTTACAATTATACCCTTATGGATAATAACTTGTCAAATTTAGAGATGATTTATCTCGCAAACAATACCATGGATTTTCGTAAACTTTGTATCATTGAAAGGCATTTTAAAACACCTATGTAACGAATATAAACATGGATATTGTAAACACATGAATTTGACCAGAGTCGAAGACACGAATGGGGGCTTCGGGTATCAACTGAAGCCACCATTAACGAAGCCGAAGTCACTACAGACGATGATGCAATACAAGTAGGCTGCCCCAAAGGTGGGTTGCCCCGAAGAAGATAACCAGTGGGTGCCTAAATAACCCCAGCTGTAATAGTACATGTGTACGACTAATAATAGGAGACTTACTAAGAAAGATATTAGGGTACACGTGTACGGTACTTACATGTCAGGCTTTGCCTATAAAAGCAGAGAACTCTCCCAGAGAAAGTCAGAGTTTTCCAGAGAATCTTATTGTGTATTGGGATTAGTCTCTTCATTACCCTATGATAATTTAAGGGTGTTTACATTTGGCGACTTCACTGGGGACTAGTCCTCGGTACCAATACAGTTTCCATGGAGCCCTCGGCTACAGGTAGCCTAAATGTCACGAGATCGGAACCTCTTACTAAAGAAATAGGTTGACCAATGATAGTATCGGGAGTTAACGAAGTGTCGAATCAACAAACAAATACAGAATTCGGAATGCCACTGACATAAGAGTTAGGAGGGCAAAACCAAAGCTTACATCGATAAGAGTGAACCAATCAAATACACTCGGGGCTGCACCTGGACATGTCGAGGAGATCTAACAAGTACAAGTTTGTGCGAGATAGGGTAAACACACCTACACGTGAATAACCCCCACTTGATCCGCAGCAGCTCGAAATACAACAAATGCGTCAAGAATTGGCTAGCTCGGATAAAAGAAGATTAGTCCTTATTTAAAGGCTATCTGAACTTCAACCGAAAGGAGGTGATGAGGATCCCGATCCTTTCGGAATCCCACAACATCCCATTCTACTACAAAGCAGAGCCCAGCGACACTCTTTTGGAAGACGACTCTCATCTATCGACATTAACCCCCAACGAAGCGAGACACCGGGCTCCATCCAGATGCCGAAGGAAGGTTCACGGAACTCGGAAGGACAACCTAACAAAGGAACATACCATGTCACTATAACGGAGGAACACATTTCTAAGTACTTAGAAGAGCACTATGGTTTGACCCCACCCACGGTAAATTTTACCATGCAGTCTCTTTTCATTCAAGGCCTACTGGACAAATCCATGCCGACAACATATAAGCAACCCGAGTTCCAACTATTAGATGGCTCTGGCAATGCAACAGAACATGTATTTCGCTTCCTCATGAGTTTGAATGAGTATGCCACAAATGATTCCATCTCGCCTTAGGGAATTTTGGAAATCACTTCTGGAGCGGCCTTCACATGGTTTATGGGGATAGAAGAAAATAGTATCTCATCATCCGGAACGAAATGCGAACTCAATTTATGAAAAATTCTACTCCCGACAAAAACAACTCACTATCTCAGATATCTGTAATCATAAATTCAAGCCATGAGGAAAGTTTCTATATTTTGCAAAAAGCTTCCGTGGAGACTGTCTACGTAGCAGCGTGAAGATCCCCGAAAAGGAGCTTGTTAAAATAGGTATCGGCCGATTGCCAGCAGAGCTCAGCTTCATTCTGGAAGATGTCAGATTAGAAACTTTTGCAGACTTCGAGGATGCATGTTCTCGAGCGGACGATGCAGCAGAATTCAAAGCATCCGAAGCCAAGCAATGGGGGCATTCAGTAGCATATTGATAGGTGTCTAAAATACCTAATTTTATATCTAGTATTTATGCTTTCTTTGTGAATTTGTGTATGAATTATGTATCTTATATTTGATTTTGAGTATTTAGGTGCAATGGAGTCATTCGAGCAAAAGAAGAAGAAATATGCGTAAAAGGCAAATTGTCATTTCATGGACAAACACTATCTAGAGTCAAGCCAAAGTTAAGAGGCAACTCTCTGGAGGAGTACTGAAGACAGTCAGCTGTGGTTAAGGGGAAGCCAGTTTAGTAGCCCTTATCCAGAAGATGGGTGTGCTGTTAGCACCCAAATCCAGCCTAACCCTATATTGAGAAGAATCCTCTTCATTCTCAATCATTTTGTACATCTGAAATTTAGAAGAAAGAATAGCGGTGCAGCAGCCATGGAACCGAGCTGAAGCAGATCGAAATTAGAGAAATCAAGAGATTGAGAAGGAGAGATCGAGAGTTGTTGTTGGAGAGGATGAAATTAGGGTTTGATTCAAGATTAAATCCTGCACCGGGAGATGATGATGATGTAAATGGAATTAATGGGATCTGTGGTTGATGATTGTCATGGGTTTGGTTCGGATTCAATGGATAAATCAGTGATAGTGGTATCTGAGATGGGTAATTCTACAATGGGTTTTCCGTCTGAGTCCAATTGATAGCAAGGGTTCGAGGGAAGAAGATTTGGAAGAATGAATCGAGAAGAAACTCTGGTGGTAATCTAAAGCGAGACAGAAGCAATGGGTTGGTGGTTAATTCGAAGAAATGAGAAAACAGATGGGGGTTGAGCTGATAATAAATCAGCGATGATGAAAGTCAGGCAAGATGGGTTTCTGAATCTGGTTAGGTTTTGGAGAATGATAACGAAATGGGTTCTCCGTGTTCATTGTTCTTGAAGCCGAGAGAAATGAAATGCTGGTGTAGGAAGGATGGCAGGATGGTGTTATGGCTTTGCTGGAATACAAGAGCTGGAGCTGTGGCCTGAGATGGTTGCAATGAATAATGGTGTTGCAAGAGTGAAATTATGGCTTGAGTGGATGTGGAATGAATTCAGGTGGCTTGAGCTATTAAAGCAACAGAAATGGAAGAGAATGAATATTAGATGTATGTTAGGGTATGCAAGAATGAAGATATCAGACTGAAATTGGCCTGAGAAATGCCCAGAAAACAGAGGAGACTCTGTCGTATTTTTACTCTGGCGAGTTAACTCTGATTCAGATGACCGATCCAGCTCAGCTGAGTAAGACCAGTTAGCCGAGTAAGATGCTGATTTGGTGTCTGACTTTCTCTTCCTTAACTCCCAGTTGACTGACGAAGACCGTTAGTCTGACAGTTAAATATAACAGAGCCGTTACGAAATATTCCATCGACGACAGTTCTCAAGTAACCGACGGTGACTGGGTTCCGGTCGACAACAACAGAATTCCGGCGACGAATTTGGCAGAGATTTACACTTGGGTATTTCTCACAAATGGGCTTGGTGGACCACTTGGAGATGGGTTTTGAGAAGACTTGACCTACTTTTGGAAAGAGTATCCTTTTGGAATTGAAGAAACATATAAATAGAAAAGTCTTTATCTAAACCTAGAGATATCTCCATTAGGGAGGCTTCTTCTACTTTTGTTTTCTAGGGTTTCACATGATAGTTCTTCTTTGCTTTCTATGATGATTTCCAAAAACACAAGTAATTGATTTTGTTATTGGTTAAAGATGTAGTTGGATTTTGAAAACAAATTATGATTTTTATGAATTAGTTTTCTCTCAATATTATCGTTTGATTTCTACTGCTTATTACAATTGCATGATTGACGTATTGCAATATGATTGAATGTTTGTTTAGTTAAGTCTAGAATTGATTGAACTCACATCCATATCTATAGCTATTTTAGGGTTCATCATCGAGCGATAACCTTGAATACGAGTAGCATGATATGATTATGGTTTGTAGTGATACATCCTTGTAGTCATATGTAGAAATTGACCGTTGTCCGAATTTTCATGCGCAATGTATGACAATTGCATTGATTAGCCTATTTCTGAAACTTAATGCTCCTGGGAATTGAACTTGATTAGCGCAAGGCGTTAGGTTATTCTTTAAGTAGAATTCACATACGCAGCTCTAATGTGTGTGTTGATGACTTAGGAAATTTACGGAGTATTCTTGCAATAAGGTATTCTAGGGCTTTTGATAATAACGAGATTAAATAGGAATTCTATTCATATATTCAAAAACTTGTTTACAATTGAAGATGAAACCTTTATCCAATATTTTCCCACCTTTGATTTGTGTGTTTATTTCTTTGTTTGCTTTTACTTTACTTTTAGATTATGAAAATCAGAAAATCCCCCCTTGTTACCTATAGGAAACCATAACATATTGACAACCCAAGACCTCTCTGTGGGAACGATCCTTTCTTTCCCTTGCTTCATTGTATATTTTGAGTAGTAAGAAAGTGTAATTATTTTTGACGCCTACGACAGCGATCACATATGATAAAGACGAAGGAGCTAGCGGACTGGGGAAGAGATTAGCGAATTTCAGAGATGGGAAAGGCTATAAGAAGAGCAGTGTCTCGAATGAAGTAGTAGAACCCTCGGATTTTCCATGCCCGTTAGAAGTCGCTATTGAACTCTTGGAAGAATGGCGTAAGGACGGAGACAAAACTCTCTCATCTCCTGCAAAAGAACCAACATAACAAGATAAGCGCCACCCAAGGTACTGCCATTTCCACCAAAAAGTAGAGCATGCAATAAAGAACTGCAGGACGTTCAAGTGGAAAATCCATAACAGGAAGAGGAGAGGAGAAATTGATTTCAGCCCAGAAACACACATCCAGAAGGACCCGTTGCCACGACAGGCTTTCATGATCACACACGAAGAGCCCGAGATGACGCCAGAAGAAGTGTGCGTTGTATCCGAAGCAGATAATTACGAATACATTGCAGCCACTGTCGCAAAGAAACCACTATTTGCAGCATTCTTTGATACATTGAATTTTATAGCTGAACAACGTCAAATTTCCGCGATAATATTGACCAAGATAGCAGCGAATGAGGAAATAAGCCAATACTTGGATCGAAAATATCCACTCCCTACCGACATCATCACTTTCTCGGAGAAAGATCGAACTGTGGACTGTGATCATACAAGACCTTTGTACGTCACTGTGGGAATCCGAAAGCATAAATTCAAGAGAGCCTTTGTCAACACAGGAGCGTCGCTCAACCTGATCCCTCTACACATTGCTGAAATCATTGGGGTTAAAGAAGAAGACATCAATAAATTTGCTACTAGAATTCAAGGATTCGGAGGAATCACACAGCAAACAATAGGGACTATTAAGTTGAAAATTCAAGTGGGAACTATCCAAGCTAATGAACCCTTCTATGTTATGGATGTGCACCCGGCTTACCATTTTCTATTGGGAAGACCATGGGCTACATAAGCATGGAGTTGTGCCCTCCACCTATCACCAGTGCATTAAGTTCATCCTGAAGGGAAAACAGAAGCGAGTCATTGCCTCGACCGATCCTTTTACAACCGAAGAAGCACACTTGGCAGAAGCGGCTTTTTACAATGGGTTGAGTGAACCAAGCAAAGTAATCACACATATCTACTCAACCCGATCCCAGACTGGACAACCACTTATGCTAACCCAGCCGAAGACAACTCTACTAAGCGAACACAAGTCCATAAGGATGAGCGGAGGCAGTTTCGAAAGACCACCTGCCCAGAAGGGGGACATGTCTACAAACGTTAGTTTGAAAGTCTAAGTACCAACCGATAAAGCCTACAATAAGACCCCCGATGGAGAGATACGACGAAAAAAATGGGGGGAATATGCATGGGGCTTATAAAGGAATGAGTAAAACTAATACCAACTCATGTAAGAAACAATGCCAATCAATAAAAGGCTTCATCCACTTCCTCTAAATCTTTCTCTATCTTTTACCTCTCTTAGAAGGGTGACTAGAATCACCGAAATAGTGTAATGCAAACACTACATGCATAATTTTATCCTGCATAATCTGATCCGAGAAAGGATTCAGCACCTGTACTTCCACCTAGACTAAGCTCATACAAAAGAAATACATGATACCGGTTATATGACTTAGATATAAAAAGGTGTCTAGCCTAGAGGCTACTTTCCCGCACAAAGGGAACTCACATCCGATGTCGGAATAATAAAACCGAATACGCCAAAAGGAAAAGAGAAGATTAACTACAAAATTCACATCACTCCAAGTAAAACGCATTCATCGGAAACTTGCACAAACCCAATGCCAGCTTGTAAAAAAAAAACAAAACGAACAAACAAACTTGGACAGGTGACAATGACAAAATACAAGCATACGTGAGATATATATGCACAAGAATTAGACATGACTAGCCAACTCGCTATGAACTTGAGATAAAGCGACCCTTGCATAACACAGAGCAACTTCGGTATCTTGAATAAGAAAGAAGAGCTTCACTCGTTTTGCCTTGCGAACACGGCATTGATTGTCAAGTTCCAAATCCAACAAAGACTTTCTCAGCAACGCTTTTGTCATAACACTTTCCGCAGTTGTAATCAACTCCTGATCCTCAGCCGAAACAAGTCTAAAATTCCCAATGGCCAACTCTAATACATTAATCAACCGAGTCAACATCAACATTTTCCGAAATCAACCTAATATGAGTCGACATCTTCAAACACTGCCAAAACTAGGGGTGTGCAACGGGCGGACGGATGCGGATTAGGGGTCACCCGCGTCCAATCCGTCAAAGTTGCGGATTTGGAAAACCCAACCGTGTCCGGCCCAATCACCCGCGGATTTAACATCCGCAAATTAGCGGTTGATGCGGACCGGATGCGGATTAACCGCGAATTTTTTCAAAAATAAAAAATCATCTGCAGATACAATGGCAAAAAAAAGGTGCAAATCTCCAAAGGGGTGAGTGCATCAGTTACAATCATAGACCACCTTTCCTTACACAAATGGAAAATGAACAACAAACTTACTACAAATTTAGTTAGAATTACAATTTGTAGTAATTTTTGTATTCTTTTGTTTAAATCCCTTTATTGGGTTCTCTTTTGTAACCTTTGGTAATTTTTAGTAATCAATGAAAATATTATTATCGAGCAAAAAAAAAAAAATCATCTTCAGAAACAGAGTGCAGTCATGAATGGGTTTTTGTTTTTTTAGGTATACACAATTTCTTGAGGTCTTCCTAAGCCGGTACCAGTCGGGACGCATAAGGATAAATCTCCTTGTAACATTTCTTGATAGTGGCTGGCGTAACTCCAGTTGCATAGCAAGTAGCTCTACAATAATGTTCATACGGTAAGCCAACCTGACTTGATTCCACTAAAAATTATGTCTCAGCCACTTGTATTTTAGATTATTGTCAACTTAGTGACTTTAAAAGCCAGTAAGAGCAAAAGCTACCACAAAAAGACAGTTCACCTTATGCCGGACCCAATAATGAATACTAACTGAACAGTTAAACAAAGACAGCTGAAGATCTGTAATAAGCATATTAACTGAACAGTTAAATAAGACAGCTGCAGATCTATATAAGCATAATTAGAACGAATAGGATATTACAATTTACAGGTGAATTGAAGGGGGAATGATTTCTATTCCTAGGGTTAAGTGGCAAAATGCCCCAAAATGGACCCCATAGTTGTGAAAATGCCCCGGACGTTGGGCGAAAGATTAAAATGCCCCAAAATAATATCAAAATGCCCCAATCCGTTAAAGTTGCCGTTAGACATGGTTAAGTGGTCAAATTCAGAAGCATGTGGTCCGCACGTGTGAAAAGATGACATTTATACCCTTTTGACAAATAAGATGACATAAGGGTGACTGTTTTGGCTTTTGGGACATTTTACCATCGTGTATTAAACATGTGACACGTGGCAAAGATTCATAAATGGACTTGCCATGAGATGAGGATGTGTTTTACCGAAACAGTAATTATTTTTTACAAATGACCAGCGTGTCCTATTAACTAGGATTGCGACACGTGTGCCATCGGTGACATCAATTCAGACTAACAGCTACATGGCATCAATTCAAACCATAGATTCATAAACAAAAGACCGTGACTCATGAATTAAGAAATAAACCATGATTGTCTCCACACTTTTAAAACCATAGATTCATAAACAAAAGACTATTAAAACTCTTAAAGATTAACTGGCTACTAATATGTCTGCCATTAAAAGTTCATAGATCTAGAAATGCTAAAAAAACATAATTGAACAGGAGCCCAACATTTCTGATATTACTGATATTTAGAGTTAGGCTTTCTAACCCTTTTAATGATGGTTCAGTAATGTTGATTGTTTGGCTAGAAATCTTAACATGTTCATTATAAGTCTGGTTAAAACAGGCAGTAGAAGGTGTAGAAGAAGTAGATGGATGTGGCACCTTCCTTTTAGCACCAACATCAGCTGCAGTAGAGGATTGTGCAGTTGTCTTACCCTTTTTCTGGGAACTAGCTGAAGAAGAAGATGGTGTAGTAGCAGCTGCTTTGCCCTTTGACAATGGTGGTAAATTAGTAGATTTCTTTGATGTTGTTGCAGTAGTTGGTGCAGACAAGGCCTTCCTCATCTTCTTTGTTGGTGCAACAGTAACACAGAACTCATCCCCATTAACAGAACACTCCATTCTTACTCCTTTCTTCTTTGGGTTAGATCCAACTGGAGGACCTTGACGGGTACGGATGTTATGATCAAGATATTTACATACATTGCATTTTGTTACTCTTTTGAGCGGATGTTCTCTTCTGATTCACACTTATCACCAGCATCCCCATCCGCATCATTAAATAAACACAATCCAAGTTTTGGATCCATACCTTGTTCCCTTACCAATCTTCTCTTTAGCATAGCCATGAAATTGTCTCCACTTGTACCAGCTTTACAATCATAACAATACAACTCCTTAAATGTTCCACCTATATCAGTTATCCAGAAATCCCTATCTTCACTACCCATTAGAAACATTAAACAAAAATAAAACAAATCAATGAAACATTTAACAAGTCCCTACACGAATTCATTCTATTTTAAAGCAAGATTAAAGGGTGAGATCACTAAAATGATTTTACATTAGTCACCTAACTAGTGTAAATGCAAGTCAGGGCAACTTCAAGTTACATTTCACAGCAAATAAAAGATTGAAGAGCAACTTATACGGTTCAAAACATCCACTAAAACTTATTGAAAAAACAACACAAACTAAAATGATGCGCACCTTAGGAGCCGTAAGTACTTAAAAGACAAAAATCAAAGATGGAAATTTACCATCAAATGCTAAATTTCTCTCTCTATAAAAATTGATTAGGAAATCAGAGTTCAAGTAAGAAAACTGAAAAACGAAAACGGATTAATAATATAAAGCTACATATTTCATTCATGGTCGTCAAATTAAGAAGAAGAAAAAGAAAAAAAAATCTAAAAAATAATACTTGTGAGTTTCTCCATGACGCGTATGACCGTGGTACTGAATCTGCAAGTCAACAAATTGGAAGAAAAAAAATGAAATGAAGTTGTAGCCGGCTATTAGTTGGGAATTGGGACAACATAGGTAGTACTTTACAATGTATACCGACGATGTTAACAATGGCAAAGCCACATCTCTAACCACTAAACTTAGGCATGTAGAGACTCGATTAGACTAGAGTAGAGATGCATAAAGTTTCGTGTAGTCTTAGACTCTTAGGATGCCTACCAACTCCCTACAACTCTTAGGATGCATAAAGTTCATGAAGTTATTGTTATTCATGAACTTCACATTTGGGATATCACCGTAGGGAAGGTATTATTGGCTTGTCATGTTAAGGTAAACCGTGATGCTGACACAGATTTAGTAATAGACAAAATAGAAATAGAGATAGACAGAGACCATTATAAATCATCATGTAAACCGATTTCATCTGCTAAAAATTGAAAAAACCCAAATTATAATCCCTACTTTCGTTTCTATCAAACCCTAATTAGAGTTCTTGAAACCCTAATTTCATTTCAAGTCTCTGAAACACTAACTTCGTCAATCAAGGTTGGGGTTTCAAGAATAACAAACGATTCAAAATCGAGAAATCTTAAAACAAAATTAGGGTTTAAGGAAGAAAAGGAAATTACTTGTTCTTCACTATGTAACAAACGCGGTTAGTGTCTTCTCCGTCGATCTATCTTCTCTTCTCGATCCGCAACTTCCACAGTTCTTCCCCGTCTCTCGATCTCTCTCTGTCTCTCTCTCTATCGTTCGGTGTTCTTCTCGTTTTGATATTTCGTGGCTCAAAAATAACCCGAGGTTGAAGATAAGAATTGTGGTACAAATGCGAACCACACGTGTGGTACATGTGTCGAGTCAAGTCCACGTGTCAACAGTCTACATTGCACGCGTGTCATTTGTCTACAGTGCCTACGTGTACTGGGTTCGAAGGGCAAAAGAGACCTTTCATGTAACAGTTGACCAGTCAAAAAAAGTTAAAATGCCCCATGTTGACTATTATCGGCAACTTTAACGGATTGGGGCATTTTGATATCATTTTGGGTCATTTTAATCTTTCGCCTAACGTCCGGGGCATTTTCACAACTATGGGGTCCATTTTGGGGCATTTTGCCACTTAACCCCTATTCCTATTATGCTTCATATCTTCCATCTTCTTATAAATCTAATTAGCAAAATCATTTATTGTAGAAACAAGACCTATGGTGCGGGTGAATCCGCGGATTTCAAAGTCCAACCGCAACCAAACCGCTAAAAGTGCGGATTTGAGAATCCCAACCGTGACCGGCCCATAAATCTTGCGGATTGGGTTTCACCCACAATTTTGCGGACGGATACGGGTGAAATCCGCGGTTTCGGATTTTTTGCTCACCCCTAACCAAAACCATAACTAACACAATCCCATGAACTAAATGATTAACATCTATTTGTACCATGAGCACACACACAATAATCGATACAATAATGGCATAGAAGTTAGCAAAGCATCACATAAAAGATCAACAAACCAAAGTGTTTTAACAAAGTCAAGGAAATAATAACATCCAAAACAAAATAGGCGACAAGCCCAAATCCAATAACACAAATATAACAAAATCATTCAAAGCTAGCTAATTCGGCTTCTTTGTCAGCCAACTCCTTCTGTTTCAACTGCAACTTTGTCGAGGTTGCCGCGACCTCAGCAACAATCCTGGATGCCTCGGCAGTTATCCGAACTTGCTCCCTTTGCTTCTCCTTCAACTCCTGAGTCCCCACTTTCACTTCCTCTTTCAGATTCGTGATCTCACCAGGCAACACTAGCTGTCGACCCGTTCTCCTCTCTTCCAACCCCCTGAACAACTCTTCGGCCCAAGCCATGTTGAATCTCAGCAACCTCGGAAGAACAAAACTTCTTCTTCATGTCTCTAAGGTAGTGGCAGAAGGACAATCATCACCGAATTCAACCATCTCTTTCGCCACAGCAACGAGAGCAAATACACTGGTAATCAAATTGCTCCGATCCGACAAAGCTTCAGTACTCGCTACATGACCGAGCTCTTCCACAATCTCCTTGTAGTAATCCCTTAGCTCTGGAGACACGGGAAAATTATAAACCGGCACAAAGTGAGCGTAAGTACCCGCTACAGCGGCAGCATTTCCCTTGAAATCAAACTAGGTTGCTTGACAGAATTGGGACTGCCGATGGAGGATGATAGTGTCGGCTCGGGGTACCTCGAACCAGACATAACCTGACCAGTATGATGCCTCTGTTTCTTCGAGTTAATCTGTTCCATTGACTGCTCTGTACGACCCATGACTACTTCCTACAAAAAAAAAAAAAAGAACCAATCAACAACCTAAAAACTCAATACCATCCCTCACTCCAGAATAAAAGTAGCACTGGTGCTGCTTACCCTCCCTCCTATTGGCTGGTGACCGAAACCTCGCGCTCTCATTGGCTAATTGAGAAACCATTCGTATTCGTCGGATGAAATTTCGTTATATATGGTGTGTTGATCGACAATGTGCGGTGTAGATTGGCTGGATTGGTGGGACACACGCGACTGTGACTGACCCCGTTGTTTAGAAAAATTGCTATATTAATTTTGTGCATTTATTTTGGAAATCCAAAAAATAAAAATAACTACTATATTAATTCTGGACATTTATGATTAAAATAAAAAAAAATCAATTCAACATATTTATGGAATAAAATAATCTTTTATAATTTAATGAAAATCCAAAAAATAAAAAAACTACTATATTAATTTTGGATAAAATAAAAAAAAATCAAATTAACATATTTATAAAATAAAATAATTACATTTATAGCTTCATGTAATTATTGTAAAAGATCTAGAGAATTAACAAAATACTATATTATAATTTTGGACATTTATGATTAGAATAAAAAATAAAATCGACGTATTTACGGAATAAAAAAGATTTTTTTTTTTTTATCTTTTAAAAGGAAAAAAAATATAGAAATAGCTATATTAATTTTTAGTATTAATGATAAATATCTAACAAAGGAAAAACCAACAATATATAAAATTAATTGATATTTAAATTACTATTTATATTTATGTTAACGATATCCATTAATATAAAAAAAAATCTAATCATTTACTTGAACACAATCTAACAAGTTCCATTAATACGGTTAATTTACTAATAAAAAACAAAGCCAATAGTTAATAAAGGATGGAAATCATTCTTCATCCCTATTTTCTTTATAACAAACCATATAACTGGATTTAATTCCATAACGATTTTAAAGATTTTTTTTGGAACTAAGTTTCTAACATCTATATAAAGAATGCAAATCACTCTTTAATTCTGGACATTTATGATTAAAATAAAAAAATCAATTCAACATATTTATGGAATAAAATAATCTTTTATAATTTTATGAAAATCCAAAAATAAAAAAACTACTATATTAATTTTGGACATTTATGATTAAAAAAAAAAAAAAACTATATTATTGTAAAAGATCCAGAGAATTAACAAAATACTATATTATAATTTGACCTCGCGCTCTAATTGGCTAATTGAGAAACCATTCATATTCGTCCGATGAAATTTCGTTAGATATGGTGCGTTGATCTGACAATGTGCGGTGTAGATTGGATGGATTAGTGGGACACACGCGATGGACGGCCCCCATTATTTAGAAAAATTGCTATATTAATTTCAGAAAATCGGATAAAAATGTTTATGGGGTAAAAAATCATATTTATATTTTTTAGATTATTTTTAAGGTAAAATATCTATGAATAATTGTTAGGATCATCTCGAAAAATCTAATATGTGATAGAAGGTAACAAATCCAATAAATATAAGATAAAAAAATTAAAAATATTAAAATTTTAATTTTCTAAAATTAATCCAGTAAATTATTTTTCTACATCACTCATTCTATATTTATCAAAGCAAAAAGAAAAAAAATCAAGTGAACATAATAACTCTAATGTAACTAGCTAAAAATAGCAATATTCTAAATACATTTTCCTAAAATTGATTAAGAAAAAAAAAATATCACATAATATTAAATCGGCAATATACCTAACCAAAAATAAGAATGATTAATTGGGGGATAGAAAAACTAATTGGGGGATATTTTACTGTAGCTGCCGGCATGGTTTTTCAATGCCGGTAATCCATCGACCATGCTGGTTTTCATTAAAAACTATGCCGGCACATATCCCCCAATTAGTTTTTTTATCCCCCAATTAATCATTCAAAAATAAAAATATTCTATATATATAGTTTCCTAATTAATCCAGAGGCAAAGATAAAACAAAATGGAGAAGAAAATTTTTTTTTTTGATTTTTCTTGGTAAATATAATACATTAATTAAAAAAAATAAAAAATTCTCTCTCCCTATATAAAAACGCTTGATTGCAAATCCAAGCCTTATTCTTCTTTTGATGTTTTTGGATGTTGCTTCTTTGCTATTTTTGTCTTTTGTTAGTGGGTGCTTACGATTCAATTTCATCGTTTTGCAGATATAATGAAAACCTTTAGTTGATTGGCATTGCTCCTCTCATATGAAGACTGCTTTGAACTCATTCAAGTCAGCAATTGGTAGGATTTTACTCTATGGTTGTTAATCGCTTTGAACTCTTCATTAATGATTTGGAATAATGAGGACAAATTGTTGTGATGATTTTTTTTAATCAATATTTATATCGATGAAATTACTGTTTGATTATTGTATGGTAACATATGGCGCTATTTCGATTTTATTTTAGTCGAATAGGATTGCAAATACATTTGGATGTTGATTTTTTTTGTTGCAGGTGATGGTTTCATTTGAGGATCCTTATTCTGGGTTACTTTTATTAATTTGATGCACATTAAAGTTCCTACGAAGACAGGTAAGGCTTCTTTTCTTTTCTTTTTTTTTAATTTTTCATTTTTTAATTACAGTATTAGTGGATTGTATTGTAAAATAGGGTGGTCTTTCATTCTTTTCATGTTACCTGCACTTTTGTATATGAGCAGGCACATCATTTACAACAATAAATTTGGTACTTTTTTCCTATTCTCTTTGTGCTTGACCTTTGAATTCAACATCACGTATTAGTCCATATTTATTCCAAATGTTTTATATATCAATATTTTTTTTAAGTAAATCCATAATCCTAGAATAAATAAATAAAATAACTTATAAGTTTTAGCTTTAGAATTTTGACCCATGTTTGTTTGATATCATTCATCACTATCCTAATCCATCTTAAATTTATAATTGTGTGTGATATATATTCTTCCATTTAATTTTAAAGTGTGTTACTTTGGCATCCATTAAGAGTAGGCAATCAGATTAATGGTAGTTATCGGCCTTTATGCAATCTTTGTTTCATATATAAGAATGTTTTTCCTTTTTTCAGGCTTCTAAATACTTTATGTAAAAAAATGGTATATATATGGGGATATTGAATATTTCCATTGAAATATGAAATGAATGAACTTGCAGTTACCGAGTTGCTAGGGCATAGTTTGGACAAGGTATGTTTTAGCTCACTAACAAAAGTACTAAAAGAAGTTGTAACATAAATATGTCAACTCAAGTTTTGAATTTCTTTTGTTTTTTGTTTGTTCCCGATGTTGCATAGAAACTGAGAATAGCTCTTTTGAAATCACATTCATTCTACACGGGACCTTATTGATACTGGCATAAAGTAGAGACATTTTAACTACATGACTTTCTGTGGTTTAAAGATATCTAATGATTGTTGTTGTATTTGGTTTTTAGGTTTCAGAGACGGGTCTAATGAGCCGGAGGGAGTTGCTAACACCCCCACCAATCCCAGTTGATATTTAATTGGAAAACCTCGCATGGAGATTGTAGATGGAGAAAAGATTACGGGTAAATCGAGTGCAAATAAGGGAATTTTCCAGCCAATACTTCAAAGCATTAAGACGAATTTATATATTTTATTTCTTTAAAGAGTGGTTCAAAACATTTCCCGCCGCAAATATTATTATAGATCCGGGAAGTTCTATACACAAACCCTCATTCGACCTACTTTATAATCGTTCATTGCATCTTTATTTAATTTTTTTCTCATTAGTAACCTTTATCTTTGTTTGGGCCCAAACGTTTTAGTGAGATCTATTTGTTCGATTAATACATAATATATTTGCCTGAAATTTTGGTTTCAATGTTTTAAGATAAACGAGATCAAGTTTCGGTCTTCTCTAATTCTGAACATTTGAGTTCATTAATAAAGGAACACTTTTCTCTTTCCCTTACATTTTCTGAACCGGCCGTAGAACATATGCTTCAATTTTTAATCACAACTTAGAACATATGCTTCAATTTTTAATCACAACTAATCATGTTGATAGATAATCTTTGCAGTCATTTTTGTTGCGACTGTAACAATAAAACACTAAAAAGAAGATGTGAATAAGTTATAAGTAAAATTCTTTGAAATGTAAATAAGCACTCAATGGACAAAGAGGAAGACAGAGTCACGTGTTCAACACGCCGTCCTTAACACAATAGTTGACCCAAGCACGCCTCAAGAATGAGTGATGCCTATACCCCTGTGGTCAAGTTGTATCCAGGATAAAACTGTCTGTTGCAAGTATTGTTAGCACTACAATACTTGCCCACTCTTACGAACTCAACAGCAAGGCACAGAAGAAAACAAAAAGACCACACAGAGGGAGAGAGACGAAAAGAAGAGGATAGTAGCTCTTCTGGACACAAATTGAAATGAAGGTTTCGAGTTTCTTTTATAGCAGAAAAGAGAGAGTGCGATAAATGTCAATTGATGGAGAATCAATTCCTTGCGCCATGCAAGGCAATGAAGAATAAAACAGATGAAAACAGCTATAACATTTACTCGAAATTATGTCAATATCTTTTGATTTTTGGAAAGTAATCAATGTCGAAAATATGTCGTCATAACTTAAACTGGGCAATAAAAAGTATTGCGCCTGGTCAGACGCCCCCCCACATTAATGCAAAATTTGATTTGATTTTCAAAACGTTTTAGGAATTAATTCAAAAGAATTATGACCAAAAAAGATAAGTCTTGGTTAACTTTGTCCACGCCGGAAGCACGAGCCCGAGCCCTAAGCCCAAGCCTTAGTGGAATCAAAAATATTTCGCCCCACCCGTTCCACCCACATTGTTTTACTAACTATCCATAAAGGAATAGCTATATAGTGGATATCATCTTTAGTTATACCCAATGTGGGACTAAAGGTCCTATTTCATTCACTCATATGAAAATGAGTAAGAGCTCTTAGAGACCCAAAGGTTCTAAGTTCCATTCCCACCAAAACCATAAAATCAAAACATTAAAAACTCATTTTCTCCAACAATCCCCACATTAATGAAATACCGATAAAATCGTAAAACGGAAAGCGAGAAATACCACTTAGGCAAGAGGTGTCCATGAGGTCTTGAACCTTTGCTTAGTGAGAAATCAGGGACTACTTGATGGACAAATGAACGCGATGTCTTGAATCGCCATCGTTTGGTGTAATCCGCGATAATAACCACACGTGATATCTCTCTAGGTGCTTTGTCAAGTTCGTGCCGTTGTGTCCTTTTTGGCCCTGGACAAATCCCGTTTCTCGAATGCTCTAGAGAATCGGCTCTATTCTCATAGGAGCGACCCACTTCCACATTCGGATAGGTGAGTTCCATCAAGAGTGTTTCTTGCTACACCCCACTTCAATCTTGAATTGAAACTATAGAACTCATTAAGACTTAGTTAAAAGTCATCCTCCACATGCAATCACACTATCACGTCTACACCATAGGGAAGGGGCGGAGAATGAAATTCTCGATAGTGTTTACCTTGACCCGCCACAAATTAGTTGTCTCATTCAAAACCTTGATCTTGGGATCTCCAATCAAAGGTTGAGTATCCTTCATGGCAAGTTTATTTAATGAGCCTAAGCCCCATCCCCTCGATGCATTATTAACTATCTCCTTGGACAAACCTTTCGTCAAAGGGTCCGCGATATTCTCCTTAGACTTTACCCAATCAATTGAAATATCGCCTTTTGAGATTAGTTTTTCGGGGTATTATGTCTTCTTTTAATGTGTATAGACTTCCCATTATAGTAGCTGTTTTTAGCCTTAGCTATAGCAGCTTGATTATCACAATGTATAAATATACTGCACAGGCCTATGCCGAGAGAGGAATGTCTTCTAAAAGCATCTTAACCAAGCGGCTTCCTCTCCCCGCTTTATCTAACGCAATAAACTCGGATTCCATAGTGGATCGAGCTATGCGAGTCTGTTTGGAACTCTTCAAGAAAGCATTTTGCTAGAGTGAAAACATATCCACTCGTAGACTTAGTCTCCTTCCGAGTCGATATCCGGTTGCATCACAAAATCCCTCGGGACGGCGGGGTACCCTTCATAATTTAAACAAAAGGTCAAAGTGTATTTCAAATACCTCAACACTCTAAAAAGTGCATCCCAGTGTTCCCGCCTTACTGGATTACAAGTATACCTACTTAACCTACTCACGACATAAGCAATGTCGGCCTAGTACAGTTCATCAAATACATCGGACTTCCTATAACTCGTGAGTATTCAAGTTGTGACACTCCATTACCCTTATTCTTTTTGAGTTTACAACAAGGATCATACGGAGTATAGCGGAGTTTACAATCAAAGTGATTGAATTTTCTAAGCACAGATTCAACATAATGAGATTGACTAAGACTATAACCGTTAGAATTTCTTCTAATTTTCATCCCTAAGATTACATCTGCGGGGCCTAAGTCTTTCATGTCAAAGTTCTCATTTAGCATGCTCTTAGTGGAATTAATTACATCCATGTTTGTACCAAGTATAAGCATATCATCAACATACAAGCATACAATCACACAAGGCATCATTCACAAGTTTGGTATAGACACACTTGTCAGATTCATTGATTTTAAAACCACTAGAAAACATTACATGATCAAATTTTTCATGCCATTGTTTAGGTGCTTGTTTCAATCCATACAAAGATTTTTTCAGTTTACAAACTTTGTTTTCACAACCTTTCACTACAAAGCCTTGAGTTGCTCCATGTAAATTTCTTCATCTAATTCACCATTTAGAAAAGTTTGTCTTTACATCCATTTGATGTATCTCTAGGTTATGAACCGCATGACTATAGCAATTAACATCCTAATGGAAGTAATTCTCGTAGCGGGTGAGTAAGTATCAAAGAAATCTACACCTTCCTGTTGTTTATAGCCTTTAGCTACCAACCTAGCCTTGTATTTTTGAGCAGTTCCATCTATGTTACGTTTCCTCCACGAAGATCCATCTACATCCTATGGCCTTACACCACGGAGGTAAATCTACCGGCTCCCACGTATCATTTTCTTTGATGGATTCCATCTCACTAATGAGATGACTCTTTCCACCATGGAGCTTGAGGAAGAAGTCATGGCTTCTCTAAAAGTCGAGGATCGGACTCGCTAGTGTTACGAAGTCGAGGTCCAAAGGAGGTTTTGGTTCTAGCTCTTTTGCTTCTCCTAGGCTCAATTTCTACTTCGTCTTCCTCTAAAGGTAAAGTCGAAGTGGTTGAAGGGACATCTAGGGGATCAAGACCTCTCTTACGAGAGTCGATTTCAAAGGAAAAACATTTTCAAAGAACATGACATCCCTAGATTCCATAATAGTATTCACACCAATTTCAGAAATATCGGAACTCACAACCATAAATCTATATGCGGGGAGTATGCTCGGGATACCCTATGAAGACACGGTCAACGGTTTTGGGTCCTATCTTGGTTGCTTTAGGTTTAGGGATCCGAACCTTAGCCAAACACCCCCACACTTTGAAGTATGCAAAAGAAGGTTGTCTACCTTTCCACAATTCATATGGAGTTTTATCGATCCTTTAAAGGGTACTCTATTCGGGATATAGCGAGTGAAAGGATAGCTTCCCCCACAAATTTGAAGGTAATCCTGAACTAATTAACATGGCATTCATCATATCCTTAAGGGTACGGTTCTTACGTACAGCTACACCATTGGACTGAGGTGAATAAGGAGGGTAACCTCGTGTATAATGCCATGTTCTACACGTAAAATCTCTATCGGAACTACGTACTCACCACCACGGTCAGACCTAACTGTTTTAATGGTAGTATTTAATTGGTTTTCAACTTCTAGTTTATACATCTTAAAGGCTTCTAAGGCATCATCCTTACCTCTAAGCAAATATATATGACAAGGTACCTAGTACGAGTCGTCTATAAAAGTAACAAACCATTTCTTACCACCTCTAGTTTGAACCGATTTCATGTCAACTAGGTCCGAGTGAATTAATTCTAAGGGTTTAGAATTTCTATGAACTTTTTGCTAAAAGGTTTTCTAGCATACTTTGATTCTACGCATATTTCACATTTGTGTTCCTTTTCCAAACTAAATTTGGGTATGCGGCCTACATTAGCCGGTTTATGCATTGACTTATAATTTACATGTCCAAGTCTACCATGCCAAACATTCAAAGACTCACAAACATAAGCGAGAAGAATCATTCTTATTCATTACGCAGAGTTTACATTAAGCTTATACAGACCCTCGGTCTTATAACCCCTGCCCCACATAATCCTTACCCTTAGTTACAACACATTTCCCAGATTCTATTACAATTTTAAAGCCCTTATCATCTAAAACACCACAAGAAACAAGATTTTTGCGGATGTCAGGAACATGAAGAACTTCATTCAATGTGAGAGTTTTGCAGAGTTAGCTTGAGCCCAACTTTGCCTTTTCCTACAACCGCAGCTGCAGATGAGTTACCCATATAGAGTTTTTCTCCTTCCCCTACCTTCCGTAGGAGGTGAACATATCTCTGTTTCCACAGACATGTTTGGTAGCCCCAGAGTCTACCCACCAATCTCTCACATTTGTTACCAAATTAACTTCAGACACCGTACCAGAAAATTCATCTTTGTTGTTTTCAACCAAATTAGCATTATTTTTCTTTTTAAGGTCCTTACGGTTTCTACAGTGAACCGCCATATGGCCAGGATTTCCGCAAGCATAGCAATCACCCTTAATTTTATTAATGCTAGATTTGGGTTTCTGAAACATACCTTTCTTGCCTGGAGGTTTCTTGGAGTTGTTTCGGTTCTTATCAGCATTGGAACCTTTGTGTTCGGTCACATGAGCTTTGTTTGACATGTCCCTTGCAGAAGATACATTTTTGTCCTTGGAGCACAACAATTCTTCAACTTGAATCTTCTTACCCAAATCAACCATAGTGACTTCACCAGTTTCATGTCTCAGTTTCTTCTTGTACTCAGACCAGGAAGAAGGCAATTTCTCAATGACAGCAGACACTTGAAAAGTTTCATCAATCATCATACCTTCCGCAAGAATTTGATTGATAATTTGCTGGAATTCAAGGAATTGATCAACCACAGATTTGTCATTCGACATTTTGTATTCCATGAACTTAGCTACCAAAAATTTCTTACTTCCAGCAGTTTCAGCTTGGTATTTTGCCTCTAAAGCAGCCCATAAATCAAAAGCATTAAAGTTCTCTTTTGCAATATAGAAGTCATACATAACATCTTCTAAACAGTTGAGAATATGATTTTTGGCCATATAGTTCTGCCTAACCCAATCCTCCAACTCAAGTTCACGTCCCATATCCTTCATACCCTCATCAAAAGGAACCAAAACATAATGATCCAACTCATGATAACTCAGAAAAAAATAACATCTTCGATTGCCATCTTTTGAAGTCTTTCCCATTGAACTTTGCAGGCCTTTCAACATCGTTCTTACCCATTGTTACGGACAAAAAACAACTATTGTGTTAAGATTGTTGCGATCAGTAACAATAAAACACTAAAAAGAAGATGTGAATAAGTTATAAGTAAAATTGCTGAAATGTAAATAAGCACTCAATGGATGACAAAAAGTAAGACAGAGTCACGTGTTCAACACGTTTGTCCTTAACACAATAGTTGACCAAGACGCCTCAAGAATGAGTGATGCCTATACCCCCGTGGTCAAGTTGTATCCAGGATAAAAGCATGCGTTGCAAGTATTGTTAGCACTACAATACTTGCCCACTCTTACGAACTTAACAAACAAGGCACGAGAAGAAAACAAAAGACCACACGAGAGGAGAGAGACGAAAAGAAGAGGATAGTAGCTCTTACGGACACAAATTGAAATGAAGGTTTCGAGTTTCTTTTATAGCGTAAAAGAGAGAGTGCGATAAATGTCAATTGATGGAGAATCAATTCCTTGCGCCATGCAAGGCAATGAAGAATAAAACGGATTGAAAACAGCTATAACATTTACTCGAAATTATGTCAATATCTTTTGATTTTTTGGAAAGTAATCAATGTCGAAAATATGTCGTCATAACTTAAACTGGGCAATAAAAGTATTGCGCAGTGGTCGAACCCCCACATTAATGCAAAATTTGATTTGATTTTCAAAACGTTTTAGGAATTAATTCAAAAGAATTATGACCAAAAAGATAAGTCTTGGTTAACTTTGTCCACGCCGTGGTAGCACGAGCCCGAGCCCTAAGCCCAAGCCTTAGTGGAATCAAAAATATTTCGCCCCACCCGTTCCACCCACATTGTTTTACTAACTATCCATAAAGGAATAGCTATATAGTGGATATCATCTTTAGTTATACCCAATGTGGGACTAAAGGTCCTATTTCATTCACTCATATGAAAATGAGTAAGAGCTCTTAGAGACCCAAAGGTTCTAAGTTCCATTCCCACCAAAACCATAAAATCAAAACATTAAAAACTCATTTTCTCCAACAATTTTTTCTTTTTAAAAGAAGATGGCTTATTACACAACCTGTGAGATACCAAATTATTTTTATAAGGGGTATTTATAGATGAGGACCACGTTTAAAGTTGCGCTTATCTTTATTCCCACATGCGGTCCACGAAACCATGGCTTATGATTGGTCTAAAAACTGTTTATATTTAGTTTGAAAGAGCGGGATTTGGACATTAATCAAGTTTGTTATAAAATGGGACTAACTATGGTTTCATAAATCAACTATTTTTAAAAAGTTAGAAAATAGGAATAATGTATAATGTATCGTACTCAAGTTGTATAATGTATAATTAACCTTCTTGGAGTACAATATATATATTCTTTTTCTACTTATAAGTTAATAATTATTAATTTATATATTGATTAATATTTTATTAACTTATAGATAAATTTCATATCACAAGTTTAGAAAATATCGATGCTTTCGTCATTGTAAACTTCGATCAATAGATACCACAAGTTTAGACAATTTGGATGAACATACAGACAGTGAAATCACTCACGACTTGCAAAATCTGATCGAGAAATTGGGATATCGCAATTAGAATGTCTAAGATGTCCTAAATTATCCGAAAGAAAATGAAGTTACACGGTTGTTGGTGATGAACAAATAATTGAGAGCGTTATGGGAAGCGATAAAGATGTGGAACAAGATGAAGACGGTTCTTCAATATGGCCCCCTTCAGAAATGAGGTTATTTAGCGGCAATCAAATTGAATAATTTCTTCCGAGTTATGAGAAAACAATACCAAAAATTCTTACAATGATAAGAAAAATTAAAGATGAAATTCAATGCGATAATGATTTTAGCAAAAAACAGAAGACAATTAAATCATTTTTCAAAAATCTTCGTAACTCATTAATGGAATATATATATATTCGTTATTAATTTATATTTCATACGGGGTCTACATAGGTAATCAAAAATGTACTATCTTATAATTTTAGCGAATTATTAATTTGGCACGTTGTCCCCAACTTGGGACCGGCCAAAAATATTATTTAAGAGAATTTATTAAATAATCGAGTATTAATTAAAAGAGTTTCCACTGTATAACTATTGATACAACTATATAGTGGGTGATTATTTTTAGTGTTTCTTCTTCATTTAACTATATGAAGTTGGAACCTGGAGGAGCAGTTGAGTTGGCAGGATGCTTGATTATTAGCGCAAGTTTTATGATTTATGAAGAAATATATATATCGGTGTATTTCCTTGATCATATCTTCTTCCACGAGAAACACTTCATATGTTTTTCCTTTAACTGCAACGTATGAGACCCTGGAGGAGCAGTTGAGTTGGTGGGTTGATTCTTAACATAAGTATATGATATGGTTGTAAGGTAGTTGGGAGTGTATAGCGGGTGAAGTACGAACGATATTTGGTTGAACCGGAAGCCAACATTGGAGTTTTGAGGCAAAATATTATTATGACTTTATTTCTTTACTTTTAAGTTGCAAAAATGGATTAAGCAAGAAATGAAAATTCTAAAATCTAGCAAGACTAAATGTCGTTGTAGTGCTCTTGGATTAAAAGACTTCAAATCTATCCTTACCAATTATTTTTAGAGTACCGATGTTGGTAATGTTATGAACTAATTATTGATTTCAATAATCGACATGATTTTCCATAAGTATTTTCTTTTAGAGGATTTTTATTAATCTTGAAAACTTTAAACGAGTGTGTAATTGATGAATTTAGTTCCAACTTGCTTATATACTATATTAGGATTGATGGTTTCGTTAAGCACTACGAGTTATTAACTCGAGTGAAGCCCAGCCTCACCAAGTGGGAGTCAATTCCCAAAGTACTAGGTGTTTAGGTATCATGTTGGTTAATTAGTAGTTTTTAGATAATATTAATTATTTAATTAGTAGTTAAGAATTTATTTTGTTCAAGGTTTGTGATTAAATGTTTTGAATTAATTGACAAGATTATTATTAGCACTTTTGATTTATCTACCATAGAATTTAATAAATCGACCTCGATGTTCTTAGTTACTTCCCTGAGTTATCAAGGCTTGCAATGTTGAACATTTTATATTTGTTTTTAGTATGTGAGGTCAATCAGGTTTAATGTTTTAGTATTTAGAGTTTAAACTATTTTACTTTTGAGATTACTTAAATCTATTTATTTTAGTTTATTTGTAAAATATATTACTGTTTTATTAAATTGCTTGAAATTACATTGAGATCTTAAGATGATAATAGTATTATACGTTTGATTAGTAGAAATTTTTAGTTACATAGTTTTAATTGTTATTTTTAATTTGGTGGATAGTTCTATAGTAGAAACTCTATAAATTAATGTTGTTGGGACCGCCAAAATAATTAATTGAGATATTAATTAACAGATAAATTAATAATTATGAACTTATAAAGAAATTTATTATCAAAGAATTATTTTCTAAATACTGTAGAATATTAAATTCTTCAAAGCACCCTTCAATCTCCCGCTTTGCTTCATTGTAAACTTCAATTAACTAATAACACAAGCTTGGTCAAAAAGCTGGGTAAGTTCAATGAATGTCAAGATGTCCTGAATATCCGGTAGAAAATGAAGTTATGCAACTATTGATCGATGAAGATATAATTAAGAATGTTATGGGAATCGATAAAAATGGGAAAGAAGGTGATGAAAGTTCTACAATATATCCCCCTTCACGAAACGAGATCGTTAAAGCAAGTAATGACATTAAATAATTTCTTCTTTGAGCTATGAGAAAACAATACCAGAGACGATGATAAGAAAAATTAGATATGTAATTTAATGTGATATTGCTTTTAATATAAAACAAAAGACAATTGAATCATTTTTCAAAAATCTTCATAAATCATTAATATATTGAGATCATATTTCATATGGGGCCTACATAGATAATAATCAAAAAATATTATTTTTTATTTTTAGTGAATTATTAATTTGGCACGTTGTCCCCCGACTTGAGACCAGGATAAAAACATTGTCTAAGAGAGTTTATTAAATAATCGAGTGTTTCTTGTATTAGAACTTGATTTGAGAGAGTTTAACAACATCTCATAATTAAGTTTATTATATTTAATTGGTGAATAATTTTTTTCAACTGCTAATCTACTAAATGATAATTGGTGTTTTCATTATAAGCTATGAGTTGTTAATTAGGACCCCTTCTTGGACGGGAAGCACTTCATATGCTTTGCACTTTTTAGAGTTGGCAATCTATTTTATATTAATGTCTTGATTATTTTTTTTTCTCTAATATTAGATATCGGTATATATATAATGGGTGTGATTTTTCATTTAACTTTTAGAAGTTGGAGCTTGGAAGATTAGTTGAATTGGTCCATTGATTCTTAGAGAAAATATAAGATTTTCGAAGAAAGAATCGGTGCATTTTCTTGATTATATCTTTTTTTTGGGGAAGCACTCGTATGTTGTGCATTCTTTAGAGTTGGCAATTTATATTATATGAATATCTTTTTCTTAGTGTCTCTAATATAAGATATCGATACAATTGTATAGCAAGTGTGATTTTTCATCTAACTACTAATAATCGATATTGATAATGTAATGAACTACTTAATGATTTCAAAGGTTGGTATAATTTTTGAAAAGTATTTTCTTTAAGAAGATTTCTTAACCTCCAACAATATATATTAACAAGTATCTCCTCTCACTACTAACATTGTAAGTAGTAAATTAAATGTCCCATAACATAACGTAAAAATAAACTTGAATGTATACGAGAATATAATTAAACACACGTGAAGAACAAAGTACATTGTCCCTGAAAAAGAATAACTCAAGACACCATCTAAAAAAGACCACAAGAGAAAGCACGACATCATAAGCAGCGATGATGAAAATGATGGTGAATTGGGAGAAAGGGATCTGAGATGCCACCATTGGTCGAAATAGATGAACATGGCAATGAAGTGCTTACTTATGAATACGACAACAGATAAGCGAGATTTTTTTTTTTTTTGTTTTTTTTAGTATGCGAGGTTTTAATCAAGTTAATGCTTTAGTATAATGCTTTAGTATTTAGAATTTAAACTATTTTTCTTTTGAAATTACTTAGATCTATTTATTTTAATTTACTTCTTGAGTTATTTCCCGCTATATTAAATTGCTTCGAAATTAGTTTTCACAACCATAAAAAGTTTAAATTATAATTTGATTATCATAAAGTTAAAATTACATATTTTTAATTATTAATGTGTAGGATATATTCTATAATAGTTTTATTAGAACTCTCATTAGGACGGGTGCGGGGCGAAGCCCCGCCTCAGTGGATAAAAACTAGGGCGTAATAAACTTCGTTTGTCCCGATGCGTAGCACGGGTTTCCAACTAGTGTATCAATAAAATCATATTCCGAAAAAGAGATGAAAATGAAAGGAAAACTCTTCCCCCAATAACTATAAAATACTTTACCTGAGAACCTGGACTAAAAAAGGAATTCTGAGGACTCAATACTCCGCCAACTAGTGAACCTGCTCAAGATAACATGGTGTAGGTGACAAAAAACGTATTTATAAGGCACAAGGTGTAGGTGACGTGGATAACATGCCAACCAAATTTCCAGATACTTTATGATGACAATTACGTGCAGACCAATAACTAATGCTTACGTAATCATCTACTTACCTCTCTGACCTTCATAGGATGTTGTCGACTCTCCCCTATTTCGTATCACCAGTCGAGGATGCGGTGTCGGCTTCACGAAGATAATCACATATCAATACAATCAAACAAAATACCACTCAAATACATCATTCATTAAAAAATAGAAGACTACCTTAGTAGAGGTAGAGGCAGCTGCTTCCTTTCCCTTTTGAGCAGCACTCCGACATTTTTCCCTTTCAATCCAGCCTTTATACCATGGGCAGCAGGAACTTCGGGTGCAAGCTTAATACGCCCACGAGCATTTAACTTCCGTGGACTAGTGACTTCCACAGGATCAGCAACAGCACATACGAACCCAATCATCCGCGTCAGATCCTCATACCAATTTGCACACCAAGTTTGTGTGAATGTTGGGGGGACTTTCGGTGAAGGCACCAACAAGTTGAAGGGACGATCCTGATAATGCCTTGGGCTATTGGGTTTGGCAAAAAAAAACAGCGATAACAGTCCTCCATTAAATCAACGTTATCTGCTGGGAAAAGTGGAGACTGAATAGACGCCGAGCCCTGATCATACCCTAATTGTCTAGCGACCCTATACACATTATACCCAACATCATAAAGCTTCCCTTCAAAGTACCCAGGAATGAAACCCGGCGTAGCCATTGCTATGAAATCCCAATCATCATCATCAAGATATTAACTTTCCGAGTCCAAGACATCACGAAGAAAGGAAAAATTAGGACCTAAAAATAATGCTCCTCGGGGGCATCATCATATGGACGTGCCGAAATGACTTCAAATCGTCTACCAGACACATGAACTCATGTGTTGCTTTCTTCACATGCTTATTCTCATACAAAGCCAGTACGAGGAAAACGAGTTGGGGAGGAAGTCGCCCGGAAGTGATGACGGCACCTTTATCCCTCACAACTCTAATTTGTTAACTTCTGACCTGCTTGTGGGAAAATGTTCCCAGAACCACATCTGTAAGAAGCTCATGGGGAAGTAACTCTCAATTACATGTTGAGAACTATTGGGAGCCTCCATATCCGAGATCAGTGTATCCAGATGACGGTATACACCACCTAAGAACATGGGGGCCAACGGATAAGTAACCCCCGCGCCATCATAATAGCTATCCGAAAAACATCCTCTCGAATAATGTCCTTAGGAGAACATTCAAAGAAATCATGAGTTAGCCGGTATGTTAGAATACGGGCATCCAACTCAAAACCAATTGGCAATGAGTGGAGAGGCCCATAGAGTTATAAATCGCAGGATCTTAGATTGCCCATACAATATGGGACTAATAATCTCAACACGCCCCCTCACATGTAGTCTCGTTGGGTCTAACACGTGGACAATTAAATCGGGTGACGCGGAGTGAAGGCACAGTCAAATGACTCGTCGCAAATAGCCTGCTCTGATACCATGTTAGATTTATGATAAAAAATCAGCTCTGTACCATATTAGATTTATGATAAGAGATCAGAATCAGACTTAAATGGAAGACAAAGAGATTTAAAGTGGTTCGGCACTAACGCCTACGTCCACTGACAAAACCCCATAGGGGTGAATTATATTATGATCAACAGTAGATACTGTGATAAGATACATTTACACTAGACTATCCTATTTATAATGACAATAGGATAATTAGGCAAACCTAGAGGATAATTACAATCTAATTATCTTGACTAGGTAATATATATGTAGCTTGAGAATAGGATCTTGTAAACTGACTTGATCCCTTTTGTGTACGTGTCCCTTTGACTTGCATGGTTGCCTCCGTCCTTCTATGTATGATGACTTCGGCTACTAACTATGGGTGATATACTCTAATATTCTCTTTTATCGAATATTATTTCTCTTCATCATGAAATAGGTTATTTCCTGATTATCTTCTTTTTAAGATCAGCAATTAGGTTGCTTATTATCTGATCCATATCAGGTATCTAGTCTATTGATTTTAATGGACTCAGATTTGTTTCCTCAATAATATTTCATTGATCATTTTACTGTAAACGATCAGTATGATCTTTTGTCATTTGCAGTTATCGCCTTCCATACTGCTGCAATTTTTGTTTACTTCCCTAAATCAATCTTGCAATAATTGTTCACTATATCTTTAGTGCTCATCGAAGTGGATTAAGCCTATTATGTTGACTCAATTTTCTTTTTATGGGTCATATTGTATCAATCCGTTTCGAGTGATACTTGTTTACTCTTTGGACTCTGTTATGTGTCCTTCCCAGCAAAATTTATTTCATTGACAACAACTTTCTTTGTCAATTCATCTATGGATTTATTTATGTTTTTTCTCAAAGGGTAGAGCCACATATATCTTTGTTTGCTTCTGATCTTTGAGATCAATGAATTAACAAAATCCTTATTGTTATCATTATGATTTTTTGTCGCTTAAAATTTAAATCCTAAATTGATGGTTTCTTCATGATCAAGTTTTTCAACTTACCAGTTGGACTTCTCTTTATTTTATTTTTTGGCGATCAGATTAATCCTACATTATGGTCCCGATCCCATTTTCATTTCAAAAACTAAACTTGATATTTCATTTTGGATTTCATATTCTTATGGGTAAATCCTAGTTGCCTAGCTATCTTTCATATCCATTAAAACTGATAAGTTTTCTGATATCTTCCCATTTCAGGATATCAATTTTCATTCCACATATGGAATGTATTCCATTTTTTCGAAATCTATTTGGTTCAAAGATTATTTTTGTTTCCATTCAAAATCTTGAATGTCATTTTTCTTTTAACATGGTTTCCCATTCCGGAAACTCTATCTAATATTATTTCTTCATTTAAGAAATATCAATCAATTCTGAATGTATGATCCCATCTTCGGATCATGTTATCACATTCTTTTTCGAGATGTTTTCAATTTTTTCTCGTGATGTAGTTCCTCTTCATCTTGATGACGTGTTTTTATAATACAAAGACTACAAACCCGTGGAAGAGAGTGTATTGGTCAAACAAATTTAGTAGCCAACTACTAAACTCTCAGCACAATCAAGCCATTTCTTAACACAAGACTGAAGAGTTGTTGCATCCATTACTGTTGTTCGCTTTGGTTCAAGTGTTGATATGATCGACGATTAAATGAATATGAAGAGCGACTGTGAAGACCCTTTAGATGGAGAGAAGAAGATATTAAAGATCGTACGTTTTGCAATCATCTTCTTCGACAACAGTTCAAGTTGAACACTTCAAATCTCTCCGTGTTCAACTTGAGGGGGGGTATTAGAGTATATCACCCATAGTTAGTAGCCGAAGTCATCATACATAGAAGGACGGAGGCAACCATGCAAGTCAAAGGGACACGTACACAAAAGGGATCAAGTCAGTTTACAAGCTCCTATTCTCAAGCTATATATATATTACCCAGTCAAGATAATTAGATTGTAATTATCCTCTAGGTTTGCCTAATTATCCTATTGTCATTATAAATAGGATAGTCTAGTGTAAATGTATCTTATCACAAAGTATCTCATCGTTGATCATAATATAATTCACCCCTATGGGGTTTTGTCAGTGGACGTAGGCGCTAGTGCCGAACCACTTTAAATCTCTTTGTCTTCCATTTAAGTCTGATTCTGATCTCTTATCATAAATCTAATATGGTACATAGCTGATTTTTTATCATAAATATAATACAGTACGTTAGAAATGCAGCTAGCTCAGCATCATCACCACGACCATGTGATGGAGGCTCGTAAGACTTCACAACTGAAGGAAGGTCCTTCTTGCTGGTTTCCTCAGTAACAGTAGGTGCCCAATAACTCATTCAACCCGAAAGAAATTCTTGAATATTGAAAACTTATATATGAAGATAAAATCTTTTCCAGAATGATAAATTACACTAAGATACGATTATAATATAATAGAACAACCATAAAAACATAGTTTAACACTTATACACATTGACTAGACCTTACTAAAATCGCCTTTCCATATTGAAACCAATGATACCGTAACTGTTAGAGCAATGCTCTAACTCAAGCTTGTTGTCAATGTTAGATGATCAAAATTATTCCTTGATTTTTAGTCAACTAAGTCAAGTCTGGGACTAGGTTATACTTTGGTAGTTGAGTATCAGACATCACCCTCAAATACTGAAGATCGACGAAGACATTTGAAAAACTTTTATATCAGGTGTGTGAAAACTGAAACAATGAAGATAGTGAAATGGTACCTTCACAGATTTCAGATCTGTTTCCTCTGTTATGGGATACGATCTTGATATTCACTTTATTCTCTGATCAGATTCCGACAGTGTTAGGTATAGATTTCCTGCTATCTTCTAAGTCGGTCGAGGTTAATGGCGGTTTAGAAGAGAATCAAAAAGAGAATTGTCTGAAGTCTATTTTTTATTATCAGAATGAACTTGTTTACATCATCAACCATTTTATAAATGATATGAACACAATAATTACATGTAGATGACTCAGCACTTGACATCCTGAACTTTAATGGTTTCCCTCCTTGTGCATGAACTTTAATAGTTTCCCGCCCTGTGTCTGTACCGACCTGGGATAGATTTCCAGGTCTTCCCTTAGCTAACAACATCGAGAATCTTCTTAGCTTCGCATCTAGACTCAAGACTTCAGCGCCCAAATTTCATGTCTCTGTATTTTTTGGTCGCCTATGGCTCGGTCAGTGGACATCTATTTCCGGTCTTCTACGTATTTGAAAAGATGAGGGTACCCAAATATACCTCAATCTAAAACTTTTCCACCTATAAGTCCTATCTCCAAAAGTGATTGTCTATGGACTGAGTCGAGACAATACAACAAATTGGTATTCACACTTTGTGTGATCGTCTATGAATACGAGATCGAGACAATACAACAACCAAAGTGTGATTACTTGATAATAGGTTTGGACTTAACCAAACACTATAGGATTGTAATCAAGTAATAATAAATTAACGTTTGTGTATTTTACTTCTAATTATAATAAAACAATTATAATTGCAGAAATAGAAAATTAAAAGACACGGCAAGATTTTGTTAACGAGGAAACCGTAAATGCAGAAAAACCCCGGGACCTTGTCCAGAATTGAATACTCTCATAGTTAAGCTACTATACAAAATCTAAACCAACTTCGTACAGCTGGGACCAAGCAACTGCTCGGTCGAACTCGCAAGCGTTTCTATCTCAATCTTGTTTGTCAAGTTTAGTTGCCAAAACTATATGTCTTTATTTCTAGTCTACTTATAGATAAGTCTCGAACTAGAATAGTAAAGTGTAGTTGAGCTCCAGACTCCACGACGATCATCATATGAAGACGAAGAACTACTCAAGGTACTAGTGGATCTTCATCGACGAAAGGTATGTGGAGACTTGAACTTATCTATCACTCACAATTCTACTTATTCTATCTCCTATCTTGAGCCAAAATTCGTATAGCGATATAGACTCTATTTTTCGAAATATGTGTTGGTAAGCTTTCGCTTTAGCCGAATTCATCTTTACTCGTGGCGAAAGTCATGTTGACATTTCAATAACTTGAAAATCGCTTTGATGAAAAATAGTTTGTGAATAACAACTATATATCATCCTCAAAGAAAGTTTCAATGATTGAAATGAGAGTTTATATTATGTAACCTTCTTTGGATATAAGCATAGTGTGTTCGCACATTAGTGTATAAGTCCATAAATCGGGAACCTAAAGTACGCATACTTGTGTGTGTACAAAATGGTTGAAGGAGACTAGGTAAGTATGCGTACATGTATGCATACTGGCGGAAGATTCACATCCGTGAATTTCTGTTGAGTTTGGAAATCGACAAACTCTTATCTGGTTACCTAAAGTATGCGTACACATACACATACTGGCAGAAAGTTCACACCCGTGAATTTCTGCTGAGTTTGGAAACTTAAACAAAAACCGGTTACTTAATTACGCATACTTAAGTGTGTTACTTTCTAAAATCGGTTCGTTCATGAACTTAAAAATTTATATAATAAGGAATGCAATCTTTGCAAACCGTGGCTATAAAGTTCATGAATTGATTCAAGTGAATCAAACCGATTTTTTTTCGATTGTGTCTTGTATACAAGATCTAAGAAATTGAACAACTCTCTAACTGGTTCTTTTGAAGTCATTTGAACTAGTTGTGTGAAGATGAATAGGGTTGATATGAAAGTGCTCATATGGATAACCATTTGGTTAACTACTGTTGAACCAACTAAGTGTACGCGTTTAGGTACGGTTACCCAATCCTAAATGAAGTTACATTTCATTTGTGTATGACAAGCTAAGTTTGATCTAACGGTTGAAAGATATTAGCTTGAATCTAATCAGGTTTTCATCTAACGGTGAATATTGAATGCTTTGTTACCTAGGTAACTTCGATTGCACACCCTGATTTAAAATATATATAAAGGAGAACTCAAGCAACTGGGAAACCTAATCCCCATACCTCCTGTGTGATACTAATTGTGTTATCTAGAGTCGATTCTCCTTTAACCTTAGGTTTCTCACGAGACCTTGTAGGTTAACGACTTAAAGAATTCATTGGGATTGTGAAGCCAAACCCAACTATTTTCTTTGTAGTTGCGTTATCTGATTTTGTCATTTCTATCGTAAGAGCTCAATTGTAAGAATTTTCTTGAGATTCATATCTCTGATAGGCAAGATAAAATAAGTCACAAACATCTTTGTCTCATCGTTTGAGATTCAGCAATATCTTGTTTCGCTAGTCGATTAAGATTATTGTGAGGTGATTGATAATTCTAGGTTGTTCTTCGAGAATATAAGTCCGGGTTACCGATTGGTTCCTATTCACCTTGATTTATCAAAAGATGGAACAAAACTCGTAGGTATTTCTGTGGGAGACAGATTTATCTATTCTCGTAGACTTTTCTGTGTGATACAAATTTGTTTATGAAAGTCTTCGACTTTGGGTCGTAACAACTCTTAGTTGTGGGAGAGATCATCTAAGGGAATCAAGTACGTAGTATCCTACTGGGATCACAGACGTAAGGAGCGCAACTATACCTTGAATCAATGTGAGATTGATTGGGTTCAACTACAGTCCATACTGAAGTTAGTTTGTAGTAGGCTAGTGTATGTAGCGGCTTAATACAGTGTGGTGTTCAAAACTGGACTAGGTCCTGGGGTTTCTCTGCATTTGCGGTTTCCTCGCTAACAAAACTTCTGGTGTGTGTGTTATTTCTTTTCTGCATTATATTTTGTTATATGATTGAAATATCACAGGTTGTGCGTTGTATCGATCAATTTTAAAATCCAACATTTGGTTGTTGATTGATCCTTGAATATTGGTCTTTGGTACCGTTCAAGTTTATATCTCTTTTATTCAATCGGGCTTGTAGATTTCTATTTCCTGATTGCAGATTGAATTGAGAAATAGAGATATTAACTCTTTGATGTATCTTTCTTAAGATTGAGTCTAACTGTCTAGTTGATTCTCTTGAAAGTATATTGGAGTTAGTCCATACAAATTTTTTAAGCGAAATATTGGGTGAGCTTGTTAGACCCCCGCATTTTCAATTGGTATCAGAGCCGGAAAACACGTTCAAGACCTCATAAGTCTGTGTTTGTAGCAATCTGATTCTGTGGATAAAAAGTTATCTCCGTATTACACATAAACAATATGTATTCCAATTTCTTTAACTATGTCAAATGTCTTGGGCTTTCCTTAAAGGATAACTCCTTGGTTGATTCTTTTGAATCCTGAGGTAGAAGCGAAACAATGGACATGGTATCAGAAGCTAAAAGGAATGTCACCAGAGCACAAAAAAAAATCTACTGAGTAGATGTATTTTTACGATCATGCTCAACTCCTAGATGAATTTTAAAAGTCTCTTTGTCGAGAACGTGAACTCTATAATATTATTGAGCCCTTCTCTAACAATATCAAAAAACTAACTCAAGAAACTACTCTACAACGTGAAAAGATTAGTAACCTTGAGAATATTGTTAAAGATAGCTCAACCAGAGAAAAACATTTGATTGAGACACATTCATCTGATCTGAAAAATCTTCTTGTTAAAAAAGAGAAACTAGTTGCATCTCTTCAGCTAGCACAAAAATAGTCAAATTCCTTGAAAAAGGAGAACTCTATTTTAATAAGAAAATCTTATGCGTCTCTCACTTATTCTATAATGGAATTAACTAACATGAAGAAAAACTCTCCAAAGGAAGCTCCTACTGAAAATTGGTTACATACTTTGCAGTCTTCCAATAGGGATATGGGTTTAAAACAGATTCCATCAGATGTTTCTCTTCCACGATTTTTTTCCTTCTGTGGGAAAAAGAATCACTATGTCAAACATTGTTTTGTTAGAAAGAAACATATTTCTTATCTTCAAAATCTACTTCTTTTTACTGTCAATCGAGTAAATCGTATAACGGGATCAACAATGAATCTCTTTCCTACAGAAAACCAGAAAACTCATAAGAAGATTTTTCAACAATCACTCTATTCAAAATCTTTACAGGAATCGTGTTTCTCCTTATGGTGCAAACCGTTACACTACTAAGTTACACATTCCAAGAGTTTATAAGAATAAACCTGGTAGATCTAAGTCTAGAAGGTGCAATTTCTAGAGGTCCTAGACTTAATCCTCTAGAAAGTCCTCTTTGACGGACCTTCTAAAAGGGTTATGTCAGTTTCTTCTGAAATTTGCACTAGTCAAAGGAAGGAAAGAAATACCAAGATCAAACTCTCAGATGGTATGCTCAACTATCTCTTAATACTCATGGTGAAATTACATCTCACTATACTAACTAGTTATAGGTAATTACATCATTGTTGAAAAGGCGAGGGTACCCAAATATACCTCAAGCTAAAACTTTTCCTACCTATAAGTCCTTTCTCCGAAAGTGATTGTCTATAGACTGAGTCGAGACAATACAACTAATCGGTTCACACTTCGTGTGATCGTATATGGATACGAAATTGAGACAATACAACAACGAAGTATGTTTACTTGATATAAAGGTTCGGACTTAACCAAACACAATAGGATTGCTTATCAAGTAAATAGGAATTAACGTTTTTGTAATTTACTTTAATTATAATAAAACAATTATAATGCGGAAAATAAAAGTAAATAACACAACAAGATTTTTTTAATGAGGAAACCGCAAATGCAGAAAAATCCCGGGACCTAGTCCAGAATTGAATACTCTCAGGATTAAGCCGTTATACAAAATTACACTTAACTTCGTATAGTTGAGACCAAGTAACTAACCCTATAGTTCACCTAGTTCCGTCTGTATTTCCATGCCTCCAACCTATGAATAAGTCATGTACTTGGAAAAATCCCTTTGGTTTGTATTCCAAACAGTAAAGGAACAAGAAATCTGTTTGGTATCAATTCTATTCAACCAAGTGATATGAGTCGGACAAAGGATCTTCCGTTTATCTCAACATAAACTCCTTCGTCGGGTCTAGATCTATCTTATGTTCAATCACCCTAAGGTAATCGGTTAAGATTAAGCCAACAACACCTTTAATCCGAAGAATCATGTTGATGTCGATCTACTCAATTAATCAATCCAATCTACCACAAGGATAAACCGATTATTAATTGGATCCTCCTTTCCCAAACAAGTATTGTGCACACCAAAGATTATAAAACCCAAGTCAGATCTTCAATATCTTCTTTTTCTTCAAATCTTCCTTAAATCTTCAATAAAAACCTGTACACAATCACTTGAATCTCTTGTGATCAATCACGCACAGAACGGAGTCTGTTAACAACAGATTATCACAAGATCGTCTTTAGAACTAATAACGGTCTAAAGATCCCTGTCGAAACTCTGAACTAGTTTGAGTGAATCTTATATCAGAAGAGAAGATTCTCAAGAATAAACAAACTAGGTGCAATCAGATTTCAACCACAGTTAGTCAATCAAATCAATCGAAAACAAAGATAAACCACAATTATCTAGTTTCCCACCAACGGGTCGCGCTAGAGCTTCTCAATCCCAAAGAAGACTTTAAACTGAGCGGACGTAAGATATTTCACCTAATTAGATTACTCTCCTCTCCGATAGGCGGCTACACCAGTAACAAAGACAAAAGAGGAAGTCTGTTGTTACGAAGGATTAGTTTGCTAGAAAGGCAAACTTCATGTATTTATAGACAAGGAAGTTTGGACACCAAGGAATTTCCAAAACCGAAAATATTCTCAAGATATTCATTAAACCACAAATTCGGTTTCCATAATTCCTGGAAATGCTCTGTCCAAAAATAACGATCAAAATCTCTCGGAAAATATAATTAGTAAATGCACATTACTAATTCTGAAATTTCCCTACAAAATGAAATTAATAACCTTAATTAAAAGATTCTTAACTTACTTATGTTTCGATCCTGGGATTCTCTTCTCTTAGCCATTAAGGAATATCTTTGAACAATTATAGAAATAAACATTCACAGCACGTGTTCAAAGTTTGTCGACATCTTTACTTTGTAAGTTCTCTTTCACACTTACAACCTTGAAACCGATTTGCTACACTTCCAAACAAGTTTAGAATTGGTTCATCTGACTTTCAAGAACTATGTGATTGATTAACCAACATTCAATCACAATCATGGGTTTATGGTTCTACGAAAAAAAGTTTCGGTTCTACCTCCATGTGAAAACTACGCATAGTCACACTAGCTCCCCAAAGATTTGGTTGACTAGGTACTAGGATCGGTTCCCCACATATATATGGTATATAACTTATATGTGTTGCACATGTCCATAGGATTGGTTCCCCTTTCTGCTATAAACCTTGCTGCACCCCATACAAGGATCGGTTCCCCTTGATGTACTGCACCCCTTACAAGGATTGGTTCCCTTTCCCTTACTAGGATCGGTTCCCTTTCCCTTACAAGGATCGGTTCCCTTTCCCCAACAAGGATCGGTTCCCTTTCCCCAAGGCAGACATAATCCGATCATACCACAGGTGATTACTTAAGATTGGTTTTTACTAATAAAAGTTATACCAATACAAAAGTCAGGCCTTTGTGAATAGTTCTACCAAGAACACAACAAGTTGTGAGCGGTTATACTCTATCACACATATTGGTTGTTCATAAGATATGCAATGAATAACAAAACCAATAACACCTGGCAATTTCCTTTTCGGTTCACAAAACAAGTTTATGAACTTACTTCCTTAGAACACATGTAAACATTGTTCCCTGGGATGAAATCCTCACCTCATACCCATACATAATCACAATAACATTCAAATGATTATGGCGATGTATTATCTACAAAGTTTAATGGTTAAGCAATATACCTCGTATTGTATTCCTTAATACTATGTCTATCTAGAGTTCAAATATGCTTCGCAGTTTTGTTTTCAATATGCACGACTTGAAAGATACGTTAGGGAATGAAACAGTTCAAGTCAAATATCACTAACCTCAAGTGGAAGGATGATTGTTGTCGTTGTAGCTCCTTGCTTCTTCACATCTTCAAGTCTTCGCAATACTTGTAGTGTCTCATATCCTAATGCTTTTAAGCTAACCTATACGAAGTTTAACTCTAGTACATAATCAAGCGACTCTTAACATCAGTTTTTGGTTCACTAAAATATGACAACCAAACTTGACATACCAACGCTTGGTGGGTTCAACCGATCCATGCTCTAACAATTGTGTCTAACTTGAGAGTCGCAAGGATGATATTTGTGAGATGCTCAAGTGTTCTGTTGATTACCATCTATTGTGTATGTTTGATTATTTTTTTTCTTGTAAGATGTGTTAATCTTAACTTCTTGTTCTTTTTTGATGTGTCCCTTTCATATGCTTCGTCTAAGTCTTTCGGATATTGAGCCTTGATTGAAAGAGATATTTGGAAAAACATAATGTATTTCTTCTTGGATCCTTCTTTATCCATTGCCTTCCTCATCTGATCCACGAACGCCCGTGTATTCATTAGGAGTTTTTAGGGTTTCCACATCAAGGGTATCCCTCTCTTGACTAAAACATATGTATATATATATATATATATATGTGTGTGTGTGTGTGTGTGTGTGTGTGTGTGTGTGTGTGTGTGTGTGTGTGTGTGTGTGTGTGTGTGTTCATCTTCCCCTGTACCATGGATTATATGGAAAACTCCTCAGAACCTCAAGAAGTGATGAATCTTGAGATGGAATAAGACTCTAAAGGATGTGATTCTGTTCAGGAACTGGTCTTGAAAAAAATGATTGAAAGGAAGGAGTACAACTCCTGGGTTGGAGAACATGTCAAGGATTTACCTTCAACTTTAGATAAATCAACTTATTGATGGTCATGTCGAAATCCTTAATAATCAGAAAATCTTGATCAGGAATCAGAAGAAACTCATCTTGGAATGTGCCAAAGCTAGGCATCTTGCACGCGTCGTTGACCGGAAAACTAATATTCCAACTCAAGAACATGGTGTCTCTACGGTCAAGAAAAATCAAGGACATCAGTGATACCGTTTTTGATGGACCATTTCAAAGGTATGAAGTGATCAAAGAAACTTGATTTTTGTTTGTCTTCTTATGAGAATTTTATTCTTGTTTTTGTTTAGGAAGGATAACTAGGGTTTGGAATAGCCACTATTGTGAGTGCACATAGCTATGTCCAACGTTTCATCTTGCAATGTTTTTAGATTTATTTATTTAAATTCTAAAGTTTATTTGGAAGATGATTTTTGCAGTATTAATCTTTATGGTTTTATATATTGCAAACTGTTATGGGATATGTGTGTTTGCTTCCGTGAACTGTGATTGTACCGTACGTGGTCAAAAGTTATCTCTTTCATATGTCGATATGCAAGTATTGATAAAAGATCGAATGAACTTTTGACAAACAAAAATTGAACCTATTGTGTCATTATGCAAATTTTGATGGAAGATAGGATGAATTTTTGTCTACAAAGATTATGTATATTATATGTCATTATGTAAATAGCGATGAAAATAGAATGAATCCGTGTTTATTCCGCAGTATTGATCTTCCCTGATCCATTTTTTTTATGTATATACCGTGCGGCTCCATAAGTTTACTTATGTGAGCATTTCCAACTAGACTAATCATGAATTCATTTGTGGTTAATTTGGTTGAGTATTTTGGTACAAATTCAAATTCTTATGAGATTTGTTAATGTCCAAATAAATCCTTCTTTTCTTGTGAAAGTAAAGTCTCTCTTGTCGTTCTTTCGGGGATGACATTTTATGGGGGAGAGTTCTTTTTAAACTTGCGCTTAATTTCCATATCTTTGTGGGGAGTGCGTCTGTGGAATATTATAGGGGTTATATTGTATCTTTATAAACTCCTTGATGAATGCATTTAGCTTCGGCTTTATGATTGCATCTAAAAATTTTATATGTGCTTTTCTTTGGTCATGAAGAATCTCTATGAAAATTTCATTAGGATCCCACTAGTTTTCGTACCTTTGCCAATTTTATTAACAAAAAGGGGGAGATTTAATGTGTAGTTCATACTACAAATACATATGTTTTTTGGATCATTATGTAAGGGGGGTGGTTTTTATGCGAGATGAAAGTATTGACTATGGGGGAGTGATACATATCACCATAATATTGTTGTCAAAGTTTTGATACAATTGAACTTTGATGCCGTGTAATGATACTATGACACTATATAACAATGATTGAGACCTTTTGTTTTCTCATTGTTGTGGCTACGGATCTTCAACGACTATGATGCTGAATTTGAACATCTATGGAATCATGGGAGTACTTGGAAGTGGCGAATATTTCGAGTAATGTTGAAGAACCAAGAAGATCAAGCATGTGGACGAGAAGCTACAAAGTTTATTTATTTTGTAATCCATATGTATTGATAGTTTTGTCATTAAAATTGACAAAGGGGAGATTGTTAGAGCACTGCTCGGTCGAACTCGCAAGCGTTGCTATCTCAATCTTGTTTGTCAAGTTTAGTTGGCAAAACTGTATGTCTTGATTTCTAGTCTACTTATAGATAAGTCTCGGACTAGGATAGTAAAGTGTAGTTGAGCTCCAGACTCCACGGCGATCATCATATGAAGACAAACAACTACTCAATGAACTAGTGGATCTTCATCAACTAAAGGTGGGTGGAGACTTGAACTTATGTATCACTCAAACGTCTACTTATTCTATCTGCTATCTTGAGACAAAAGTCGTATAACTATATAGACTTCGATCATGCACATTTGCTATTCCGAGCCGAGTTTATCTCGCTTATCTATTTCTCGAAATATGTGTTGGTAAGATTTCGCTTTAGCCGAATTCATCTTTACTCGTGACGAAAGTCATGTTGACATTTCAATAATTTGAAAATCGCTTTGATGAAAAATAGTTTGTGAATAATAACTATATAACATCCTCTAAGAAAGTTTCAATGATTGAAATGAGAGTTTAGATTATGTAACCTTCCTTGGATATAAGCATAGTGTGTTCGCACATTAGTGTATAAGTCCATACACTGGGAACCTAAAGTACGCATACTTGTGTGTGTAAAAAATGGTTGAAGGAGACTAGGTAAGTGTGCGTACAAGTACGCATACTGGCAGAAGATTCACGTCCGTGAATTTCTGCTGAGTTTGGAAATTAACAAACTCTTATCTGGTTACCTAAAGTACGTGTACCCGTATGCATACTGGTGGAAAGTTCACACCCGTGAATTTCTGCTGAGTTTGGAAACTAAAACAAACTCAAAAATGATTACTTAATTATCGTTGATTGGAGAAAACGATTTACTGGGTTTCTAGGAAATGAGGAGACGACCGTGCGGAGGAGATTTCTCGAACCGAGCAAATTGCTTTAACCTTTGCAAACATATGTACTACAAAAAGGGATTGTTTGAATTCGAGAGATCAATTTGTAGGACTCCGGCCAAAACCAAGACAATGGTCATTCCAGAGTCAATTCGGTCACAGGAGAGGATGGGTTGATATGTAGGAGGGAAGGTGAGAAATGTGTGAGATCAATGGTGATCAAGGATTGTTGGTGTGTTATGTATTTGCGTGAAAATAAGTTCTGAAAATGATTGAATTTACTCCGTTAAGAGTAATAGCTAAGGCGATGAGTTCGTGTAGACGAAAGACTGTCTGTTGTGCGAACGTTTTTGACAAGAATTGTTTGTCCTCTCAATCATAGGTTCAGATAACTATTTATGGTGCAAAAGCAGTGGACACCTTTATCCCAGTAAGTGTGATAGTTGCTGAAGTCGAAGAGTAGGAAAGTAGGAAATCGTGTAAAACTAGTTTCTCATCGTGCGGAGGTTTGGTTGATTGTCCTCCCACTACTTCGTTAACTCACTCAACTGCTTGCAAACTTAGTCACATTGTCATCGTGGATGAACACACGTGTCGTAGGCTGCCAGACCAAAACCCTAGTTAATATTCCACATGTGACACGATTGATGTCTCGTGATTGTGGAGTCTTCAAGGTCGACGTGTATTTAATTAGTCAGTTGCTGACTTGATGAGACGATGAGTCTTTGTCTTGCTGAGTCGAGCATGGTTTACGAATGCTCTTGGATTCATGAATTGAACATGTCTGTTGAGACAGAGGTATAATTATGTTGATTGTTAAAGTGGGAAAATATTGCTCGTATGATGAATTGTTGAATATCGATAATAGTTGAACCAATGTTCCTTAGCCTGAGCAAATATTGCTCATCTGAGCAAATGTTGCTCGTTTAATGAATTATTGGTAACATAACCAAATAAAATATTAATTAAAATACTGGCAACTGAACCGAGTATAATTAATTAAAATGTTGATCATGAGATCAACACAAAAAATTTAGTGTTTGAATCTGGAATTATGAACCCTAGATTCGAAAACCCTAATTTCGATCAATTGTTGATTTATTGAAAATCAACCACGGAGTGAAAAGGAGGAACCGGCTATATGGGATGATGGATTGACCATGTAGCATCTTCCAAAGTCTCTTGAAGACCAGTTGGTGAAAGGATGATTAAATGCTAATTTAATCATTTATTAGAATAGTGCTCGAGCGAGCGTTAGGTAGTAAAACCTAATTGTGGAGAGGTGAGGGACCGACCAAGGGGGCATGAAACCGGCCCTTGCTGACCGTGGGACTAGTTGTCGGTCGTTCGAGCAAGTCCCAGGTTAATTGAAGAGAGTTTGGACCCAATGAGCAATTGATGGCAAATTAGGTCAATTGTGAATAAGTGTGGGACCGACCTCTTTCAAGCCTTAGGGACGGTCATGGAGGCATGTTCGTGTCACCATGGCGTCCTTGTCTCAGTCCTGAGAGTTTTGGTATTTTTTGACGAGCGTTCGAGCAATATTTTGAGAAAATACGTAGAAACCAGAGTTTTGCTGAAACTGGGAAACTTCATAAGATGAAGAAAATAATAATTAATAAAATAAAGAATCATGAAGTGTGGGACCGGCTATGGCTAAGGCATGGCCGGCCGGCCAATATGCCCGGTCCGTGACACTTTCCCTAATTTTATATTATTGTCATGATTTTAGGAAAATACCATGAAATCAAGGAGTTTGTTGAAACTAAGGAGTTGAAGTGAATGAGTTTCCATGAGATGAAGGAAACAATAATAATTAATAATAATAATAATATAAAGGGCGTGTGGGACCGGCCATACTAGGGCATGGTCGGCCGGTTAGGGCCCGGTCCTGTGAGTCTTCCCTAATTTTATATTATTTTCATGATTTGAAGGAAATATCATGAAATTAAGGGATTTCCATGAGACGATGGAAATGATTAATAAAATAAGGAATTACAAGGTGTGGTACCGGTCACGGCTAGGGCATGGCCATCTGGCTAGTGACCACGTTCCCGTGACACCTTTCCTAATTTATGTAATTTTTGTATAATTTCCTTAATGTGAAGGAAATACCATGAAACGAAGAAGTTTCATAAGATTAAGGAAGACGATGAAAATAATTAATAAAAAAAAAGGAATTACAAGGTGTGGGACCGGTCGTGGCTAGGGCATGGCCGGCCGGCTAGTGACCACGGTCCCATGACACCTTTCCTAATTTTATGTAATTTTGTATAATTTCCGAAGGAAATACCATGAAACGGAGGAGTTTCATCAACTGAATGGATTTTCATGGGATGAAGGAAAATAATAAAATATTATAAAAATAAAATAAACGGAGAAGCGTGGGACCGACCACGTCGGCATGACCGGCCGGCCGGTGGGCTTGGTCCCCTTAGACGCCTCCTTTAGGTAATTTATTATTATTATTTTCTCCATGGTCTGATCGTTCCTTCGTGTTATTGAATGTTCGTTCGTGCATTCAGATGCTCGTTAGTGCATTTATTGCTGAATACACTTGCACCATTTCCTTGGGGCTTACTCGATGGTGGTTGAGATGCCCGTACGTTGAATATTTATTACTAACCCATGGAATTCTGCTGGGAATAACCATAAATTGAAGTAACGAAATATTATACATAACGTATAATATTTTCTAGGAATTCAATTGATGAATCTTGCTACTAGAAATAATTAATTGATGGCTCTATACTAGCAGGCATGCTGTCTAGGAGCATTACAATTATTCGAAAATCGAAGTATGAGCTAGTTGAAGCAGGACGTTCGATTTGAATATTTTTTCTATAAAGTCAGGGAACATTGCGACGTCCTGGAAGACTTAGTGCTCTATACTAATGAGTAATACATCTAGGAGCCGTCCAATCATTTCGATTCTTTATAGAAGTGATTACTGAAATTGCTCGGTTAATGAAATATGACGTGGTCTCAGTTGAGAGACTGCATATATTTGCTCTGAGAAGTAATATACTCGATCAGAGACTTTTGAAGATATTCTGAGAGGCAATACGCTCGATCAGAGGTGTGGCATGAGCTTTCACGCTTTAATGAGAAATAACTCTCAATATTCGTCTGACTGCTGGATCAGGAATATGTAAGGTTACGATTTTACCCTTTATTAAAAATCCACCATCAACATTAAGTCCCCTGCTTAGTGAGGGACATTCATGTTCCTCAGTCAGCACAAAATGGTGATTTTTAGTTACAGACGAAATAAAGTAATGTAACTTAGTTGTAAGATAGAATGTTACAGGATTTTCGACGGTATGAACGAGCCACGATTCGAACGAAGACTCCAGTAGAATAATAGAGCACCCTTTGCCGAGCAAGAATTGGTGTAGCACTGCTGATTTGGTGATGGAACCTTGGTCGGTTTAGGATTCACGGGTCCGGGTCCAAAAAGGAAATCCTTATGGAATTAGATTTTGGAAATAAAATTTGGTATAAAAGGGATAAAACACCTCTTTTTTTTTATTTCTCCCTCACACGACCGACCACCACCATCATCTTCTTCTCACGTCAGCAGCAGAGAATTTTTTTTTTTTTTTTTTTGACGGAGCTTGCCATCGCCGGCAGTTGCCACTGTCCGGCCATATCCCGGCCGGCGCCGACCAGGTAAGCAAATTTATTTTTTTTAAGAGCTTGTTGTTTGTTCATGAGTTTTTCATCATAAAAATCATATGTGTATATACATAATTTTGGACGTGAGTTTTATGGAAAAACCCTTGTTTTAGGAACGTATGTTCGTTCGGTCGTTAGTTTAAGAAACTAGCAATAATCCTTGGTTTTAGAAGAGATTTTATTTTTAAATAGACTTGTGTCTAATGATAAAAAAAAAATTATGAGCTTTCATGAGAACCAAAATTTATCTTAAAGGTGTGAGTTTTCACAAAATTAGCATAAGCCTTCGTTATGAAACCGTTTTTTTTTTGTTATGAAACCGTGACATATTCCATGAAAAATATATGGAATATCTTATTTACGTGAGTTTGCTCACGTTATAGATCTTTCTTTTTTTTTTGAAAATTTTACATGAATAATTCACGTTTTTTTTTTTATTATTTTGTTAAAGTCAAAATATAGGTTTTGAGCAACCCTTGAAGTTAGACAATTTATTTATGATGAAATATTGCATTGGTGTGAGTTTTATAACTCAGTTGTGGCTGTTCACACTATGAAAATTATGTTCATGATTTTATGGAAAATCATGTTTCAACTTTCAAATAATAAGGCTTCGTTCGTTCTTACAGGTTTTAAGGAACGAGCAAATTTTGGGGTGATAACTCTTATATCACAATCACTGCGCTAGTGGAATTGTAAAGAGGTAAGAGTTAAGAATTACCATTTTGTAGTGAATTCGATATCAACATATTTGTAATTTTGTGCTCCTGGTTCCAGACAATGGTGACTTCCAGCAGCAGCGACCATGATTATTACTATTCTTGTAGCTCTTCCGAAGAGGATTCCAAGACTTTTGTAGCCAAAGCTTGAGCCAAGACGGATCATGTTAAGGAAATGAAACACAGTATCACTACACCATATCCTGCATTTTGCAACATATCAATTTCGGAGGTGTGCAACGGATATTGACGTTGCACGCTTGTACAACGTCAATATCTGTTGAACACCTAAAAAATACGTTGCGCAAAATAAATAATATTGGTTTATTAAATAAAATTAATGGAGAAACGCTTCTGAAACGTGCAAAAATGTTGTACATCAATGGCTTTTTGGTAATATCAGACATTTTTATGGGACTTTTAGTAGACTTGTTTTTCTAATATCAGAATTATTTTATTTTTTATTTTAGATATATCTCTTTTATTTTCTCAAATATTTTCATTCTTGTTTTTACTCTCTCTCTCTTATTTTCAGAGAGTTTTTCCTCTGAGGAAGTCGAACCTCTCTTTCTGTTTTTCTCTCAAAATCAAAACCTTCTCTCAGAATATACAAACCCAGAGATCTCGTTCTATTCCTAACGAAATCAAAACCTTTATTTCACTAATCACAACCCAGAAATCTTGATCTATCTCTAAAATCTTAAAAAATTCATAAACCTAGAAAATCAATTTTGTTCCTGAAATCCAAAATCAATCCATCTGATAGTTGATTGCTTTATTGATATCATCAGGTATAAACCGTTATCTACTACTGCTGTTGTTTAATTTTGATTTTGTTGGTTATATTTTGATCTATTGTTTGACCTAACTCTGTGAAGTTGGAGTCTTACTGAATGTATAAATTTTGGTATTCTTTTTTTGTATTATTTAGTTTTAAAGCATGGGGTGTATTTAGATTTCAGTTTAATGTGTTTATTGAAGTTATTTTGATGTTTTGAAGTTAAGAGTTTTACTTTGGAGTCTTTCTTTCGGTTTTCTAATGTTTTGAAACGGTATTGCTCTACTACTTTTTGATAAAATATCTCAATGAACTAACTGTCGTTTGGCTTCAATTTGATTTTCGTTTTGAATTTTAAAGAGGTTTTGTTTATTTAAGGTTTTGAGTAATATGGGGTATTCATACTGAATTACAAAATTTGGTTAGGAAAATCTCTTTCTGGTAATCTGCCCAGTATGAAAATCTATTTTTTTTTAGTGATGATTAAATAAACATAGGCACATAATTTGTTCCGTATTTTTATTATCTCAGTGTATAGCTATGGGCCAACTACCAGAATGTTAGTTTATTATTTTTTGGCACAATTTGACTTTCATAAGCATTCACTATCTTTGTGGTGTGAAGTTCAACTTAGCATATATTGTCAAATGTTACTATCCATTTTCTTATTGGGAGTTTGTGCTTGTTGGTCGAGACAGTTGCTCAATTTGGTGCAATTTTCCTTCTTTTTTGCGTCGGGACTAGAGTTCTCCACGACAGAGGTTGGCGTACGCTATAACAAATGCATTTTCTTCTTTTATATTTCCCATCTATAGCTTTGTACATGGATTTCTGACGAGATAATTTTGCATCTGCAGCTTCTAGCTACAATGATCTTACTGCCAACCTCACGTAGAACTGCTAATGTCACCATTACTAGAAACAAAGTAATGCGTAGCTACATCTGTTCGGTTTACCTTAGTCTATTTTACAGGAGCTCAGTCTTTCTTTTCTGTCATGTGACCCTGTTACGGTACTCTAGTAAGCTCGTAGACCTCACCAACTCAAAACAAATTAGTAGTGGTCACAAATCAAGTGGCAAAAAATCAAAATTCGGAGACTGTTCTCAATATTTTTGACTAGTTTATACATGTGTATTCCATTAACTACAATTATATGATGCGTGGTATACTTTTTTGTAAACACTTCCTATCCCCCATTGTTTGATGTTGCTGATATTGTTGTTAATGTTGCAGAATGTGTTGCCAGTTTCTAAGCAGTTGGAGTATTTATGCACTACAAGATTACCCTAAAGAATTGGTTGGACAGAACAAAGCATCTGAAATCATTGGAAATGCTGTCTTTGTCCTGAGTATAGGCACAAATTATTTCATTCAGAACTACTTCATCGAACCTACAAGGTATTTATGTCCTTAGCTGGCGTAATAGTCTCGGTATGTTCAATGATTCTGAAAACATATCAAATCAGATAATTATCATAATATATCATTTAAATTGTTTGAAACCCTTTTTAGTGCATTATCATTTTTCCTGTAATGATAACTTTTAAGTTTAAAATTTCATTTTCGACTCCGTCCATTTGCGTAACATCCTGCTATTTGTAGGATAAAGTTGATTAGTTTTTTCTGTTTATGTGGCCAGATTGGTGGGCCTTTTTTTTTCCTTGGCCATAATTGGTACTGGTGTTTTGAAGTGACAGACTTGGAAAGTTTACAAAGTGAGGCATGGTGGAAAAGATTCTAGTGGTGCAGAGTAAAACTTAAGAAAGATGACCAAGGACACATAGAACTGCTAATGTCACCATTACTAGAAACAAAGTAAAGCGTAGCTACATCTGTTCGTTTTACCTTAGTCTATTTTACAGGAGCTCAGTCTTTCTTTGCTGTCATGTGACCCTGTTACGGTACTCTAGTAAGCTCTTAGACCTCACCAACTCAAAACAAATTAGTAGTGGTCACAAATCAAGTGGCGCAAAATCAAAATTCGGAGACTGTTCTCAACATTTTTGACTAGTTTATACATGTGGATTCCATTAACTACAATTATATGATGCGTGGTATACGTTTTTGTAAACACTTCCTATCCCCCATCGTTTGATGTTGCTGATATTGTTGTTACTATTGCAGAATGTGTTGCCAGTTTCTAAGCAGATGGAGTATTTATGCACTACAAGATTACCCTAAAGAATTCGTTGGACAGAACAAAGCATCTGAAATCATTGGAAATGTCGTCTTTGTCCTGAGTATAGGCACAAATTATTTCATTCAAAACTACTTCATCGAACCTACAAGGTCTAAAAGGTTAGACCTGCAATTGCCACCATTGTTGGTCGATACAGTTGCTCAATTTGGTGCAATTCCTTCTTTTTTGCATTGGGACTAGAGTTCTCCGCGGCAAAGGTTGGCTTACGCTATAACAAATGCATTTGCTTCTTTTGATATTTTCCGTCTATAGCTTTGTACATGGATTTCTGATGAGATATCTTATTTTAAAATTTGCATCTTCTAGTTGTTCGAGCTGTTGATGTGCTTGGAGGCTTACTCCAAATTTTCTTATTTATGTCCTTAGCTTGCGTAACAGTCTCGGTATGTTCAATGATTCTGAAAACATATCAAATCAGATAATTATCATAATATATCATTTAAATTGTTTAAAACCCTTTTTAGTGCATTATCATTTTTCCTGTAATGATAACTTTTAAGTTTAAAATTGCATTTTCGACTTCGTCCATTTGCGTAACATCCTGCTATTTGTAGGCTAAAGTTGATTAGTTTTTTATGTTTATGTGGCCAGATTGGTGGGCCTTTTTTTTTCCTTGGCCAGAATTGGTACTGGTGTTTTGAAGTGACAGACTTGGAAAGTTTACAAAGTGAGACATGGTGGAAAAGATTCTGGTGGTGCAGAGTAAACCTTAAGAAAGATGACCAAGGACAGAACAAACTAAAATAATTTATGTGTGAGTTCTGTTCTACTGATCTCACTTGCGCCGTTGTAGATTAATCTCCTTTACTTATATATAGCCGGAATAATTTCATGTGACTTTGAAAATTCAGACTACTATGCTCACCAGGCTATCATTTGCAGTTGCAGTGATGATTTTTCAGAATAACAATTATTAGATCCAAATCAAATATACCAATATTTTTTAAACTGTGCAGCTAGCCGATTGTTCGATATCTCTTCTTTGTGGTCATGGAAATTTCTTAGAAAGTCTCTCTCAGTTTGCCATCTCTTTTAAAAAGATTTCGGATTAGTGGAAACAAAGATACGGAACATCTTTACTATCTTTTTGCAAATCCATTTGTTTTTGGCATGTCTTGTCAATTTAGTACGGTTCCCAAATTATTGCTCAAACATAAGATTTTGAACTAGAAACATAAAATACATTTAATTTCATATGCAAACTCCTATAAAGATTTCAATAATTTGCAGACTTTTCTTTTCTTTTGCTATTAAGAGACGACCATATCAAAATAAAATTTACCTATCATAGAATTTGTTGCTCGGATCCTGAATAGAGATGCACTTGCTCGAACTTTGTTTGATGTTGATTGAGTCAAGGTATGCAACTTACTTTATTGGTAAACTTACCATGTGATCTACTGAACTAATTTGAACTTTTGAATTTGACAAACGTCCATCTTTAGAGAACAAGTATGAAACTAAAATGAGTTTACTGTGTTTTTTCTCTGTTTCCATGGCTATACTGAGTTGGTGACATTCTAATGGTGACAGAATTCTACAACAATGCACCACAATTCCAGTTCCTACATCGCCGCAACATAATTGTGGACAAATATGTTAGATCTTGTTCATGGATGGAATGACGGCTCAAAGGCATACCTTTTATCCAGTATATGTTTACCAGTTCTAAATGCTAAGTTTATACCCCATCTTGTTAATTGAGCAGGAGAGTCAATTTTTAGAATAGTAATGACTGTTAATTTGTGCCTTTGTCAAGGTAACTCCTGAAGATGTTCACAATTTGAACCTGCCAAGAAACCAGCCAAGAGCTTAAGTTATTGCAGTTGATTCAGATCAGTAATAAATAGAAGATGTTCACAATCTGAACTTTCCAAGAAACCATCCAAGAGCTTAAGTTATTGCCGTTGATTCAAATTGCTTGTAGAGCTATACCCAGTACATTCTTCTACCAATTAACAACTTGGGTTCCTGGCTGAAGACACCCTTTTTACATGTATTTGACTGTTTAGCTGCAGGAATGATTCTCAATGAGTTTATAGAGGTAAGCAACATGGCGTGGGAGTTATCTTTTTTCCTATGCCCACTAGAGAAGATGCAATATAATTCTTTACTAGTAACCCCAGGTACTATGTTATCTCTCATTAACACACCGAATTTTACCATTAACCTGAACTTCCATATAATTCTGTCTTCTACTCTGCAGGATATTGATTTTAATGGTCTTCCACCATTGGAACTTATGATACAATGTATATGTAGACAACTGAAGGTATTCTTATGAACTATTCATATTTTCAAATTTATAAACTTGGATTCGTGACAGTATTTATCTTTGAATCAACCAAATAATATTATAGTTCATCTGTTACATGCTTCAACTTGAGAAATTCATATGATTCATATATTTATAACAAGATTATATATATAAATATATCTTGATGGATTGTGATATCCAACCACATATTTTCATATGAAAAAATGGGTCTTTTAGTTGATCTACAATGGTATATGAAGGTGCAAAAATATGTCGGGATTATCGTCGGAATTTTTTTCTTTTTTACCTGGAATTATCCTCGGAATTTTTTTATTTTTTTTACCTGTAAATGGGTTTGCAACGTATATAAGGTGCAGAAATCTGCCGGGATTATCGTCGGATTTTTTTTCTTTTTTACCTGGAATTATCGTCGGAATTTTTTTTATTTTTTTTTTACCTATAATGGTTTTGCAACGTATATAAGTGTTGCTCAAATTAGTGTAATACGTTGCCTAAATTATCGTAACCGTTGCACAAATTAAGAAATGCGTTGCTCATAAAACGTTGGTAAACCAGTTGACCAACGTTTATATACGTTGCACTAATTAATTTTCCCAACGGATTTTCGCGTTGCACAAAAATTTGCTACGCCATATTTCCAACGGATATAGACGTTGGTGAAATTCATTTGCAACGCGTATATCCATCCCAAATTGGATGATTTGGTGTAGTGTATGCCTCTTAATGACCGTAAAGTTACTCGTGATGAACTCTTGAAGAGAAAAGCCGAGGATGAGATGTTAGCTGATTATCGACAAAGGAGGGACCGATTCCAGTGCAGAAAGTTAGCAGCTGAGGAGAAACATCGACCTCGTGCTGACGGTGTAGCTTCGCATTCGGATGCTTCGGAAGATGAACCCGTGTGGGTGCCACGGGAGCGCAAAATTAAGCCACATCGACTTACCAGGAGATTGAACGATTGGTTGAAGCTGACCTCGAAGCTGACCTCGAAGCTGAAGAGTACTGGGATATGATGTACAACGATCCTGATGAGAGACCGGACTTCGTCAATGGTCCTAACAGTGACTCGAAGGAAGAACATGAAGAGGATTCTTCGAAAGACAATAATAATGACGAATCTGATAATTCTGACGAATCTGATAATTCCGACGAATCTGATGCATCTGATGATTAATCTTGCTCGCGAGTCTTTCTGAGATTGTTAGAGCACTTCTCGGTTGAACCCACTAGCGTTGGTATGTCAAGTTAGTTGTCAATTTTAGTTGTCAAAATGCATTCTTGATTTAGTATACTAAAGATAGTTTCGGACTAGATTAGGTCTAAGAAGGTGAATCGAAGCTATCCTTAAAGGTTGAAGATTGAAGATTGAAGACTACAAGAAGACATCAACAAGTACTTCATCAACAAAGGTATGTGATTGATTTCATTTGGATTATTGTTCAATTCTACCTTTATAATCTATCAACTTATATGCTCACTCTATGGAACAATTCCGATGACGGTAAATGTACATTTATGTATATATACTTGAGGTTATTTGAGCCAAGACCTTTGTGACAATAACCTTTATCCTTGGAAAGGTTCTCATGTTATAGTGAATGAGCTTATGAATTCAACGAGCCAAGAATCACTCAATTCCGAGTCATAACGATAAAGTTATGAGTGATTTATTAAAGCAACAATTATAAGCGTTGCTGAAATTGTTGCAGTTCGTTAGTAGGAAACAATCCATGGGCTGCTTGTAACGGTCCGCGGACTTGAGCCCAATTACGTGACCAAAAGGCTTCTTTGGTCAAATTGGCTATGTTTCCTTATCTAGGCAAGATGGCTATTACTCCAAACATCTTTGATTACCATATTAAAGTGTTTATGATTCCTTCCTAATTTAATTTGTGATTTATTCACATAAATACAATTTTGCTAAATTAATTATTTATTTAATTATTTTGGTAAGAGTTGTAACTTAGGAAAGACTCCCTAATTTAGGAGAGTCTTGAAAAAGGAAAATAGATTTGCTTAGCTTCCAAGCTATTGTTCACTATAAATAAAGGGTTCGCGAGTTTACACGTTTTTTCATCCCTTTGGAAAATTGGCGTAAGCTCTGCAGGTTGTTTTCCACATCTTCCGTTCTTCGTGAACGAGAGTGAGATAAAAGTCTTTGTATTAGGGATCATAAAGCCAAGTTGGATTTAATCTTCATGATTGATCATACAACTTGTAATCTAGGTTTTTCACCTCTTGTCTATTCTAAGGTTTTCTCTTCTGATATAAAACCATTCAAGAGTTGTTGATCATAAACCCTAGGTTTTGATAGATTCCAGTTTCCGATCGTATACCAACACTTGTTAGTCGAAATCGGAGACTAGAAAGAAAAACTTCTTTTGAGGCATCTCGTAAAAATCCTTGAGAAGTTTTAAACAAGATATCTCTAGATTTATTCTAGTTGTTCTTGTTGTAGAGTTATTATGTTTCTCTTCCTTTTATTGAAGAGTATAATAATCCCTAATCTACAAGTTTGTTTTGATATTACTTTTACCTAGTAATTGTTTTTATCAAAATAAACACAAGATTTCCAAAACCTTGATTTACATCTAAAGGGAAATCAAACCGGTGTTTTGTGCAAACAAAATATCGAATCGTATCAATCGTGGTGGTGTATCTTCTAAAGAGAACCTCGGGTTCTGCTAGAAGATTTGTGTGAAGAATTTCTAAAGAGAAACGGTATTCTGCTAGGAGTTCTACAAGTGCTGAAGAAGGTATTATATCTAGTCCAAATAGGTAGTAGGAATTTGGTGTAACAGCTTATAATCAGTGTGTGTTTATTCTGGACTAGGTCCCGGGGTTTTTCTGCATTTACGGTTTCCTCGTTAACAAAATCTGGTGTATGTGTTATTTCTTTTCCGCATTATATTTTATTTATATAATTAAAATAATACAGGTTGTACGTTAATCAATCATAGTTGTTAAATCCGACCTTGTTTGTTGGATAAGACTTGATTGATCTTGAACAATTGATTTTGTTATTTTCACATTGTTAGACCAGTCTGGACTAACCCTATTTCAAGTGGATACTGTGTTGAAATATTCCTTTAGTGATTGTTTCTTAAAGAGGTTTATACACGGTGGATATTGAATAGGTTGTGATTAAAACAAAAGACTTTGTTTCAAGAGCTTCACACTAAAATCAGGTTTACGGACTTGTTTCTGTTTAACTTTGATTGTGTTGAGATAGAGATATTAAACTTTTTGATATACTTTACTCTAGATTGAGTCTGACTGTCTAGTTGATTCTCTAGAAAGTATATTGGAGTTTGTCTATTCAGATTGCCAAACGAAATATTGGGTGGTGTTGTTAGACCCCCGCTTTTTCAGAGATTTTTTATTTTCCATTGCAGTAGATATTTTCTGGTTGTTTGAGAAGTTTGGATGTAGAGATGTTGCGCTAGAGATTATTTTTGAACAATAATCCCTTATCGTATTTTTTGCCAAATCTTCTTCACACCCCAGCTGAATAGGATGGACCAATGTCCATGTAGACAATAATTATAAAATGGTAAGTACGATTATACGAGCTGCAAGGTTAAGGGGAGGTCAAAGAGGTGTCCCTTATTCAAAAGAAGGGAGTGAAAATTGCACTAATGGGGTGTACTTATGGTGGGTAGAGACACGTGGCCCACCATATCATCGTAAGAAATTAGGGTTCAAAGTTGTATTCAACGTTGATTACATCGAGATAAAACAAAGTGAAGTTGCTGTTTTTGAATAGTTTGGGTTTTCAGCGCTTTTTGGGTATTGGTTGCCGGCGCCGTGAAAAGCAAGGTTGCGGTGTTGGCCTAAGAAGGTCATGGGAAGACCCGGGAAATGATGGCGTAAATTGTGGCTAGCATTGAGTGCTATGGTGAGGTGGTTGAGACCGCGAGATGGAATTGTTATGTTGAACAGTGACGGAATATTCGAGTCCCCAAGTATTGTCGCACTTCTTCCATGTTACCAGATACACTCTGATTCGAGAATTAGGGTTTCAATAAAAACCGCAACATATTTAACTATCCACTATAGGATAAGTATCCAGACCTTCAATTTTTAGGTTTTTCTATTGAAACGGCACATCGTCTTCTTCCCCTGTGTATTATCGGAAGAAATTTTGATCACGATCATACCTCTCATCATCATGTCCCACAGTAGTGCTTTTTCTCAAAATGAATATTGGGCAACGCATGATGCAGAAGTGTCTGTCTCGGTAAGTTGAAAGTTTTCTTTCATCTCCATTTGATCAGGATAACTGATCAAAGAAAACAATTTGTTGCAGGATAATCAGAGAAATCGTCCCTCTTCTTGTGGTTTGAGACCCAAGCGGACTGTTAAGGTTCCTGCCCGGTACAGGTCAGCTCGTACTGAATCCGGAACATCCGTAAGTAATTTCATGACTTCTTGACTAAATATTTATCACGCTAAATGAGTTATCCAATCCTTATTGAAACTGAAAACTTCTTCATCACAGGTTGATGTTCATGTTGTTGTAGATGCTAGGAAGAGGAAGAATAGGAAGTCCGTGACCGTGGTCGATGGTGGCAGCAATCGTGTTGATGAGAACTCTACTAATTCCGTGGAGACTGGAGTTAGAGTTCACTCTACTGAGTACCCAACAGCTGGACTCCCGTTTGAAACTCCCATGACCAATACTTGCCCGAACAACGAGGTAATTGGTGGATTCGTCATTCCCAAATGTCATGCATCTCTATACACAAAGATTTGGAGAAGGTACGGGCACATTGCTACGACCGAGGTGTGGAGAGACTTTCTGCCGACCCTCTTGACTACCGTCACTGGATTATTACCAATCATTGAAGAGATGATCAAGATGAATCTGCGAGACGTCAAGAATCATGAGCTGCATAGATGGGATGTCATGATTTCGAATTGTGAGACCTTGCGATTCAACATAAGATCATCTTGAGATGATCAAAATCGACAGGGCAGCGGCTGCTGCTGACGCGATTTCCGCTACAACTGCTATCTTGGAGGAGGAGAAGGCACTTGCCTTGGATTCGGAAAGGGTTGAGAAAGTTGTTCAGGACTTGAAAGTGAAGACTAAATTTTTTTCAGAAGAGGCTTGACATGTCTTTCTATAAGAATTATCCATTGTTGGATGGTTTGCTCTGAGTGAGTATTTGAGAGGGTTGTAGGTTTCTTTTGGTAAGGTAGAATAACTGACAGTATGAAGGAATTTTATTTAATTAATGAATGTTTAATGAACAAATGAGCATTTTTCACGCTCTTTGAAGGAAAATAAATTACATTTTGAAATGTGCTTGAATGATGATAAAAGATTAATTTACTTGATGTTGATCAAGCGTAATAGGCCTTGAGCCATTTGCCGTTGATTATATTTTCTTCTACTCCTCCATTAACTGCTAAGATTTTGTAGTATCCGCTGGACACCGCTTTGATGATCATATACGGCCCTTCCCATTTTGGAGAGAACTTGGGAGAAGACATATCTTGTTGAATGTGCTTTGCCATTTTTAATACCAAATCTCCTACTTGGAAAGTTCTGGGTCTTACCATTTTATTGTAAGCTCTGGAGATTCTCTGTTTGTAAGCCTCCACATATTTTTCTACTTTAGCCCTCCTTGACTCGAGCATGTCCAGTTCATCAATTCTTTACTTAGACACTTCAGCTTCATCCCATCGTACTCCGCTGGCTGCTGCAATCCTTTCTGGAGGAATTTTAATCTCAGCTGAGAGTATGGCGTCGCTCCATAGACGAGTGAGTATGTGATGTCCCAATCGAGCTCCTTGGTGTGGTCCAATAAGCCCATAAATCCATGGTTAGTAATTCATGCCACGATCGTGGATTGTCATGAATCTTTCGACTGATAATCCGGATCAGAGTCTTATTGGTACTCTCCACCTGTCTGTTTCCTTGGGGATAATATGGCGTGGAGAAATTTGTTTGATACCATACTCCTTAAGCTGTTTATCCACGTCCTTGTTGGAAAAAAGGGGTCCCGTTATCTGTGATGAGATGTTTAGGGACGCCGAATCTACATATGATGTGTTCCTTGATGAAGGATGCAATTGTGATTCCTGTAGTACTTCTGAGCGGGACGGCTTCGACCCATTTAGTGAAATACTTAGTTGCCGCGATGATGTATTCATGTTGTTTCGAAGATGTTGGATTGATCTTCCCGATGGTATCAAGTCCCCAGCTATAGAAATGTCACGAACTATTCACAGAATGCAATAGGAGACAGGAGTATTCATAAGATTACCGTGGACCTGACATTGATGACATTTTTGAACATACGCGGCCGCATCATCTTCCATGGTTGGCCAGTAATACTTCTCATGAATCTGAAGGAATAATTTCTTTTTTCCATGGTGCTCCCCTTAGTGTGTTTCCTTCAGGATTGTCGAAATTTCATCCCGGGCTAAGCATCTCAGCAAGTTTCCTCCAAAGCTTTTGCGGTATAGGATCCCGTCAAGAAAGAAAAATCTCTTAGCCTTCTGAGTGAGTTTGATTGCATCTTTCTTTTCTGGTGGTGAGTTATTGTCCCGGAGGTATTCGATATAAGGCTGCCTCCAGTCCCCGGTACGATGAAGTGTTAGAGCTTCCAGATGATGAGGAGGCGTTTGAAAATTAGGATAAGACCCTTGCAAAGTTCTTGACTGTGCTTCCATGGAGGGCCAATAATATCCGAGCCTTTGAAGTCTTCTGTAAAGTGTTATCACTAATGTCTGTCCACATATTTCTTTCGCTTCCTCGTCTCCAAGGCACCGTGATAAGGATGCATCAGGATTGCGATAGTACAAGGCTCCATGAAGTAAAAAGAAGTTTCTTAACTCTTTGAGGCTGACTTTCCCTTCTGAAATTGAACTGCTCGATTCGTGAACGATAGGTGCTCACCAGTCGCTTGCTTGAGCATCTTCAGTGTGAGAAAGCCATGTAGATGATATGGCACGTCTTTGCACCATGATGGCTTTCTCTGACCCTTCGAATTGCAATTTGGAGGCGAGAGTTTCCAACCAATCAGCATGCCTATTGTTGATCCGGCCGGTATGAACAATTGTTATGTCAGCAAAATGAGTCAAGAGTCGTTGTGCTTCGGCTCTGAATGGAGCAAGTGTTACCTCTTTAAGAGAGTATACTCTATTTATTTGATTGACTAGCAGCTTTGAATCTCCTCTGATCTCCAGGTGCATTTCTCCTGCTTGTTTAGCTAAGGATAACCCTAACAAGAAAGCTTCATACTCCGCCGAATTGTTGGTGCAATGGAAGTCCAATTTAAATGAATGTGAGAAAACTTCACCCGATGGAGAAACCAGCACCATGCATGCTCCTCTGGTGTCATTTCTAGGTGTAGCAGATCCATCAAAGTATAATATACAGGTCTCCTCTTTGACAACTGACATTTCTGTAAATTCACCAGGTACATCGTCCTATAACGTTGTGACATCATCTCCTGGAAAGGCAGTCGGTAAGTCTGTAACTGCTTGGCCTTGATTGCTTTGGGAGGTACGCACACTATGTCGAAATCTGACATCTGAAGTAACCATTTTGCAGGTCTTCCTATTAAAGCAGGTTTTGAGAGTCAGTACTTTATGGAATCAGCCTTGGAGACGAGCACGTATCTGTTTGACAACAAGTAGTGTCTAAATCTCAGCATTGCGTGAGACAACGATAAGCATGCTCTTTCACCTTTTGGATATCGTAGTTGAGCATCCTTCATGGTATGACTGTAATAATAAATTGGACGTTCGATGCCTTCTTCGTCCTCTGGAGCTAGAAGTGCTCTAATAGCAACATCACTGGAAGCCGTGTATAGTATCAATGGCCGCCCTTGTACTGGAGATCTCATGACAGCAGGTGATAAAAGTATCTGTTGTATCTTCTGGAATGCCTCCTGTTGGACAGTTGTCCATGTAAAACTCTCTCCTTTCTTCAGCGGAGGGGTGAATGCAACAATGAGTTGAGCCAACCTAGGAATAAATCGCCGAATGTAATTTACCTTTCCCATAAAACTCTGTAGTTCTTTCACAGTGCGCGGAGGAGGCATGGTGATAATGGATTTTTTCTTGCCTGGATCAACTTTAATTTCTTCTGCGGTGACCAGGAACCCTAAAAACTTTCCAGAAGAAACTCCGAAAGCATACTTCAGAGGATTCATCTTTAGCTTGTATTCTATGCATCTTTCGAAAACTTGTTTCAGGACTTCTAGGTGGGATGCTCGAGATTTCGATTTCACCACGACGTCGTCAACATAGTCTTTTACTTGTTTATGCATCATATCATGAAATATTGCAGTTATGGCTCGTTGATAGGTAGCATCATGGTCATACATCTTGATCTGGTTGTATCCACTGTAACCATCCATGAATGAGAACATACCATGACCGCTGGTCGCATCGACGAGCATATCAATGTTGGGTAAGGGAAAATCATCCTTCGGGCAGCACTTATTCAGATTTCTGAAATCCACACAGCATCGGATTTGACCATTCTTCTTGTTGACTGGGACAACATTAGCCAGCCATGTTGGATGTTGAATAGGTTTAATGAATCCTGCTGCTAGTAGCTTCTGAATTTAGACATTGATTTGCTCTTCGATTTCATGTCTGAAATGCCTAGGCGGTTGTTTGACAGCTTTAGAGTAGGGAGTGATATGTAGATGGTGAGTGACCAGTTTGTCATCTAGGACATGCATTTCTTCGTATGTCCAAGCGAAGATAACCCGATACTCTTTCAACAAATCTATCAGTCCTGTTCGTTCTTCTAGTGATAGCGCAGAACTGATTAAGATTGGTATTGGGTCATCCTCCGTACCAATATTGACTGTTTCAAGATCATCAGTAGTAGAATTTGTACCATCTTGCAACTGTTATGGAGCGTCTTGAATCTCGTCGTCAGGTGATTGTTCACTTCGACATAATTCATTAGGACAGGGAGACCCTTGATCGATCTCCCCTGTTAATTGCTAATCTTTGCGTCGATGATAAATGATCCTTACTTCCGCATCATGACTGGCTATAAAATTAGACCCCGGAGCCGTGACCTGATCCTTGCGGCGCTTAATCGGTGTAGCAGGTGACTTGACCAGTTCAGTAACTGAAGATGGTGATGTTTTGTCAGCAGCTGCTTCAATAGTCTTCCAACTTGGGAGTGAAGTACTGTAGATTTTCTTAGGAGGCTCGGGAATGGTCCTCTTAGATTTAATGAATTCAGCATCATAGATCGGGGCATAAGGAGATGGTGAAGCCGCAATATGAACGATCTTGTTTTTTAGTAGAGCCTTCATACATTGATGGTAAGTCGAGGGAACCACATTGTTATCATGTAGCCATGGTCGTTTGAGTATCATGTGATAGTCAGGTTCTTGCTCGATCACATGAAACTTAACCTTTGATTGAATAGGCCCCACTTTCATATCTACATACGCATATCCGTATGTGTGGCTTTGGCTCCCTTCAAATCCTGTCATTAGGATGGGATGACGAACAATTTTACTCTGTGGGAATTTGGCTACCTTGAGAGTCTTCATAGGAATGATATTTGTGGAAGCACTTGTATCAACGAGAGCCCTCTTAAATTCAGAGCCTTTGATAAAACCAGTCACGAACAAAGCTCGATTATGTCCTTTATGTGCCATGCGGTCTTCTTCTCCGAAGGTGATATTGTTGATTGAATGTTCAGACACCGCGGATATTTCTTCGATCGATGGAGACAATGAAGTTATTTGCACATCAGATAATATCTGTTTGAGTACAGCAAACGTGTCTTTACGCTGCTCCCTGGAAAAGTGTAAGAGTTCACACAAGTTTTCGATCAATTGTGCAACTTCGTGGTCCACCGGCCTCTCATAAGTAGTGAAATTGTTGGTTTGAGGGTCACCTGGTGACGAGTTAGTCCCCGGTGCTGGGACTTCTGGAGCAGAGGTACCGCCTAACTCGGATGTCAGCTTGATGAGAAAATTGAGTATGTGGTTCATCGTCTCTTTCATCGGATCCATGTTCCTGGTGTGAATCTCCTAGACTCGTGCCAACTCGGTCAGCGTCGGGATTTCTCTGCCTTCCTCGCCGTTAGATATAGCGTTAGAAGAAGGAGCATTACCATTTGAAAGATTCTGGATCGGGTTTGGAGTAGTTAAATTAGTCCTAAGACCAACCATCTTTGTGAAAATATGAGATTACAACCGAGAGATTAATCTCCCACTGTGGTCGCCAATCTGTTGATGGGAGAAAACGATTTACTGGTTTTCTAAGAAATGAGAAGACGACCGTGCGGAGGAGACTCCTCGAACCGAGAAAATTGCTTTAACCTTTGCAAACAGATGCACTGCAAAAAGGGAGTGCTTTGAATTCGAGAGATCAATCTACAGGACTTCGGCCTAAACCAAGACAATGGCCGTTCCAGAGTAAATTCGGTCACAAGAGAGGATGGGTTGATCTGTAGGAGGGAATCTGAGAAATGTGTGAGATTAATGGTGATCAAGGATTGTTGGTATGTTATGTATTTGCGTGAAAATAAGTTATGAAAATGATTGAATTTACTCAGTTGAGAGTAATTGCTAAGACGATAAATTCGTGTAGACGAAAGCATGTATGTTGTACGAACGTTGTTTGACAAGAATTATTTGTACCCTCAATCATAGGTTCAGAGAACTATTTATGTTGCAAAAGCAGTGGACAACTTGATCCCAGTGAGTGACAATTGTTGAAGTCGAAGAGTAGGAAAGTGGGAAATCGTGTAAAACCACTTTCTCATCGTGCGGAGGTTTGGTTGATTGTCCACCAACTACTTCGTTAACTCCCTCAACTGCTTGCACGACTTAGTCACATTCTCATCGTGGATGAACACACGTGTTGTAGGCCGCCAGACAAAACCCTAGTTAATATCCCCCATGTGACATGATTGATGTCTCGTGATTGTGGAGTCTGCAAGGCAGACGTGTATTTAATTAGTCAGTTGCTGACTTGATGGGACGACAAGTCTTTGTATTGCTGAGTCGAGCATGGTTTACGAATGCTCTTGGATTCATGAATTGAACATGTCTGTCGAGACAGAGGTATAATTATGTTGATTGTTAAAGTGGGAAAATATTGCTCGTATGAGCAAGTATTTCTCATTTGATGAATTGTTGAATATCGATAATAGTTGAACCAATGTTCCTTAGCCCGAGAAAATATTGCTCATCTGAGCAAATGTTGCTCGTTTAATGAATTATTGGTAACAGAACCAAATAAAATATTAATTAAAATACTAGCAACTGAACCGAGTATAATTAATTAAAATGTTGATCATGAGATCAATGCAAAATTATTATTGTTTGAATCTGGAATTATGAACCCTGGATTCGAAAACCCTAATTTCGATCAATTGTTGATCAATTGATGATTTTTTGAAAATCAACCACGGAGTGAAGGAGGAACCGTCTATATGGGATGATGGATCGACCATGTAGCGTCCAGATGCTCGAGTGAGCAAATTCCAAAGTCTCTTGAAGAAGAGTTGATGAAAGGATGATTAAATGCTGGTTTAATCATTTATTAGAATAGTGCTCGAGAGAGCGTTAGGTAGTAAAACCTAATTGTGGAGAGGTGAGGGAACGACCAAGGGGGCATGAAACCGGACCTTGGTGACCGTGGGACCAGTTTTCGGTCGTTCGAGCAAGTCCCAGGTGTTTGTGGGTGAAAACGGTTTCTGCTGGTTTCGGTAATTTCGTGTGTGTGGATGAGAAACGAGTCTAAACCCTAAACAATGTACTGCACGGGAGTACTTTTGATTCGAGAGATCAATCCGTACAATCCTGGCCCACACCAAGAAATGGCCGTTCCAGGCTTACTTCGGTCACAAAGTGAAGGAGAAGGGTTGGTCTTACGGAGGGAAGCAAAGTGTTGAGACGAGAATAGTTGATTCTGGAAGTGTGGGTGTTTCGTGACTTGTATCAGAAAATTGAACTGGCTAGCTGAATGAAAAGCTATCAGATGATTTCTGGATGTTGTATTGTTCTCCTGACCAAAACCTGTCTTCTGGTGGAAATAGGTGAGACCTATTTATACAATTCGCAATAAAACGTACCCTGGTCTCGTAGAAGCGTAAACGTTTGAGTAATGGAAGAAAGGAGTAACGGGTAACTCCTGGAATTGATGTTTCCATAATGAAGGATACGTTTTCACCATTACTTCTCTCCATTACTAACCGCCCCGTTTTATGAGACTTTCTTGTAACGGGCGTATTGCACGCCGCACGCTGTAAACCGCCAGACCAATAACGTGATGAGTATCCCCCAGTTTGTGACATGTTTTGATGTCTCGAGTGTTTTCCTGGAAAACATGTAGCACTTTGCTACGTGTGGCAAGTTAAGATTGAGAGGCTTGCCGTAAGTAAATAGCATGTGATGCCATTAGGTTCGTCTTGACTGGTCGCCTAAAACTTGTCGGCTTGGTGGCTAACTCCGATGGCTGAGATCGCATCTTATGAAATAAGGATAGCCGTTGATTGTGGCTACCTTGCATTGGCGCCTGATGAGTTTGGTGGTGCAGCCAAAAGAATTGGCATTGTGGCCAAATTAGGGTTTGGCGGCACATGCAGGCTAAGTTGGACTAGTAAGTCTAGTATATCGGGCCTAGGCCTTTGTAGTTTGTACCCATTTTTACATCCCTAGGCTAGAATCTTCGAGTTTTGAGTTCCCAATCGGCAGACAGACAAACGCGTCTTTCAGTATTTATCCCTTTTTTCTTTTGATCGAACATTTTATCAGAGAGAGAAAAAGAGAAAGCGAAAGAGAAAGAGAGGGAAAGTTTTCACAGAAAGAGAGAAAGAACGAAAGAAATCTTCTCCAGCATTGAAGGTTAGCTTTCGGACATTATTCGTGATATATTCTTAAATTTGATTCTCCTCTCCTTTTTCTAGGGTTATATTGAATTTTTCTTCTCCTTTTCCTTTAATTGATCTCTAGGTACCAGGGTTATGGATCCAATCTATGTTATAATTAGGTATGCTCATTAATTTTTCATTCTCTTCAATAATGAATTCTGTTATGTGATTTATGATCTTGTGAGGTTTGTTTCTTGAAATTGCGTATTCTGTATAGAGGAATTCAGGCCAAAAATTTGTCAAAATTTATAGAAATTTTAAAATGATGTTTTAATTAGTGAGAATTGAGTATATATCTGTATATAATAGAAGGATAGCCTTTGTTGCGGAATACATATTATTTTATATGATTTTGGGTAATGCTGTCTTGTGGTATTGACTTTAAATTTTTGATGATGTGAAAGGTTTGCTTACTGTTTTCCATTGTTGTATAGCGGTAATTTGGTTTGTGTTATTATGAGGTTATGGAAGTAACTGGGTTTTTCTATGTTATGAATGATATCCTATTGTCTGATTTAATGTGGTTATCCTAAGAACTCTTGTGTGAAGTGGGTATGTCGTACCTCACGAAGAAACAAACTTGTATCTATCACAGATAACCCTGTGTCATGATATATGATATCATTCTTTCTGATTTTTTTTTCAGTTTATCAGTGAAGAGTATGTGAGGATAATACAAAATATAAAAATGTGTACAGGATATCTTGGTTTTTTTGCTTCAATCATCTATATGTTTTAGTTTCTAAGACAACATTTATGCTATGCAGGCACAGAATTTGATGTGCTCTTGAGGTCTTCAACTCAACAACTTAAGTACATATTTACAACCCTTGGAATTTGTAGTGGATAATGGCAGATAAAGTGTCGAGCTTCTGGGGTCCTGTAACATCAACTACAGAGTGGTGTGAGAAGAATTATGTCTATTCTTCTTATGTTGCTGAATTCTTCAACACTGTTTCAAATGTACCATGCATACTCTTGGCGTTTTTTGGACTTATAAATGCCTTATCTCAACGATTTGAGAAAAGATTCAGTGTTCTACACATATCGAATATGATACTGGCAATTGGGAGTGGGTTATTCCATGCAACTCTGCAACATGTGTAAGTCTTCTTTCTCTCTTTGGAGTTTCTTCTTTGCATTGTTAAGTTCATTTTTCGTCCATTTAACATTATTTTTTTATCTTAGAGAAATTTCCTTAGCACCTTTTACTGTTTATAAGCCTATAATAGTAAATTCAACTAAAAGTGTAGGCACAGCATGTACCTTAAGTTGACACTACGTAGGGAAGATCAACTAGAACATGTGTTAAACCCTTACACGATGTTTGACGTCTGCCTTAAGTTTCTTGCTAGCTGGTATGGATTAGGTAATTAGCAGATCAATCTGGTTTCAGATTTAAATGTTTCATCATGTTTAACTATAACAGTTAAAGAAGTACTACTATGTTAGCTTTTGGCCCCTGTTACATCAACCTGAATGGTGTACGAAGAATTTTGCTTAATCTGTTTATGTTGTTAAATTCTAAAACATTATCTCAAACGTCCCCTGTACAATGTTGGCATTAGAATTGTAGATGCTTTGAGACAATGTTTTGGGAAGGGCTTTAGTGTCCCTTCACATATTGAATATGACAATTGCCTTGGGGAGCATGCTTTTCCATGCAACCTTACAACACGTGCAGGTCTCCGTGCTCTGAAGGCTTATGTTACAATCTATGTTCCACTTGTAGTTTTCTCTTCAGTTATTAAAAATATCCTACTAAGTTAGGTTGTAAGTTTCTGTAATTTACTCTCAATCAGCTAGGAAATCTTTGTTAAATTTGTTGCGCCAATGGGCTTTTGTTTGATTCGCCTTTGCAAATCATACCACAGTGGGAAACTTGGAAGGAAAAGTGACTTCATTGCAATTAAGTAGTATACGAAAATGTTTAAAGTCTGTAATATGAATTAAGTAGGGTGTTTTCAGTACAGTGGATTTTCTTTTAAGATATACCCGATAGACAAATATACCCCTGTTTTAAATATTATAGGTTCTCAGTCTGGTCTTGATATTTCTTTATATATATAGATTCTATAGTGAATCTTTATTTCATTACTCATCTAGACCTTGTCTTGTGCACTTGGTATTTGTTTAAGTTTGTGGTCACTGTATGACTTTTTTTATGGAACATATCTGCTTCATTACAGTGCATGTTTGTTGTTGAGCTATTTTAATTTTTTTACCACCAAATAACTGTATGCAGACAACAGCAGAGTGACGAAACACCAATGGTCTGGGAAATGCTTCTCTACCTCTATATCCTATACTCACCAGATTGGCATTACCGAAGCACAATGCCAACATTTTTGTTCTTGTATGGTATTGTGTTTGCTGTCGCCCACTCCTTTGTGCGTTTTGAGATTGGATTTAAGTTCCATTATGCAATCCTCTGTCTCCTAGGCATCCCACGTATGTACAAGTACTACATCTACACTGCAGATGCGTCTGCGAAGCGTCTCGCCAAGCTGTATGTGCTTACAATTTCCCTAGGAAGTGTGTGCTGGCTTTGTGATCGTTTTCTCTGCAAAGAGATCTCTGGATGGTACATTAACCCACAAGGTCATGCATTCTGGCACATCCTGATGGGTTTTAACTCCTACTTCGCAAACACGTTTTTGATGTTCTGTCGTGCTCAACAACTTGGATGGTCTCCAAGAGTCGTTCATTTTATGGGAATCTTACCCTATGTGAAAATTCAAAAGCCAAAAAGTCAGTGATAGAAGAATTAGAATGATGCAGGTTTAGGGACAACCAAGTTTGAAGCTCTTTTGATGATTCCAGAACGTGAACAAGTAAAGGGGACAAACTTTTTTTTTATTGTTTTATTTTTTATTTATATATGTTACGTCTAAAAACAGATGTAAATGGGATGATCTAACACTTGCTTATGGGTTAGGACGACTTTAATCGATGTATAACTAGATTGTTGCGATTGTACCATATTTCTTTCCCCTCTCAACATGTTTGTCACAGATTTCCAGAACCAGCTTCTAAGGATCTATTTGTTCTTGTGCTTTGCCTTTTGTGTTTTGAATAGTCATTCGTCTTCTTACCTTTAGCTACCACTTGGAGAAACTGTGTAGAGTTGATAATGTTGATTTTGTTCCAACTTGGTTACTTGATATATTTACATTTGCTATTACTGCTTCGTGATCCAAGATATTATTTATGGTTCTCTTCTTCTTCTTTTGCTTAGATCGCTCAGATCTCCCTCCTCTCTCCCTCTCATATAGGTTGATCTTGGATGAACCAACATTTACAAGGGGTAGTCGAATGAGATTCTGAATGAGTTTTGGGGAGTTCGCATTTCGCAAATCTACTGGACTGAATGAGTTTTGGGGAGTTCGCATTTCGCAAATCTACTAGACTAGAGTTCATGGAGACTTTTGGAGAGTCTCTTGATGTCTCTTGTTATTGGTTAGAGACTTTCTTTTACAAGCTTGGTAAAGGGGCGGCATGAAATGGTAGAGGGGCGGGCAATCTAATAAGACAAAAAAGGTCATTACAAGGAAATTCAAGTGCCCCTTATCAATGAAAATCTGGAAATGACTAATCAACCCTTATTGTTAATAATCAAGTTTAGTAATTGGGCCGGCCGAGCGAAGCGAGGGAGGACCTTTATATGGCCACTTTTTTGTAAAATCTAAGTGATCAATTACCACAAAAAGATTGGAAATGGTTAGGGCCGAAAAACCAAAAATGTCCCTCCCTTTTAGTCCAATTACTATAACTCCTTATGTATCCTATCTTTTCAGGGGTATAATTGGCAACCAAACTTTAATATAACATATCTAAAAATCCGTGCCTTGGAATTTTACAAATTTTATCTCGTTGGAAAGGTTATAAACTAGTACGACCGTTGCCACGGTGAAAAGGCCGACCGAAGAAGAATCTGAAGACGGGGTTTGTCTACGATTACTTTCGTCCCGTTTCAGAAAAAGTGATACTTTCACCCCGTTTCAGATAAGGTGATATTTTACTTAGTTTAGAAAAAGTGATACTTTCTCCCCGTTTCGGAAAAATGATACTTTCGCCCCGTTTCAGAAAAAGTATTTTTTCTGAAACGGGGCGAAAGTATCATTTTTTCCGAAACGGAGCGAAAGTATCACTTTTCCCGAAACAGAGTGAAAATATCACTTTTCCTGAAACGGGATATGAAAGTATCACTTTTTCTGAAACGGAAAATTAGTCGATCCATAAATCAAAATATGGTTGCATGATGTGTTATGCATCCTTTGTGGTGTTTGCATAATAGTTATGCATTCAATTTTCGAGAATTGTGCCTAAAATGAAAGTATCAATTTTGGTTTGCATAATGGTTATGCATTCAATTTTCGAGAATTGTGCCTAAAATGAAAGTATCATTTTTCTTGAAACGGAGGAGTACATCGTTTTATTAATTGCAACGGAAAATTAGTTGATGCATAAACCAAAATTTTGCTACATAAAGTATTATGTATCCTTTGTGGTGGTTTGCATAATGGATATACATTTAATTTTCTAAAATTGTGCCTAAAATGATAAATACCTCCGAATTTTTCGCAAAAACTTTAAATTTAATATTGTTGTTTGTACTCATTGCGTAGAGTTTTTTATAATCTTTCCAACGAGATAAAATTTGTAAAATTCCAACGCACGGATTTTTAGATATGTTATATTAAAGTTTGGTTGCCAATTATACCCCTGAAAAGATAGGATACATAAGGAGTTATAGTAATTGGACTAAAAGGGAGAGACATTTTTGGTTTTTCGGCCCTAACCATTTCCAATCTTTTTGTGGTAATTGATCACTTAGATTTTACAAAAAAGTGGCCATATAAAGGTCCTCCCTCGCTTCGCTCGGTCGGCCCAAAAACTCTACGCAACGAGTACAAACAACAATATTAAATTTAAAGTTTTTGCGAAAAATTCGGAGGTATTTATCATTTTAGGCACAATTTTAGAAAATTAAATGTATATCCATTATGCAAACCACCACAAAGGATACATAATACTTTATGTAGCAAAATTTTGGTTTATGCATCAACTAATTTTCCGTTGCAATTAATAAAACGATGTACTCCCTCTGTTTCAAGAAAAATGATACTTTCATTTTAGTCACAATTCTAGAAAATTGAATGCATAGCCATTATGCAAACCACCACAAATGATGCATAACACATCATGCAACCATATTTTGATTTATGGATCGACTAATTTTCCGTTTGAAAAATGATACTTTCACCTAGTTTGAAAAAGTGATACTTTCACTCCGTTTCGGGAAAAGTGATTTTCGCTCTGTTTCGGAAAAATGAAACTTTCGTTCTGTTTCAGAAAAAGTATCACTTTTTCCGAAACGGGACGAAAGTATCACTTTTTCCGAAACGGGGCGAAAGTATCACTTTTTCTGAAACGGGGTGAAAGTATCACTTTTTCTGAAACGGGACGAAAGTAATCGCAGACAAACCCCATCTTCAGATTCTTCTTCGGTCGGCCTTTCCACCGTGGCAACGGTCGTACTAGTGATAATCAAGATTAGTGTTGATAATCAAGATTAATGTTGATAATTAATTTTCACTTATTATAACTCTAAAATCAGATTTTTAGAGTTATAAAAAAAAAAATTGAGGAGAAGAAAAAGAAAACTTATGTGATATTTGTGAAACCCTAGATTTTGATTCACTCCACCAAAATGAGTGATTCCAGTGACCCGGTATACTTCTAAATTAGTTCCCATTAGCTTTTTCTCGCTCAAAATTATCTAAAGTACATAACAAAATCAAAACTTTTGAATTTTCAGAAGAACTTACGGTTGCAATTTTGCTTGTTACCAACCGTAACTCTTAGTTACGGTTCGTAAGTTATCGAATACCAACCGTAACTGGTTAAATTTGGGGAAGATCCAATCGTAAAACCAGTTACGGTTGGTAACTAAATGCTCGATACCAACCGTAACTGAGTTACGGTTGGTAATTAAATGCTCAAAAACAAACCGTAACTGAAGAAAATTCTCAGATATAAGAACATACGATTGGTAATTGAACTATTACCAACCGTTTGTTCTTCAAATCTCCAGTTACGGTTCGTAATTGAGTTATTACCAACCGTAACTCACATAAACCCATAAATTTCAATTTCAATTTTCATACAAAACCCTAATTTTTGATACAAAATTAACTTAAATCCAACACGATAAACTAAACCCTAACTGGGTTTTTCCAAACATTTTTCAAATCGCCGATTAATCGAAGACGATGAAATTTTCGGTTTTAATGGAGGTTAGGGTTGATGGAGGAGAAGAGAAGATGAAGAAGAAGATGAAAAAAAATTGATTTGATTTTTTCTGATTCATTAGGTTTAAAAAAATTGATTTGATTTTGGTTAATTTAAGGTGAAAAGGGTAATCTAGTCAATCTACACCCCTATAGGACACCCCCTAACCAATAAGAGGGACATTGCTATCACACTTGCCGCCCCTCTACCATTATGTGCCGCCCCTTTACCAAGCTTGTTCTTTTAAGTTATTTAAATTCTCTGAAATCCTATGTTATTTGATTAGGATTTCATAAGAGTCACTCCAACACTCCTGTTACTCGGGAGAGAATTGAAAGTCATTGATTTGTTGTTTTCATAGAATTGGAAAGATTTTTTCTTGAAAATAGGCATGGTAGGAATTTCTCCCCAAGAGGTGGTATTTTGGAAGACTTGGAAATTTGGATATTTTTTGGTGATGGGAGTGAACCATGCTTTTTTTATCCTTTTGCGGTAATACACTTATAGGCCACTTGTGCAGTAATAAAACTCGCATAGAAAATCAGTGACGAGATAGTATAGCAAATAAAATATGGGACAGGTGGAATAAAGATAATGAAAATTTAGGCACGGGACAACAATGAGATTTATCTTGACAATGGACACATATTTTATTTGATATTCATGGTACTTTTGTAATTTTTGTAACGTGAATAATAAAAAAATGGGTAGATATTTGGAATTAATAAGGGATATTATGTAACTTTCCGTCTCTACAAATCACATAAACTTTTTACAAGTCTCACTTTTTTGTCTCTACAAATCTCATTTTTTTGTCCTTACCAAATCATAAAGACACTCTAAAATACTTTCAGAGAATCATTAGAAATCACTAGATTTTTGAAAAATTTCCGGAAATCACTCAAATTAAAATTTTTTGAAAGTCCATAGAAATCTTGTTTGACTACGCCCTGCTGGAGCATCTCTAGCATTGGATGTAAGGTTGTAACGTGGAGCCCCTAGACTTTTGTTTGGGAAAGCTTACACATGGTACATATAAGACCATCCGCACTGGCTCGTGATTATAACATATATGCTATAAATGCTATAATTTGGTGCGCAATGGAGGTGGCAATATATGCTATAACTGAATGTTAAATTTAGCATTTGCAATCGACAATTGCCATTTATAATCGACCCGGTTTTGAGATGTAGCACATGGGCTAGTCTTAAGAACTGAACTCGCATTATGCTAGGTTTGAGAGCTAGGTTATATAAGGGAACATTATCTATATATCCCTAGTATGAGGCCCATTGAAAAATACTCTTTCTAACTTAAAATATATCCCTGCTTCCAGAAGGCTAGAAATTCGAATATAAGATTACAAAACTACTCTTTTATAAAAACCACCTTAACTGCACCACTACGTCTGTCGGCCATTTTCATTTCTATTTTTCAGTATCTCTCCTTCTCACTTTCTTTCAAAAAAAACAAAAAAAACAAATCAAATCTAAAAACAGATGAAATCAATCAAAATAATCACCAAAAAACCAAACAATAGATCAATATTTTACATGATTTGGAAGATCAAATCTGTTTGAAAAATACACACACAAAAAAACACACACGAGATAATTAGGTATTAGGAAAGGTAAACAATATATTGAACATTGAAAGGTAAACAACGATTTTGTGCCTTAATTCCGTTCACATTTCGTTTGATTTTCACTTTCAGGTTTTGGTGTATTATGTTCAAAAATTTGTTTGATTTATCGATTTTGATTTATGTTTCAAACATATGTAGGTTTTTTGTGTTATTAATTTGTGTTAAGTTCATGTTAATTTTCTTAGATACTAGTAATGACACATGTGCGATGTACATGTTTGAATTTTTACTCATTCAACAGTATTAAATTTTAAAGCCACGAGTTTTTTTTTTTCTAAAACAAAAATTTACTATTCTTATTTGTACTTGTTACGTAGATAATTGAAAGAGCTTTTCAAATATATAAATTTTAAAAAAAAATCCGGTGTATATTTTGAAAGATATTAAGTTTTAAAATTTTGATCTATTTTTAAAACCATGATATTTATGTAAATATGTAAAAAAAAATAGGGAGAACTAAGTAATTTTGGGGGTCTCCTACCAAAAAGAGCTATTTTCTTTATATTAGTATATATATATATATATATATATATAAGATAAGATACGATAAGATAAGATAATGTAGCACGCATGTGATAGTAAATAACACAATCAAGTGATTTTGTTGTTGTTAATTAAGAAATCAACAGCTTCAGATGGGGTTAAAAAATTAGTAAATGTAAAAAAAAAGGTTTATTGGTTTACTTGTTTTTATTCAACTTCATAGTAATTGTTTTATTGATTTTAATTCATTTACTGTGTTGCATTAGTAGTATTGTTCAACTTGTGGTTATTGTTCTTTAAAGGTGTAAGAGGAGTAGCAGGTGGTTATATATGGAGCATAATTTGTGCTATGGATCTAGGTTTGGAAACAACTTGTACTAGTTGCCTTCAGGTTTGGAAATAATTTGTTCTAGTTGTTCCCAGTCTTGGAGACAACTTGTGCTAGTTGGCTATGTTTCTAAAGACAAGTTGTGCAAAAGTTTTCTCTGGTAAAAAGATAAATCAGTATATACAAAATGAGGAAACCTGGCGTGAGTTGAACACACATACGTAAATCCAGCTGTGCTACCATTGCACTACATATTCATCAATGCAAAATTATATAAAAAATAGTATAGAACAACAAGTTTCCAGTATAATAAGCGGAGGAAACTAGCGCAAGTTGGCTCCAAATATGGAAGCAACTAGCGCAAATTGTTTCCGAAAAAAGTACAGAACAAAGCCTAGTTTTAATTTGAATAAAGTCTAGCTTTTATCTACTTCAAGATTATACAAATGTTACTATAGTAATTTCACACTTAAATGTAAACTATGTATTGCGAACAAATGTAGGAAGGCTAGAACATCAGTGTACAAATTACTTATTAAGTTGCGAGTTGGCTTGAAAAGTTCAAGTAAAATGATGTATCTATCTTTCATCTCTTTTGTTCACCTTTTTGTTCGTGTTCTTCTACCTTACCAACCTGAAACAGATAAAGATTGACAAAAGTTAACTCCAGATTATCTCATATAGAATTCCTTTATTCTGGTGGTGGTGGTGTTGTTGTGTGTTGATTCCGGTGGTGTAAAAACTTTGTCTTACACTAAGATGACTACTGACAGTTCTACCACTAATCTTATACTAATAATACATATCACCCCAACAACTCTACAAATACAACAAGCAACCCCACCAACAAAACCATCACAAATACCAACAAACAACCATTGCAAAAAAGAGCTAGTACTTCGGAGCTTCCATGATATGCAATTTTTAGTACAAAACTGATTAATCCACTAAAAATGACTTTAAGACTAAATACAAGCCACATACAACGAAAAAAGAACAACTTAGCAACACAAATATTAACTGGTTTGGCAAAAAATAATAATCTCTGCAACAACCATTTTTACCTGACAAAACAAATTCAAACAAATCAAAAACAAAATCGAAACTTAATATGAAAACAACATGTACAAGTTGTCTCCATAAAAAAAGAAGCAACTAGCACAAGTTGTCTCCAATAGTGGTAGCAACTTGGAGTAGGTTTATCCACCCGTATAAAACAAAAAGTAATAATAACCAAGACTGTTAGAGCATAGCTCGGTTGAAACCACCAAGAGTTGGTATGTCAAGTTAGGTAGTCATATTTTAGTATCAAAACTTATAACGAAAAAAGAACAACTTAGCAACACAAATATTGATTAAATAACTCGCAACAACCAGTCAAACAAATCAAAAACAAAATCGTTTAGGTTAGAATAGAAATTCTAGGAATGTTGAGACATAATAATAACAAGTATTACAAGAGTTGGTATGTCAAGTTAGGTAGTCATAGATCAAAACTTATATAAAGAATGTGAAGAAATTCTAGGAATGTTGAGACTACTCGAAGAACAAGAATGTGAAGAAGTAACGACTATAACGACGACATCATCCTTCCACTTGAGGTTAGTAATATTGACTTGAACTTGTTTCCATTCCTAACGTATCTTTCAAGTCGAGCTATATTGAAAACATAACATACGAAGCTGTATACAAATAATTACTCTAGTGGATAGACATGGTCATAATAGTATGGTCATATTATTAAGGAATTATATTATGAAGTATAACGCTTATCTTTTGAACTTCGTAGATATGACATCAACATAATCTTGAATATAGTTTTATGATTATGTGTATGGGTTTATGGTGAAGATTTCATCCTAGGACATGATGTTTTACATTTGTTTAAAGGAAGTAAGTTCGTGAACTTGTTTCATGAATTGAAAGGGAAATCAATAGGTATATTGGTCCGGCTATTCATTGCATATTTTTTGCATGACCAATATGTGTGAGTTGGTAGAACCAATCTTAAACCAGGTTATGGATCTTGGTATAACCGATCACAATACCTAGACTTATGATTTGGTATGACTGGTTTTGGTAATCGGTGTAACCGATCCTAAGTAATCACCATGAGATGGTATGATCGATCCTTGTAATTGGCGTGACCGATTCTGGTAATTGGTGTGACCGATCATAGTAGGTTGTGTGACCGATCCTTGTAATTGGTATGACCGATCCTAATGACTGGTATGACCGATCACAAGTAGGTACCATGTTTAGGTAGAATCGATCCATGTGATTGGTATAACCGATCCGTACCCATGGATATGACTTGGTAAGACCGATCACAACTGACCATTGTGACTTGGTATGACCAATCACATAGTAGTCTTGGTATTTTGGTAGAACCAATTTTAAACTTGTTTGGAAGTGTGGTAGAACCGATTCCAAGATACAAATCAGTTTTTTCATGAATTACATATTTTCTTCATGAAATTGTGTAGATTCAGAGTTAGGATTTGATGTGTAATGATGTCAACATACTTTAGACAGGAGCATTAACTCTTATCACTTATTATTCAACGATATTCCTTGGTACTCAAGGTGATCATGTACCGAAATACATTGAAAATCTTTTAATTAAGGTTTTTGGTTTTATATGGTTTAATTACCAGCAATTAATGCATAGCTCTAGAGGATAGAAATTAGTAATGTGCATTTACTAATTGGAGACTTTCTATGAGAGATTTCGGAAAATATTGGACTACATTTATTGAAATTAGGAAAACCGAATTTGGGCATTCATTGTATATCTTAAGAATATTTTCGGTTTTGGAAATTCTTTGGTGTCCAAACAACCTTGGTCTATAAATACCTAAGTTTGCATTTCTAGAAAACCATCCTAAGAGCCAGGCAAACTTTATTTCTTGTTATTTCTGGTGGAGACGTCTATTCGGAGAGGAAAATATCTTAATTAGGTGAAATATCTTACGACCGCTCGTTTAAAGACTTCCGCGGGATCAAGAAGCTCTACGAGTACCGTTGGTGGGAAACTTGATAATTGCAGTGTTATTAGTTTTCGATTATTGATTTGATTGACTAACGGTTGTTGAAACTTTGATTACACCTAGTTTGTTTATTCTTGAGAATCTTCTCTTCTAATATAAGATTCACTCAGAGTAGATCGAAGTATCTAAGGCACATGGATACTAAAGGAACTAAGTAGCTAGGGGTAGGCTGCTTGGTATCAATTATAGGAAGTTGGTATTAGATCTATAGAAGCCTAATTCTGAGAGTATTCAAAACTGGACTAGGTCTCGGGTTTTCTGCATTTGCGGTTTCCTCGTTAACAAAATCTTGCTATGTCTTTTACTTTGTTTTCTTCATTATAATTAAATAAAATACACAAGTACATTAACTCCGTAATAGTTGATAGTGATCCTTCAGAGTTTCGGTTATTACCGAACCTATTATCAAGTACACACTTTGTTCTTGTATCGTCTCGATCTTGTATCCATAGTCAATCACACAAGTGATCTTGTTTTTGTATTGTCTCGACTCTGTTCATATGCGATCACATTAGGTGGAGGACTTATAGGTTGATAAACATAAGATTATGGTGTATTTGGGTACACACGTCTTTTTAATTTGTATCAGAGCAGGCAAACACGAAAAGATCTAACAATCTGTTTTTGATGCGATCCAACCTATAAGATTTGAATCTGATAGCTGATTCAGTTAATGTAGTTGCAAGATTTGATAACTTAAAAGACTCCTGGTGGAAGACACAAATGGAGTATATAATACTTTTGTTCCTATATTTTTTAGGAATATGGATTATGTCTATGAATGTCTCTGTTGACTTACATAATCCCTTGGCTATCACAGAATTATATCTCATGGTAAGAATGACTAACATGTTTAGTAACACTGATATAATTTTCTATGTGACATGTTTTATCTTGAAAATGCATAATATTCCACTTGAGATTTTTCAAAGTATGAACCTTGACTATTTTTCGTGAAAAATATGGGATCCTAAATATATTTTGGATTTGTTACCCAAATATATGTATGAACATTTTCAGACCTAAAATTGTCAATGTATCGCTGATTAGGTTGTGTTTTTGGAATCCTTCTAACTATGTAAAGGATGATTTTTCAGTTAATAATTCTATTAACAATGGATTGCTTCATACACCTCACAACTGTTTTATTGAAGCAAGTGATCATTTAAAATATTGGATTTTTAATTCTAAAGATATTTCTTATAAATATCTTGTTATGTCCAATTTTATAATGATACACTCTATTGAATAATTCTAGAGTGAATTTCAAAAGATATTATCAGAATTTGATAATTATAGAGTTTACAAATATATGGAATTGATCCATAATAAAGATCCGGTCAAAGAAAAATCAGTTTTCCAAAAGAAAGACCCTAGTTGCGAAATTGGATTTGTTTCCCCACAAACTGTGGTTTTCCGAATTTTGAAGGATATCCTAAAACTAGTTATTTCCGAAAATTAATATCTTCATATTTTGTATTGTTTTTACAAACATCCTGGGATAGATTATTCGGAAATGAAACTAGGTTTTTTTTTATATATCTCCGATCTTTGGAAAAATGATAAAAAGGAAATCTAGAGGAAAAACATCTGAAACCAACAACTTGGAGTTGAATCCATATATTCCTTTTGGTGAAATTGAAAAAAAATCAAGTTCCATCACTTGATCAAAAACAAACATGAACTTACAAACTTTATGGATAGTACATGTTTTGATAAATATCAAGCCCTAAGGAGTTAATTTCACTGCTGAAAAGATATTCGACTCAGATGTTTCAGAAGATGAATATGTGAAGTTTGTTCAAGACCGAAACTGGGGGAATTTGTTTGGGTTCGAAAAATACTCACCTGACATGGTAAGAATCTTCTATGCTAATATTCATAATATTAAGAATCTTACTTTTAGCACTCTTGTTGGATATACTTTTCATCATGTCGATAGAGTGATGATTTCAAAGATCATTAAGTACAATGTGAAACGCAATTACTTGAAAACTGGTTCTGAAATTGATCATGATAACATTTCAAAACGTCTCATTAGAAAAATTGTTGACTGGAAGATTGCTAACCAAAGAGGTACCCTTTTACTTGAGGGTTTTCGGTAAGCTTGCAATAACAACTCTTTTTGCTTGCACAAGAGATACATCACAATGGGACAAGGAATTTTATGAGTTTGTATACTTTCTCTTTGAAGGTGACATGCAAATCGATCTATGTGGAATGATTTTAAATCAAATGATCAGGATTTCTGTTAGAGCATGGCTTGGTTGAACCCACCAAGCGTTGGTATGTCAAGTTTGGTTGTCATATTTTAGTGAACCAAAACTCATGTTAAGAGTCGCTTGATTATGTACTAGAGTTAAACTTCGTATAGGTTAGCTTGAAAGCATTAGGATATGAGACATTACAAGTATGACGAAGACTTGAAGATGTGAAGAAGCAAGGAGCTACAACGACTACAATCATCCTTCCACTTGAGGTTAGTGATATTTGACTTGAACTGTTTCATTCCCTAACGTATCTTTCAAGTCGTGCATATTGAAAACATAACTGCGAAGCATATTTGAACTCTAGATAGACATAGTATTAAGGAATACAATACGAGTTTTATTGCTTAACCATTAAAATTTGTAGATAAGACATCGCCATAATCATTTGAATGCTATTGTGATTATGTATGGGTATAAGGTGAGGATTTCGTCCTAGGGAACAATGTTTACATGTGTTCCAAGGAAGTAAGTTCATAAACTTGTTTTGTGAACCGAAAAGGAAATTGTTAGGTGTTATTGGTTTTGTTATTCATTGCATATCTTATGAACAACAAATATGGGTGATAAAGTAGAACCGCTCACAACTTGTTGTGTTTTTGGTAGAACTATTCACAAAGGCCTGACTTTTGTATTGGTATAACTTTTATTAGTAAAACCAATCTTAAGTAATCACCTTGGTATGATCGGATTATGTCTGCCTTGGGGAAGGGAACCGATCCTTGTAAGGGGTATAGGGAACCGATCCTTGTAAGGGGTGAAGGGAACCGATCCTTGTAAGGGGTAAAGGGAACCGATCCTTGTAAGGGGTGCAGTACATCAAGGGGAACCGATCCTTGTATGGGGTGCAACAAGGTTTACAGCAGAAAGGGGAACCGATCCTGTGAACGTGTGCAACACATATAAGTTAGATACCATATATATGTGGGGAACCGATCCTAGTACCTAGTCAACCGAATCTTTTGGGAAGCTAGTATGACTATGCGTAGTACTCACATGGAGGTAGAACCGATACTTGTTTTGGTAGAACCGTAAACCCATGATTGTGATTAAATGTTGGTTTGATCAATCACATAGTTCTTGAAAGTCAGATGAACCAATTCTAAACTTGTTTGGAAATGTGGCAAATCGGTTTCAAGTTTGTAAGTGTGAAAGAGAACTTACAAAGTAAAGATGTCGACAAACTTTGAACACGTGTTGTGAATGTTTATTTCTGTAATTGTTCAAAGATATTTCTTAACGGCTAAGGGAAGAGAATCCCAGGATCGAAACACAAATAAGTTAAGAATCTTTTAATTAAGGTCATTAATTTCTTTTGTATGGAAATTATGAAATTAGTAATGTGCATTTACTAATTATATTTTCCAAGAGATTTCGATTGTTATATTTGGACAGAGCATTTCCAAGAATTATGAAAACCGAATCTATGCATTCCTGAATATCTTGAGAATATTTTCGGTTTTGGAAATTCCTTGGTGTCCAAACTTCCTTGTCTATAAATACACGAAGTTTTCCTTTCTAGCAAACTAATCCTTCGTAACAACAGACTTCCTCTTTTGTCTTTGTTACTGGTGTAGCCGCCTATCGGAGATGAGAGTAATCTAATTAGGTGAAATCTCTTACGACCGCTCGTTTTAAAGTCTTCTTTGGGATTGAGAAGCTCTAGCGCGACCCGTTGGTGGGAAACTAGATAATTGCGGTTTATCTTTGTTTTCGATTGATTTGATTGACTAACGGTGGTTGAAATCTGATTGCACCTAGTCTGTTTATTCTTGAGAATCTTCTCTTCTGATATAAGATTCACTCAAACTAGTTCGAGTTTCGACAGGATCTTTAGATTGTTGTTAGTTCTAAAGACGATCTTGTGATAATCCATTGTTAACGAGACTTCGTTCGTGCGTGATTGATCACAAGAGATTCAAGTGATTGTGTGCAGGTTTTTATTGAAGATTTAAGAAGATTTGAAGACAAAGAAGATATTGATCTGACTTGGGTTTTATAATCTTTGGTGTGCACAATACTTGTTTGGGAAAAGAGGATCCAATTAATAATCGGTTTATCCTTGTGGTAGATTGGATTGGTTAATTGAGTAGATCGGCATCAACACGATTCCTTGTGATTAAAGGTGTTGTTATCTTAATCTTTAACGATTACCTTCGTGATATTAAACATAAGATAGATCTAGACCCGACGAAGGAGTTTATGTTAAGATAAACGGAAGAGCCTTTGTCCGACTCATATCACTTGGTTGAATAGAGTTGTTACCAAACAGATTTCTTGTTCCTTTACTGTTTGGAATACGAACCAAAGGGATTGTTCCAAGTACGTGACTTATTCATAGGTCGGAGGCGTGGGAATACAGACGGAACTAAGTGAACTATAGGGTTAGTTACTTGGTCTCAACTATATGAAGTTAGGTGTAATTTTTTGTAGCGGCTTAATCTTGAGAGTATTCAATTCTGGACTAGGTTCCGGGGTTTTTCTGCATTGACGGTTTCCTCGTTAACAAAATCTTGCTGTGTCATTTACTTTTATTTTCCGCATTATAATTGTTTTATTATAATTAAAGTAAATTACACAAACGTTAATTCCTATTTACTTGATAAGCAATCCTATTGTGTTTGGTTAAGTCCGAACCTTTGTATCAAGTAAACATACTTCGTTGTTGTATTTTCTCGATCTCGTATCCATAGACGATCACACGAAGTGTGAACCGATTAGTTGTATTGTCTCGACTCAGTCCATAGACAATCACTTTCGGAGAAAGGACTTATAGGTAGGAAAAGTTTTAGCTTGAGGTATATTTGGGTACCCTCGCCTTTTCAATTTCTGAACCATCACTACCACAACGTCTCAAAGAAATCTTATATTTCCCTGTTTCATCACCAACATTTGTGAAAACACAATGGGGAACAATTTTGGAGATGAGAAATTCACTAAAACCTTATCTCATGGAATTATCAAACAAATGAGTATAATTCAAAAAGAAAGAAGAACTGTTGCTTCAACTGCTCATATCTATAGAAACGGAGATCTTATGTTTCATATCTTGTGTCTTGGTATACAATTATGCTGTACTCAGAAACATCTAGTCTTCACTGCTCAAAATGATCGAAAAACTCTTCAAGGGATCTTAAAGATTAATGCAGAGTTTTTAAAAAGCGAAGAGAACCAAGAGTCAGAACTAGAATTTGAATGTGATGAGCAGTTTAGAAATAAGGAGTAGCCTATCTTCTTATTTAAGAAATATAGACTAATCAGTTTTTGATTTATTTCGTGAATTGTAAAAGTATATTTGAATAAAACTGTTAGAGCACTGCTCGGTCGAACTCGCAAGCGTTGCTATCTCAAGCTTGTTTGTCAAGTTTAGTTGCCAAAACTTTAAGTCTTGATTTCTAGTCTACTTATAGCTAAGTCTCGGACTAGGATAGAAAGTGTAGTTGAGCTCTAGACTCCACGGCGTTCATCATACAAAGACGAAGAACTACTCAAGGAACTGGTGGAACTTCATCGACTAAAAGGTATGTGGAGACTTGAACTTATCTATCACTCAAAAGTCTATCTACTATATCTCCTATCTTGAGACAAAAGTCGTATTGCTATATAGACTTCGATTATACACATTTGCTATTTCGAGTCGAGTTTATCTCGCTTATCTATTTCTCGAAATATGTGTTGGTAAGCTTTTGTTTTGGCCAAGTTCATCTTTACAAGTGACGAAAGTCATGTTGATTATTTCAATATCTTGAAAATCGCTTTGATGAAGAATAGTGTGTGAGTAACCTCTATTTAACATCCTCTAAGAATGTTTCAATGATTGAAATGAGAGTTTAGAATATATAACCTTGAATGGATATAAACATTGTATGTGAACTCATACTTGTGTAAGTCCAAAATCCTTGAACCAAAGTATGCGTACTTTGATGCTCAGGATAACCGGAACTAAAGTCCGTGTACCTGTACGCGTACTATCGGAAGTTCATGTCCCGTGAATTTCTGCTGGAGTTTGTGAACTGAAAAACAAACTTAATCTGGGTACTTAAGTATGCGTACAGGTATGCATACTTGATTGGGTTGTTTTTTAAAAACGGTTTATTCGTGAACTTAAACTTATATAAACTAAGGAATGCATATTTGCAAACCGTGGCTATAAAGTTCATGAATCGATTCGAGTGAATCAAAATCGTGTTTGCTTCGATTGTGTTTTGTATACTTCTATAAGATCTAAGCAATTGAATAACTCTCTTACTAGTTCTTTTGAGTCATTTGAACTAGTTATGGTGAAGATGAATATGATTGATATGAAAGTGCTCATATGGCTAACCATTTGGTTAACTACTGTTGAACCAACTAGGTGTACACTTTTAGGTACGATTACACAAACCTAAATGAACGTGCATTTCATTTGTGTATAACAAGCTAAGTTCAATCTAATGGTTGAAAGATATTAGCTTGAATCTAATCAGGTTTTCATCTAACGGTGAATATTGAATGCTTTGTTACCAAGGTAACTTAGATTGCAAACCCTGATTTGGAAGACTATATAAAGGAAAACTCTAGCAACTAGGAAACCTAATCCCCACACCTCCTGTGTGATACTAGTTGTATAAGCTAGATCCGATTCTGTTTTAACCTTAGGTTTCTACCGAGACCTTGTAGGTTAACGACTTGAAGACTTCATTGGGATTGTGAAGCCAGACCCAACTGTTTTCTCTGTAGTTGCGTGATCTGATCTTGTTGTTTCTATCGTATTTGAGTACAATCGTAAGATTGGCTTGAGTTTAATTTGTCTGATAGGCAAGATAGAAAAGAAGTCACAAACACCTTCGTCTCATCTTTTGTGATTCCACAATATCTTGTTTCGCTAGTCGATTAAGATTATTGTGAGCTGATGGATAATTCTAGGCTGTTCTTCGGGAATATAAGTCTGGGTTATCAATTGGTTCCTGTTCACATTGATTTATCAAAAGACGGAACAAAACTCGTAGGTATTTCTGTGGGAGACAGATTTATCTATTCCTGTAGACTTTTCTGTGTGATACAGATTTTTTTATTAAAGTCTTCGACTTTGGTTCGTAGCAACTCTTTGTTGTGGGTGAGATCAGCTAAGGGAATCAAGTGCGTAGTATACTACTGGGATCAGAGACGTGAGGAGCACAACTGTACCTTGGATCAGTGTGAGATTGATTGGGGTTCAACTACAGTCCAGACCGATGTTAGTTTGTAGTAGGCTAGTGTCTGTAGCGGCTTAATACAATGTGTGTTCAATCTGGACTAGGTCCCGGGGTTTTTCTGCATTTGCGGTTTCCTCGTTAACAAAACTTCTGGTATCTGTGTTATTTCTTTTCCGCATTATATTTTGTTATATAATTGAAATATCACAGGTTGTGCGTTGAATCAACCAATTAGGAAATCCGACCTTTGGTTGTTGATTGAAATTGATTGATCCTTGAACATTGGTCTTTGGTACCATTCAAGTTAATTTCTCTTATTTTCAATTAGACTCGCAGATTTCTATTTGCTTGAGTAAGTATTGAATCGAGAAATTGAGATATAACTCTTTGATATACTTCTTATTAATATTGAATCTGACTGTCTAGTTGATTCTCTTAAAATTATATTAGAGTTAGTCCATACAGATTGCTAAGCAAATTATTGGGTGAGGTTGTTATACCCCCACTTTTTCAAAAACTATCAATATTATTTACGAATAAAATTATTATTTTATAATTTTTGTTTCATGCAATAATTTCCGATTGCCTAGCCTGTGTATGAATGTTTACATTTTTTCTATGTGATTGCGGTTTTATGAGATGTCTGATTTCGGTTTTTATTAACCTTAATATTCTATCTCATATGGTGTAACCCTTATGATTTAGCAGGATTAAGTTCTAGCCAATGTGGGTAGGCTTTATCAAAAGATCATAAGGAGTTCCGATTGAAACTCATATGTGAAAAGTCGCAATTTGTTGATAATCAATTTATGTTTAGAATAACATATGTTTTTCGGGTTTTCAAATTTTGCTATTGCCACGCATTAGTTAAAACCGTTTCAACCTTTCTATGGTAAAGGTTGTTTTTGTTGTTATTCTTTTGTTCTTGCCAGAGGATGACAACACACCGGGGGAGAGTTCTTATTTTATCTTGCGCTTAATGATATATCTTTTTGGAGAGAAGTGGTTGCGAAAATTGAGGTAACGATTTTATTTGTTAGTTAATCGTTTTTTCTGTTTAAGAAAAGCCAGTTATATTGCATATATTTTGCTTTTGCTTAACAAAATTTCGATACAATTGATATGTTCCATTACTGTATATGGATTGGTTTGTTTGATTCAATTGTTTCCAGTTAAAAAAAATTGTGTCAATTTATTGGGTTATGATTTGGTATCTTATTTATTGTTGGGTATCATGTGTATTTGCTTAACGAAATTAGGTGCAATTGCGGTGTTGTAATGTATATATCTGTTTTAATTGCATCCGGTTAAGAAAAATAGTTGCAAGCCAATTTATTTTGGTTTGTATCTATTGTTTTTGGCTTAAGAAAATTATGAGGTCATTTGTTTAGTCCAATTGATTCCGGATAAGAGAAACTAAGTTAATTTCGATCTTAGTTAGACTTATCAATTGGAGGATTCGGTTACTCAATTTTAATCGAATGCCTTGACAAGAAAAACTAGTTAACTAACTAGTGTTTGTCTTGTCTAAAGGGAAAGATCTAACTTATTTTCTGAATAATTAGAGCATGGTGAGAGAAATAAAGTTAAATTTCTGATCTTTATTCTGGTCTTATCGAAACAAGCGATAGTACAAACGCAATCGGTTCAGTAATAGAATTAAGTATCTTAGTCGATTTGTTGGACTATAGGGAAAATTGCTTCGGGAAATTGTTTCCTTGATAACATATTGAAACTAAATTACTTTTGTAGTTTCGGTTTTAATATTGGTTATCTAAAATGGTATGTGAAACCTTTGTGCTTACTCTTATAGGTTGTACAATTCTTATAGATTTGTAAGATCCTTTCGGTTTGTCCTTTATTTGCTCGAACCTTTGTCATTTTGTGACAAAAATGGGGAGAAATATATGGATTAAACAAGTGATTTTTAATCACTAGGAAAGGAAATTGTGTGTAAACGTTATATCTAACGATAGAGTGGACTAAGGGGGAAAAATACTACACAACATACCTTATGTCGTTTTTGTAGTATTTCATATTACAAAAGGGGAATAACAAAGATGTCCGGATTGAATATTTACCTAGCTTTTCTTTAGAGGGAGTAAAGTTTTTTTTATTTAAATGTCAACAACGACATATATTGATTGGGAGGAGGTGGTAACCGCATGGTTTAATGGGAAACGTTTTTCACCATTATTTCCTCTTTTATTGAATATTTGTTTAGATTAGACTAGAAAGTCTAAGAATGTTGAGACATACAAGTATTACTCCGAAGACCTGAAGAATGAGATGAAGTAACGACTACGACAACATCATCCTTCCACTTGAGGTTAGTAATATTTACTTGAACTTGTTTCCATTCCTAACGTATCTTTCAATTCGTGTTATATTGAAAACATAACATGTGAAGTTGTAAATAAATAATTACTCTAGTGGATAGACATGATCATAATAGTATGGTCATAGGATTAAGGAATTATATTACATAGGATTAAGGAATTATATTACGAAGTATAACGCTTATCTTTTGAACTTCGTAGATATGACATCAACATAATCGTGTATATAGTTTTATGATTATGTGTATGAGTTTATGGCGAAGATTTCATCTTAGGAAACGATGTTTTATATTTGTTTAAAGGAAGTAGGTTCGTGAACTTGTTTCATGAATTGGAAGGGAAATATTGGTCCAGCTATTCATTCCATATTTTTGGATGATCAATATGTGTGAGTTGGTAGAACCGATCTTAACTCAGGTTATGGATCTTGGTATAACCGATCACAATACCTAGACTTATGATTTGGTATGACCGGTTCTGGTAATTGGTGTAACCGATCCTAAGTAATCACCATGAGATGGTATGAACGATCCTTGTAATTAATGTGACCGATTCTGATAATTGGTGTGACCGATCATAAGAGGTTGTGTGATCGATCTTTGTAATTGATATGACCGATTCTAGTGACTGGTATGACCGATCACAAGTAGGTACCATGTTTAGGTAGAACCGATCCACGTGATTGGTACAACCGATCCGAACCCATGTATATGACTTGATAGGACAGATCACAACTAACTGTTGTGACTTTGTATGACCAATCACATAGTAGTCTTGGAATTTTGGTAGAACTAATTCTAAACTTGTTTGGAAGTGTGGTAGAACCTATTCCAAGATGCAAATTTGGTTTTCCATGAATTACATATTTTCTTCATGAACTTCTGTAGATTCGGAATTAGGATTTGTTGTGTAAACATGTCAACATACTTTGAACATGAACATTAAATCTTATCATTTATTGTGCAAAGATATTCCTTGATACTCAAGGTGATCGTGTAGGGAAATAAATTGAGAATCTTTTAATTGAGGTTTTGGTTTTATGTGCTTTAATTACCAACAATTAATGCATAGCTCTAGAGAATAAACATTAGTAATATGCATTTACTAATTGGAGATTTTCTACTTCGTTTGGCTGGAAAATGAGTATCTGTCTTGAATACTTTATAGATATTTGAGTTTTTGTCCCGTTTAGTATCAGCGAGCTAACCTCTACAGGACGGAGCCAGGATTTCTCGGTTTGGGATGCGAAAATATTTTTAGACATGCAAAAAAGCATCTCTGATTACGCCATAATTAGATTTTGGAGGCGGCTAAGCTGGGATGTAAGTACACACCCATGCACCGGTCCGGTTTCGCCCCTGCTTATGACTATCTAGAGAACAAAAAAAAAATGAAAACAAAGTGTAGTATTAAGATGGTATTAAGAACTCGGTTGTAACTAAACAATAAAGATGATCATTCCCAAGCTATTATAATAATAATAATAACTAGATTACTGCTGCAGCAGTGGGGGCGGCCGACCGACCGAAATTCCGAAGCAATTTGTTCCAAATAAATTTTAATTATCTTTCATTTTGCGGGAGGAAATAAAATTTAGACCTATATATCTCTTACTAACTATTTGTTGATAACAAAGATCATACTCTCAGCAGGAAAAAAATCCTAAGTACCACTGTCACCAAATAGCAACATTTATAAATGTTACAAACAGTAGAAAAATGTTACTAAAGTTTCTAGCAACGGTCAGCACTGTCACCATATAGCAACTTTTATAAGTGTTCCAAACAGATCCATGGACTCCTTCTTCTTCGCCTGCAATTTGACCCGACTGTGACCCGTTTTTTCTGGGTTAAATTTCAGACTCAAAAATCTTCGACAATTGATCAAAATTTTCGGAATTTCTTCCAACCCATATAAATTATAACCACATTTAACCATAAAGTGGAAGAAATTTTAAGAACAACGATCAGAAATTGATCAAAATCGAGAAATTGAAATTTTAAGAAAACTTTTCTTTTAATCGAATTTTCGATCATGAAATTCTTCGATCATGGATGATATTTTTCGAAATCAATTTCAATTTACGAGAGATATAATTATTAATAGCGCTCCAATGCAAAAAATCCGAAGAAAAACAATCCGGAAACGATCAATTTCGATGTTTTTTTTTGTTTTCCTTAAAATCCAATTTTGAGGACCATAAAAATGTGACGGACAAAATCCAATGGAGTCACCCTATAGAAGGCCTCCTTAACAGTCGGCCAATAATAATAATAATAATAATAATAATAATATATTCTTGGCATAAGGTGTTGTACTCGGATTACTACATGACTTACTAGCCACAGTGTTGAGGCTTCTTGTGTAGCTCAAGCCTTTAAGAGATCCTTGCACATTCAATATTGTTGGACCACTACTGAGATGGACTTGTCAAACAAAGACTACGTAGATATAATACCTTCCGTCCTTTTCACCATTCTGGTTGGGGATTCTTAACCATTTGTCATTTTAGATTCTTATGTTTATGAACGTTGCTTTCTTTCACATACAAGTCAATGAGAAGTCCGTTTTGCTGGGAACAGAAGCCATTATAATGGTTACAGACTTACAGTATCCTCGTGAGCATATCTTGTTGCCTCAGCCATGTCCGCCAAGGCCACGAATATAAGGCCAGGAAAATGGTTTTGTCGTTGGCGAGGCATCCTATGGTTAAGATCTTCAACTTGATGAGATCCAGCTGAAAGAGATGGATGGTATAGTGGATTCTACATCTATAAATGCTGGGGGTTAGGTATGACGGTTTTGATAAATTTAAGTCTAGTAAATTTGAGAAAATGAACTTACAGTAGCTGGACCGTTGGACAACAAAGAAGCTAAAGTGTGCCCAAGCACATGGATGCTGCAGTAGAATTTCTAAATTTCCAAAATCATCTTGGTTGTTCGAGAACTCCGTGGTTTGGTTATCCTCCACAGTATGTGGGGATAGCTTACCCCTGGTCTGTTAATTCTACACAAACCAAATTCAGAAGGGAGACTTTCTTCCCGGGAGCTGCATCCGCAACTTATGAAAAGTCAGGGCTGAGATTTTTGGCCGTCTTTTTTTCCTTGAACGATTTTTTTCCTTACGAATACGTAACAAATATCAATCACAGCTTTTATACCCACTGTTGTAGAGTTTTCTTGGCCAAAAATTCTGTACGAACGGCGTGAAGGAAACCACGTCTAAACCAGCTCTCACAGGTTTTGAATTGTGGGCCCAAAAGTGGCCCCCTGATAACTCCATCAGTGCTGGGACCCGATCCCATGTGAGGGGGCGGTTTTTACCTAGTTTCCCTCACGCGCTTCATGCAGAACTACTCTTTTTTCCGTAGAAATAGTATTCTACGAATACGTAACAAATATCAATCACAGCTTTTTCCTTGAGGCTAAGTCTTATGGGGTGCTAATCTAGCACCTAGATTGGCAATCCATGTCAGCTAGGACAACCACCTAAGTCTTATGGGAGTGCTAATCTAGCAGCTAGATTAGCAATCCCGTCAGAGGGGACCTTTGCCCACGATGAACCATTCATAATGCCTAGCGATGAATCGGTTCAACGCTTTAAATCTCAGTCGTCAGATCAAAAAGTAAATCGCCAAGCGCTGAATCATTCCGCGAAAAGGTGGTTTTCCCAGCGCTAAACGATTCAGCGTAATTATCTCGCTAGTAGTTCACATGCGAGCAACTGGTAGGAGAGAGAACTAGTGTTAACAAATAGGCAACACTTTTGTTTTAATTGCAACACTTAACTGCTAATCTAACATCTCAATCTAGCCCATAAGACTTAGCATGAATAATTTTTTTCCTTACGAATACGTAACAAATATCAATCACAGCTTTTGTACTCACTGTTGTAAAGTTTTCTAGGCAGTGACATTCAGATTATCTACTAGAATTTTACCTAAAGATATTCGAATCACGTCTCTTGGATTTTTGTACTATGAGGATTGGATTGCAGTTTGCCGTCTTTTATCCAGAAGTTAAAGAATTTGGATACGAACTAGAAACCTATTTTGTTAGATATTTTTATTTGTTTTGGGTGTCAGTTATTAATTCATAAATATTCTTTATCCAGTCTCCTTGGTCTTCTCTCTTTTTGACTGATTAGTTTGATTTGATATCCTAGTATGCTGCATCTTTACATGCGTGCTCTCTTGAAACACCCAAAAACAATGGACTCTAAGACCAAGTCTTATGGGGTGCTAGTCTAGCACCTAGATTAGCAGTCAGGACTACCTCCTAAGTCTTATGAGAGTGCTAATCTAGCAGCTAGATTAGTAGTCCACGTCGTTGTATTTGAACCATTCGGCGCCAAATGCTAAACCATTCAACACTTTAAATCTCGGTAATCGGATCAAAAATAAATCTCTCAGCGCTGAACCATTCCGCGAAAATGTAGTTTTTCAAGCGCTGAATCATTCAGCGTAACTATCTAACATGCTAGTTCACATGCTAGCAACTGGTAGGAGAGAGAACTAGTGTTAACTTTTTTGCCACACTTTTTTTATGAATTGCAACACTTAAGTGTTAATCTAGCACCTCCAATCTAGCCCATAAGACTATAAGATTCTTTCTCTAGAGCTGAAGTTCTAAATATTTAAAGTGAGTCAAACTCAATAGGTTTTATGTTTTAAAAAAAAACTCAATAAATTTCACATAAGGCGATAGTAAGTCATAACAAATTTGATTTGCATAAATAAGAGACTGAGATTCATTCAAAGAAAAAAAAATTGTCTGCACACTGCACGATCTTTTTTTATTTGGCATCACAATTAATCGTGCTTAGAAAAATTAATTATTTGTATCCTACTCGAATATCCGCATTACGACAACCAACTATTAGGAAATATGAACAACGTACATTTTAATTTGGAAACTTTTGTCGTATATCAAGTATTGTTATAAGTATCATCAGAACTAACTATACGTAAATAGTTGGTTGAGATGTTGCTAGATCAAATATGTTTCCGCAGGGTGCAAGTAAAAATTTCGAAAGTGTCATAACAAACTTTAATTTGTGTAAGATTAGTAGAGGTTGTGAGTATTTTGTTAGAAGGATATCGTCTATAGACAATGACAATGAAAGATTATTATACTTGCTTGTGTATTGTAATCAAGACACCATTATGCTATGGTGTTCTAGTTTCAACGTGTTCAAAGAAATTATGTCTGATTATATTCTTTTTAGTTAGAGATTTTTTTTTCTTTTTTTTTGTAAGCATAAGTAAGATTGCGCTAAACTAGATAAAAAAATTATGTGGGAAGTCTTTCGTTCGACATTGAACTTTTGCATTTAAAAGTTTTCGTCTTTTATTTTTTTATTTTTTTTTTGAAGCATAATTAAAATTGCACTAAACTAGAAAAACAAAATTTGGGTTGGAAATATTTCGTTCGACATTAAATTTTTGTATTTAAAGTTTTCGCTTTTGAAAATGACTAGATGACCGAGTAAAATCCCGAAGAAAATCTCATGTGAGAATAAGGAAACAACTCATGTCCTAGTGGTAGAGTCGGTATCCTGCCCACCCTTAGATTTCCCCACGAGATTTCCCTCGCAATTTTTGGGCATAAGTTTAGAATTTTTGTTTCTTTCTAACATAACCTTTTTCCTTCCCTGGCTAGTTTGAGGCCCTGTCAAATTTTGTTCACATCCTAAAACTAGGATATGGGGTGCCTAAATTAAGCAATAATACCAAACTACCCTCTACTTGCTCTTAACTCTAATTACATATAAATAGAAAATTTGTTCTATTTTCATCATTTTTCTCTAAACAACAAAACAACTTAAACCCGAAACAACTAAAGACTTTCCATTTCCATCAAATCTTTTCAAATCCTAAAAAACCCTGTTCGTATTTTTTTCCCCAATTTCAACTGCCATTTTATTTAAGGTAATTCTCCATCGGCATGATCTATCAATATCATCCTTTCATTGATATACACATCTAAAAATGGATTTTTGCAAATCAAAATTTCTGAAGACTACCTGAATCCGCGAATGTAGATCCGTCGTATCCACGATTCTGGTATTGTTCTTTGTGTCCATGAAGATCATGTAGTAAAATCGGTGCATAAGATACGTCTACATCCACCGACCATGTTGATGTTCTTCATATCTAAATAACATAACCAGAATCGGTGTATAAGATGCTTTAATATCGACCAACTCTGTCGAATTACTTTGTTTGGATTTTGGGAAGTGACAATCGGTAGGTATTAGTATACACCGATTGTTTTCACTAGTCTTTTGAATTTCCTAATTAGAATCAATATATATTTATATGTCTTATCCACTAATTTTGTGGTTTCACTTTTCTGGATAATTTTCTAGACATAACTGATGCATATCCATGTATCTTATCCACCGATTCCTTGGGTTTCATTTTACTAGATTTTTATCCGGTAGAATCGGTATATTTGCATGTGTCTTATCCATCGATTATGTGGACTTCATTTTGAATCTTTTATTCTTTGGTCATATTTATATTTTTGTGTTTTGATTTTACTTTTACTTTTTTGGATTTCATCCACTTAAGTTTTTACAACCGAGATATCCAAGAAAAGAGTGTCAAAAGAAAGGAAGATGTAACACCCCATGTTTTTAGCATGGCGCGTGCTCAAAGATGTGCCATGGCTTGAGATGAAGCTTCATCTTAAGTTCTATTGCGTGTTAAGAGGAGCATTGGCCTATGGCCAATATCACACCACAATGGTGCAACAGGCCATAGCAGGATGGCCTTAGAAATGTACAACCATCACGACTGGACATTGGAGTGGCCTATGGTCCAAAGCCGGAAGTACATCCATCACGGCCCTTCACTGGACCTGGCTCAGGAAATGTTCAGCCACCATGGACGGATATTGGAACTAGCATGTAATCCAGAACTGTATATACAACCATCTTGGCCAGTTATTCAGGAAATATATGGCAACGACCATGAATAGTAAAAGTGGGAGTTGATGAATGATTTTTGCTCCTCTAATTTAAGTTGTAAAAATGTCAAGTTAACATATATAGGGAGGGATAGTTGGTTGAAGGTGCATATGCGGACCATGCACCAAGTAAGCTTCATAGGTTAGCCGAAAGAGTATAAATGATGCTTAGGTCTCATTTATAGCTGCATAGCCTTCCCTATGGAGCATATTAAGAATGGGCATCACTATGCCATGCCGCGGATCAAATATGCATTCCTTGGATGCATTTTGACGGAACGGCCTACACGGACTAGGCCATTACCATTATTGCTTGGCCACGGCCTTGCAAACGAGTTGGCTTAAGGTTTTGTCCCTTAGAGGATAAAATACGGTCTGTGCTTGATCCCTTTAGAGTAGGGAAGGGTAAGTAGGCAGCCGCAACGAGTTGCAGCATTGCCGGTCCAGCACTTTGTCGCTCTGTCGAAATCTATTTCATAGATTTGATCTTCTGTTGTTCGAGGAATTCTTGTAAACCTTGCTAGTTGATGGTCTGATGAAGGTGGTGTTGATTTGAATATCGATTCAGAACCCGGGTGAAAGGTTACTCTTTATTAAAAATGATCGATTCAAAGGATGAACTAGTGGATCGTGGATCTCGAGGTAAGCATGGCTTGCCATAAAATCAGGTTGGAACTCTGTAACCTTCTTGTAATCATTAAGTTCTACTTTATCTGCGAGCATGATGAGACTTTCCTATCTATGTGCATGATGTATTACTTCTGTGTTATACTTTTGAATGCAATGTATGTTATATCTGCATGTGCGATGTTTGCTACGATGTGTTTGTTTGTGATATGCATTGTGAAATTTCCCTGCGAGGAGTGTCTGTGTTTCCCCATGGCTCTTATCTAAGTTAAATAGAGCGGTACGCCATCCGTCGGCAATAGTATCTAGTAGGGCGGTACGCCATCCGTCTATAATATTATTATAACTATTTCATTTAGTAGAGCGGTACGCCATCCGTTTTAATATTATTGCTTATTAAGAAAGTAGGGCGATACGCCATTGTTGATGGTGGTTTTTAGCTTATGGTTAAAATCGTAAAACCTAGCATCAGATGTGACGTCACTCTGCAAGGAATCGGTGCTGCGAGTACTAACCTCTCCACCGACACATTTATTGAGCAGCTCAATATACTTCTATCCACAACACTTTGTAAATTCTGGCACCTCGCCAATACTAGACTCACTGAGTACTTTCTTATGCTATGTTCCCCAGCAGAACCATTAAATCGGTATGGCATGACGGATTTATGTTCACTCGCAGCGGAGTAGCATGAACCTTCAAGTACCAAAGTTAAGGCCATTGCACGAAATACTCAGACAGAAAGCACACTGCATTCTGTAGATAAAGATTTTGTGTGGCAGTATACAAAATCCAGCCAATTATTGTGATGACTCACAAAGAACTCATAAACCCGACTAGTTTGCAAAATTAAGGTTTCGCGCCTCGCGCAGTATACTAGACCCCGTTGGTCGAAACCGTGCTTAACCAAGCTAGGAAACCAAAACCGCCACAACGCACTAAAAGTGCGGCAGCGCCCTAGCATGCCGGCCATCTTTCCATCGACCAATCAGGTCGCTTCAAATCCTCCATCGCGCGTTGGAAGTGTGGCCACGCCCTAGCATGCTGGCCCCACTTCCCGTCGACCAATCAGGTTGCTCCAAACCTGCCACGGCCTCAAAAGAGGTCGCTATGCTAAGCTAGCTTCCCAAAACATGCTAGCTTCCCAAAACACGCTAGCTTCCCCAAAACGCGCCAACTTCCAAAACGCGCCAAACATGCCGCACGCATACTACACGCACTAATTAGGGTTTCAACATGCCTTAATTTGGGCAAGTTGCTACCAAATCCGTCCACGGTGCCAATTTTAGCTTTTGGCCACGCCGCAATTGGCATACCGCTATATCGCGGCTACTAGCATGGCACCATGCCATGGCTACGCCACTGGCATATCACCAACATGTTGCCAATGCCGCTATGCAAACAAGATGCGGCCATGATCAATGGCCATCTTTTCTCCTGAGATGCAAATCTCAGCCGTCCAAATTCGCCACCAAACCGCAAGACTTGTGGCAACTTTTGGCCACAACGCCAAATCCCTTGGTTTGTGCCTCCAACCCTAAATTGGCTACGATGCCAATTCTTTGGTCATCGGGCCAAAAAGCATGCGCAAGCCATGCCAGTCACGCTACCACGCCTCTGACCACCAACGAAAGGTAGCCACGATCAACGGCTACCCTTCCTCCTGAGATGCAGATCTCAGCCGTACAAGTTCGCCACCAAACTTGTGGCGACTTTTGGTCACAATGCCAAATTCCATGGTTTATGCCAAAACCCTAATTTGGTCGCGCTTAAAATATGCGAGAGCATCTTGGCCATGGCTGGCTGCCAAACGGAAGGTAGCCGCGATCAACGGCTACCCTTCCTCCTGAGATGCAGATCTCAACCGTACAAGCTTGCCACCAAACCAAACGACTTTTGGCAACCTTTTGGCCGCAATACCGCAATTCCACGGTTTGTGCCAAACCTTAATTTGGCCGCGCCAAAGTCATGCGCAAGCCATGCCAACACCACGGCCACGCCGCTGGCTACCAACAGAAGGTAACCATAATCAACGACCACCCTTCCTCCCGAGATGCAAATCTCGGCCGTCGAAGGTCGTCAGGCGAACCCAAGCCTCTATTTTAACTTGCCACACATAACAACATGCTACACGTTTTCCAATGAAAACACTCGAGACATCAAAACATGTCACAAACTGGGGGATGCTCATCAGGGTATTGGTCCGGCGATTTACAGCGTGCAATACGCCCGTTACAAGAAAGTGTCATAAAGGTGAGGCGGTTAGTAATGGCAAGGAATAAGTGGTGAAACGCATTTTCATTATGGAAACATCAATTCCAGGCATTACCCGTTACCACTTTTCCACCACTCAACCGCTTCCACTTCTTACGAGGCCAGGGTACGTTTTATTACGACTTGTATAAATAGGTTTCACATACTTCCACCAAAATACAAGTTTTGGTCAGGAGAACAATACACACCCAGAAATTACCTGGTAGCTTTCCGTTCAGCTCGCCAGTTCAACTTTCGGATGCAAGTCACAAAACACCCACACTTCCAAAATCAACTATTCTGGCCTCAACACTTTCTTCGCTTCCCTCCCTAAGACCAACCCTTCTCCTTCACTTTGTGACCGAAGCAAGCCTGGAACGGCCATTTCTTGGTTTAGGCCAGGATTGTACAGATTGATCTCTCGAATCAAAAGTACTCCCATGCGGTACATTGTTTTGGGTTTAGATTCGTTTCTCATCCGCACTCACACGAAATTACCGAAATCAGCAGAAACGGTTTTCACCCACAAACAGCTATCCATCGGCAATAGTATCTAGTAGGGCGACACGCCATCCGTCTTGATATTATATATACTATTTTATTTGAGGGAAATCACTCGTGTGCATGTTATGCTTGTTTGATTAACTTTTGCTTCTGGAAGCGTGAATTGCTGAATGTTTTCTTTTTCCATCGTCTCTTTTAAATTACTTTTTATCTTTAGAACTGTGAAGCATGTTAGTGATTACATGGGAGTTATTTATTTCCATTGGGCACCCCTTTGGGATGATGTGCTCACTCGTTCCCACTTTAGTTTCAATAATCAGAAGTAATGGTGCGCGTGAAGATATCCGTTTTCGTAGCATAAAGCTTTTAGCGATGTTAGAGATGTTGTGCATCTTTCTTATATATGTATTCTATATTTATTTTGCAAAACAACACATTAATATATTCATATCACTAGTTTTGTCAATTGTATAATATCAGTGAGTTTGGGTTTTGTTATTAGCACTTTATGTAATTACGATTCTTAGAATCGGTAATCTAGGTTTGATGCTTCAATTAGGTTGTAATCCCATTGGCTAAGTAGGTGATTAGGTTGGGGCGTGTCACAGATATCATCTGGATCGGTAGCTCGACGCAAGAGATGATTGTGGCCAGACTTGATGAGGCGAGTTGTATTTCATTCCTTGGGTTCTCATACTTCCTATCAAGGCGTTCGACGTAGGCATGTACCAATAGTGCATTGGGCATAGCCAGGAAAGTAAGTCATAACGGTATGCAAGTAGCAGAGCTTGCATTAGCCTAAGGGAGATGGAATTAGGCCGTCAATGGCCTATGTGCAAGTCCAATCATACCTTATGCCTGGACAATACTCGGAAGCCAGTGATGCATGCAAGATGCATTGGCCATAGCCTCTATGGCTTTGAACCCTTCGCAGAACAAGGGTAAGTTAGAACGGTGTGGAAGCTAAGTTAGCTGCATCATGCTCCACGAGCATGCTTGCAAAATGGACGTGCATTTACCTAGATTTAAGGCCCGGATTGTAGCATCAGAGTGGTGCACCGGGGGAGTTATGGCATGCGCGCCCAGGTGCGCCAGGCGTAATTTTCCGGTCCGTCACAATTGGTATCAGATCCAGTTCCGAGATAACTCTAGGGACCGTACGAAATGGCTTGTCGGCGAGTATTTTCCTTAATGGAAAATTTTAAGTTGGAGAGTAGGCCTACTTTTGCGCGGGAAAGATTTTGTAACTGCTAGGCCAGTTACTTTGCGAATCGAGTTGAGCTTGTTTAAGCGATGTGAGTTTGCCAGAAAATCCATCTGGGACGGTGCTGTCTGGGACAGTTGGCTGGTATCCTACTACCATTGGCATAGGGATTGATCCCCCCTTACCCGTCCGGGACGGTGTGCGTTGTCAGGTTGGCTAGAAACCCATTACGATGGGAAAATGGAAATCCGTCAGGGACGGTGGCTTGCATCCCACTGCACTGGCATTAGAGTTGGGTCCTCATAGTGTTGCGTTAAGTTTTGGCTTGTCATTTCGATGACATCTTCCACTTGTGAACTTTAGGGATTCTTGAGTGGTGGTACGGGATGCCATTCAGGTTACCTACTCGAGATATCCTTTTGGAAACTAGCCAATTTAGATTCTTAGTAATGTTGTTGTCTCTTTTTGGATTCCTGAGTATGCGGTATGGGACGTTTGCTCTGAAGGTCTAAATTGTTGTTCACGATAACTTGAAGAAACCCGTGATTTCTGAGCATCTAGTATGGGACTTTTGTTCATGAATCCAAACCGAAGAGATTGTCCACAATAGTTTTTGTTTTGAATTTCGGGGACGAAATTCTGTAAAGGGTGAATATTGTAACACCCTGTGTTTTTATCATGACACATGCTCAAAGATGCGCCATGGCTTGAGATGAAGCTTCATCTCAAGTTCTATTGCGTGTTAAGAGGAACATTAGCTTATGGCCAATATCGCACCACAATGGTGCAACATGCCAGAGCATGCTGGCCTTAAAAATGTACAACCATCACGGTTGGACATTGGAGTGGCCTATGGGACAAAGCCGAAAGTACAGCCATCACGGCCCTTCACTAGACCATGCACCAGAGCAGGCTGGCTCAGGAAATGTTCAGCCACCATGGCCTGACATTGTAACTGGCCTGTGAGCCAGAACTGTATGTACAGCCATCTTGGTCGGTTATTCAGGAAATATATGGCAACGACCATGAATAGTAAAAGTGGAAGTTGATGAATGATTTTTTCTCCCCTAATTGAAGTTGTAAAAATGCCAAGTTAACATATATATATATATATATAGGGATGGGTAGTTGGTTGAAGGTGCATATGCGAACCATGCACCAAGTAAGCTTCATAGCTTAGCCAAAAGAGTATAAATGATGCTTAGGTCTCATTTGTAGCTGCATAGCCTTCCCTATGGAGCATATTAAGCATGGGCATCACTATGCCATGTCACGGACCAAATATGCATTCCTTGGATGCATTTTGACGGAACGGCCTACACGGACTAGGCCATTAACATTATTGCTTGGCCACGACCTTGTAAACGAGTTGACTTAAGTTTCCGTCCCTTCGAGGATGAACTACGGTATGTGCTTGATCCATTTAGAGTAAGGAAGGGTACGTAGGCAGCCACAATGAGTTCCAGCATTTCCGGTACCGCACTTTGTCGCTCATATCATCTAACTGAGAGATGATTGCGACACATTGACCTCTCATATCATCTGGATCGGTAGCTCGACGCAAGAGATGATTGTGGCCAGACTTGATGAGGCGAGTTGCATCTCATTCCTTGGGTGCTCATACTTCCTATCAAGGCGTTCGACGTAGGCATGTATCAATAGTGCATTGGGCATAGCCAGGAAAGTAAGTCATAACGGTATGCAAGTAGCAGAGCTTGCATGAGCCTAAGAGAGATGGAATTAGGCCGTCAATGGCCTATATGCAAGTCCAATCATACCTTATGCCTGGACAATACTCGGAAGCCATGAAGTGATGCATGCAAAATGCATTGGCCATAGCCTCTATGGCTTTGAACCCTTCGCAGAACAAGAGTAAGTTGGAACGGTGTGGAAGCTAAGTTAGCTGCATCATGCTCCACGAGCATGCTTGCAAGGGAAAATGGATGTGCATTTTCCTAGCTTTAAGGCCCAGATTGTAGCATCAGAGTGGCGCACTTGGGGAGTTATGGCCTGCGCGCCCAGGTGCGCTAGGCGTAATTTTACAGTCCGTCACAACAGAGGTTATTAAAAGGAGCCAATACAAGTCCGCGTTTGGCCGAGAGACCAAACTAGAGAAGGCATTTGAACTGGGCGATCAACTCGCCTATGAAGAACTTGAGGAGCTCATCAAATTTGCCAGAAAGAGGAGAAAACAAATTGCATCTCGAACGGCACGTGATGAAGAGATAGATGAGATTATCAACTTCGATCAGTTGTTATAGAAGAACTTGTTGCTACTGCTGCTACCAAAGCTGGTGCTGGTGATGGTGCTGATGGTCGTGGTGCTGATCATGCTGCTGCAATGCATATACCCCCTCATGTTTTATTATGCTAATTAAGACATTATAAATTTAAGATTTTAAGACTTTTAGTGGTTTGTAATCATCGTAAGACTTGTTTGAATGATGTTTTTTTTTTTTTAATTTTGGTACAATGGCGTTATGGTACAATGAACTTATGGGTTTTAATTATGGTTTGCAATGGGGTTATGCACGATTAAACTAATTTTTATAAATACAAGCATATAATTGGTCGATATGGCTTTACATATCAACCGATTCTGTGGATTTCATCCCATAATCGGTTAATATAGATATTCATATATACCGAGTCTGTAAGCTTAAAAATTAGTATTTTGTTGACGATAATATATTGACGTGTACAAGCATATCAACTGATTTTGACTGGTGGAAATTTCAACTTTTCTGTTGATTTTTATAGCTACAATCGGTCGATGTGGACAACCCTATAGATCGATTCTAGTTGATATCAAGCCATAATTGGTCTTTATAATTCACAAGCATCGGTTGTTCCCAATTATTTCACATTTTTCGAAAACAAACTAGTCGTTTGGTCCTCCTCTACATTAGAAGGACCTCTTCCTCAAGACCCAATTTGGTCCAAACTTACATCTTTTATTCGCTCCTACTCCGTCCACTACTCAAACAGTACGCAAACCTAGTTACATGTACTCTACGAAGATCATTTCATCATCTACTATTTCTAATTCACTTCATACCCTCTACATATAAACATGACATCATATGACACACTCGAAACCTTTTGGGGAAGGGTGCAAATCCAATATGTGATAGATTATGAAAATACAAAGAGAAGAACTCTACGATAAATACACGATAGGTACCAACTTATCCAAAAGGAGATAGTTGATTATGTAGGCATACAAGAGAGGATTTTTTGCCGTAGCTATTTAGGTTTGTCGATTCGAAAATTTGTAAGTATTTTTCGAGTTTCTCTTACATAAGCTAAGTTGTTTGATCTTCCACTTGAACACCGACAAAGTAAGTTTATATTTTTGTTTGTGTAGGAGGGAATCGCAAAATACACTACTTGGAGGAAAAGGGAAAAAAAATTCATGTTTGATGAAAGCTATGAATTCATGACGTCCAAAATTCCTAAGCTCAACCTGGACTATATGTCATTCTATAGTTCGGATGGGGATTCCTCCAATGAAGATTGAGACTTATAGTAGTTTTTGAGTATATTTTGTGGGTAGATCTCTATGTACACTTTCACAAGACTATAACTCGTCCACTAGCAGTTAAAAGGCTTGTTGCATTGTGCTAAGTGTAACCGTGCACACAAGTGAGTTAGGCTGATTTGAAATGAATAAATTTCCTAAAAGTATGAAAGAAAATTTTCTTTAGGAAAGTGTATCATAATCGGTTTATATGAAATCCCAAATAAACTGATTCTCGGTGTTCTTGGTGGATGAAGAACACTAACCCAAAATCGGGTTACGTATACTATTTTATCCACCGATTCTGGGTTGGTGTTCTTAAATTCTTCATTTGTTTTATGTTTTAAAGTTTGATTAACATCACTTAATTTCACATTTAATATAGCTAATTAACAACTAAATTTTTTAATTAACATCCATCAATTAGATGTGAATCAACCATTATCAAAAACAGTTAGCTAATGGGTTTTTAAGTTTACTTCAAAATGACACATTTATGTCTTCTAGTGATAGGCCTCGAATTATTGAGATAGGCCTCAAGGGAAAAGATTTTGATCTAGCACTGCTAGATCATATTTGATCTAGCAGCACCAAGGCTAAACATGTGGCGCTTTATGATGTCATCTAACCCATTGTTTAACTACAGTTGTCTATCATCTTAACGATTTTTTTGGTGCCAATATATTTCGCCTGCCATATATTTACAATCTAAACGTTTTTATCTTCCCTCGTTCATCAAATGGGTATGTAAAACAGGATTTTAGGTTTTGTCGTTCTTCTTTACACTGCACTCTATCGAAAACATCATAACTAATTGTTTTGATTATTTATAAATAAATTGTCATTAGGAGTAAAAAGCAGTCATTAATTCACATCATACTGAAAGCGAAATCTTAAACTTCTCATCACAATCCAGTAAGCAACAGTGAACCAGCTCCATGTGTATGTGAATTTCTTAATAATATACCAAAGGAATTGATGTCATGGGTGGCAAGTTGGATATTGATGAAGATGAATCTTAGCGGCATTTGAAGTTGGATAAGAGAAATTATCGTTAATGTATAGCTAACTTTCTTGTACATTTCCCCCACATGATTTAACTATAGCTTCTAATATGTATGAAGCAATCTCGAGATTGATTCCAGAAGTAATCAAGATGAGTAATGATCATTACTTGGAAGACGCAGGAGATGATGGATGAAGAAGAGATAAAATGAAGGTAAAAGAAGAAAAAGGGCAGTTGACAATTATTGTTAATGTATAGTATTTCGTATCCTGAGTACTAGTATAAAAGATAACATATCCAATTCTTGACTTCTTGTACTGTTGTAACAGGTCTATAAAGAATATAAAGTTGTCACTTATTGATAATAAAATTTCGATCAAACCAAATCAAAAGCCGTATCGAAAACACTAATTAACTTGTTTTTGATCGTGTTTGTGGGTTATATTAGTTTCAATATCAGGTATGGAATATGCAGTTTGCATAATTTTATTTATGGATTTTCGCATACAGGAAAAAAGTTTTTTGCTCAAGGTCGAAGAGGAAATTAGGCAGATACAAATCTCACCAGTCTTAGGTTTCCCACAAATTTAGATCTCTACTGAAAAATTCGGCTGAATATTCATGTTTACAAAAAAAAAAAAAAAATCGTTACAAGATAATTGGGCACACATGTTCAACCATTATGCTGCTAGATCAAATATGATCTAGCAGTGCTAGATCAAAATCTTTTCCGGCCTCAAGTTAGCCAGGTTAATAAAATAAAATAAAATAATCGAAGTGCTCGTGCATATTCTTGTTCCGGTTAGACGGTTCAGTTACGGTCCAGTCCTAGCTAGGAGAGGTGCTTTCCTATTTTTGTAGGGAGTACGGGAGGTGCAAAAACTCTTGGGGTGTACCAAAAAGATAGTCCTACGATAGTAATCTATTATGTTGTACTTGCACACAGAGATTTAAATCTTAAATTTTTTTGCTATTTGCCAGACCAAAATTTTGTACCAAAAATAAAATAAAAAGAATTGTACATATACCAATTCTAAACATCAGGGTTGTGGTTTCCTCAATCCGATCTAGGTTTTCCTTTAAATTGTTTTTCTATTCATCATCATCTATCTAGGTAAAGGGATTGGAATCGTCAAAATCTTGAATTAAGATGAGGAAACGAGAGAGAGAAAATCCATGTGGGGTTTGCGGGCACTATCACAAGTATGAAGAAGGTGAAGTCTGTGGAATTTGTGGTCATCGGATGCCAATATCTACTGAAAAATCTGGTCTCTTAGGAAGTGCTTTTCCATCTGAGATCTTACCTGAGTTTCTTTACTTGGGTAGTTATGATAACGCTTCTAGAGCTGAGCTTCTTAAAACTCAAGGGATTTCAAGAGTTCTTAATGTAAGAAACATTCTTTCTTTTCATGGATTTTTTATTGTTTTGTTTTTGTTATTTTAGGTTTTGATTTGCTGATTATATTCACTAGGTTAGGTTTTTTAATATGTGTTTTGATTGAAATAGTAATTGATGATGATACAAGTATTGGGTTTCAATTGTTTTTCATAAAAATAATAATCTTGAGTCTCCTTTTTCTTGGGAAGGATTGATGTTTTTTTAATTCCAACAAAGGGTTTTTGAAATAATATTTTCATAGTCTGTAGAAGTATGCCCTTGTTGCTTATTTAGTAATCTTGCATTAGTTTAGTTTCACTTTTGATACAAAGTAATTAGTGGTTTTATATACATTGTTCCTTGTGATTACTCTGGTAAATATGTGCACCTAAATAGAACCTAGTACACGAGTTTGATTTTGCAATCTTTCCTAATCACCTAATAGATGATTTTGACTTACTCTATCCTGTCCATGTTTACTGGTTATAAATATACCTTTACATTGTAATTATATGAGCTTAGGTCAAGCACGCACAAGTATGGAATCAAGAGGAACCCCTGCAGTTGGATATAATTTAAAAAGTTCATAAGGATGCAAGTCTCAAAACGAGGCCACACTTATATTTCTTAGACGTCCTTTTTTACTAAGCGTTTATATGATTAGCAACATGGCTCAATTTTCATAATGTATGTGTGATCATTATTGAACTGGCTTGATTTTTTATTGTATCAATGGTTTTCATGTATTGTTTGGAAAACTTGGTCTGAGACTCTTGAGTGTCCCGTAACATTGACTTCTGTTTCATTAGTTTTTTTTTTTAGTTAGAATACTGGTAGTAATGACTGACTGCCATTAGCAGTAGGAACACATGTGTTGAACAAATGCATTTCATGAAAGTTTTATTCTGCAATAGTTTGAACTTAGTTTCTTTTGTTGAAATAGTAATCTTTCTGCCAAGGTAAACATTAACAACATTTTGGCACCACTTCTTGGCTCTGACTATGCAAATCCTGCTTTTGTGGATGTGCAGACGGTACCTGCTTGCCAGAATCTCTACAAGAACTCTTTCACTTATCACTGTCTTCAGGAGGAGCAAACTTTACCTTTTGACGATGCTATCCAATTTCTAGGTACGACCATCATATTACTCCATATTCAGTATATTTTGGATAGGTTATCTCATGTCTGTTTGCCCAACATTTTTATGGCTATTGATGAGGAATTTAAGAGTCTGTAGTTTCTCAAGTAGCTGCTTGAAGGTTTTGGCCTCTATGTCCTCCGAGGTTTGAGCTTTGTTTGTTTATATGTTATACCGGCACCACAACTTCAAAAGAATGAGAAGAGTTTGAGTCTTTGAGAACGTCTTATGCACATGTCTTCCACTGAAATTCTTACTGATACTATGATGATACATTCGTACACCGTACACCATATGGACTTCAATATACTTCTAAAACAGGTCATCAGATTTTTGTAGATACCAATATATGCAGCGGCATATTTTATTGCTTTTGACCTGATTTCCTCTCTTTTATAATTACTTGGTGGGAGAAATTAGAGTATCTCAGTTTGTGTCACATAGAACCTACTAACTACTGTCCATCCATCTGGATGACGTGTGTATTTGATGATTGGTTGAAACTTCTCTTTTGGCTAATTGTCAAATCTGTGCTCCAAAAGATATGTTTGTATTTTTCCTTCATTAGTTACTGCAATATGTTAACTGCTTTGAAGGGCTTTACCTATTTTACCACGAACGGTCTTGTTAAACCTTTGGATTTGGTTTTCTGTAAGAAACCAAGGCAGAATTTTTTTCCTACGATTCATCTTTCAGTTAAGCATTAATATTTTTGCGTATTTGCAGAACAATGTGAAAAAGACAAAGCTCGTGTTCTCGTGCACTGCATGTCTGGCAAAAGCAGGTTAGGGGCTGCAAAAGTAGTATGTTTGGGGAATTGAGACTGTTAAAATTTTGAATTTCTGTTACTAATTGTGGTTACATGGTCTTCTTAACAGATCACCAGCTATCGTGATAGCTTATTTGATGAAATGCAAAGGATGGAGACTTGCACAAAGTTACCAGTGGGTGAAAGAGCGAAGGCCATCTGTTGAAATATCTTCAGGTTTTGGAATTTACCTTTTACTTGCATCCAGTTAAGCATTTGGAGTTCCGTCAACCCATAATTATGTGAAGACTATTCTGTTTACTCTAGCTAACTAGGGATAGATTCTCTTTTTTGTGATAATTTGTCCCCTCACTTTCAAAATTTTCTGTCTATGAATTATAGGAGTGCACCAGGAGTTGGAGGCATATGAGCGAAGTATATTTGGATCTTTCGAAAGCAATCCAGTCCCTACATTTTTCCCCCAAACTCAAACTCAACCATTTGGTTTTGGTTTTAATCCAGCTCCCCCTACTCCCCCTGCATTCAACAATGCTGCCTCTATTTTTGAACGTGCTCCTATAAATGTCTCACCCCAAGATTTCACTTTTGGAGCTACCAACAACGAAAAGAAGATTCCTGACAACAGCTCGTTCGTTTTCAATGCTAATGGAAATGACACTCCAATGGACGGCTCTTAATTTTTTTTAGATGCTTCTGCGGGTTGTTGGTGTCATGGTCGAGGGTGACATAAGTTATACATTTGAATCTGTACATATAGGACGCAGTCAGGCAGGCAAGGGACAATGCTCATCATCCTTCATGTGTGTCAGCTTTGAAAGCAGATAAACTGTTATACATTATGTATGGTGTTGGGGGAGTTAACTTTGTGAAGGTTGAACTTTTTATTTTGCTAATAATTTCTTTTTTAATCTTCTGTCTAAAGAATCTTACTACATTGACGAGTTTTTGTTCACCTCTTAATTATGTCGGTTTATTTCTTATGCTCGATGATTATGTCTTACATTATTTGTTAGCTTAATACGTCCACATTGGTCATTTATGTGACGAGGTGTGCACAAGTGTCTATTAGAGAGCCACAACCCTTTAGAGTAAATACTTAATGGTGTCTATAGATTACAGCCACAACTCGTTAAGAGTTAAAAACATTCTATGTGATAACATTATGCGAAAGACTTTACCAGTCGTATCCACAACGGTGAACCTTCCTGCTGAATTGATGACTATACCAGGCTGCTTTGGTTAAGCTAACTAGGGAAGCCTCTTGGTTCTAGATCAACCGTTTTGGAGCTCGGATAACTGGGACGAGGAACTGGTTTGTTGTTGGAGATACTGACGCTAAATTTGTTTCTGCAGCAATCTTTGGGAGCCTCAACTCTGCAGGAACTTTACATCAAAATAAAAACTCTGCAAGAACTGTCCAACATCGTTTGTGTTGGATTTTGCCAACAAGGTAAACGAGCTGATGAGATGTCAAACACGGACAAAAAAGTATCGTACCTTCAAACTTCAACTGTTGTTTTCCTCCATGAATATGGGCCCAATAATAGGTGTTAAAGTCTACGGGCATCCAACTCAAAACTAATTGGGAGCCCTTCCATATTATATTTTAAGTTAATTTAAGAACCGTTTTTTGGGACTACTCAAAAAATAGGGGGACTACTCTCAGGTTTTTGGGTGGTTATTGGTAGTAATTTCCAATCACCCCTTATCTGATTTTAAGAAAAAATACCTACTTTACCCTTAATGATAAACTTAGTTAGTGTGATGATTAATTAGTGTTAGTGTTATGATTAGTTAGTGATTAGTGAGTTATATTAGTGAGATTGTTTTGTTATAACATTATTATTGAGAGATAAGAAGAAGAAGATGGGTGTACCCAAAAAATCTTTTTTTGAGTTTAGTAATTATGATTTGAGTGATTCATGTGATGATACGTCATCCTCAGAATCAGAACCCCCTTCACCTCATAGTGTATTTGTCAATACTTCTAATGATCCGGAAATGAGTTATTTGTTAGATGATGAAAGCTTTTTGCCCCAAACTCAAGCTAACCAAACAAATGATGGATTTATCAGCCACAACCTGAAGATGAAGCTATGGGTACTAAGGTATGCCTCATATTTAGTTAATGTAGCTTGAATTGTGCAAAAATTTGGCCAAACTCAAAATTTCTGGAAAAAAATTCGGTTAGGTCAACCTAGTTCGGTTACCAAATTTAGCTTGCGAGGTAACCGAACCGTTCTTAATGTGTAGTTCGGTTACTAAATTTAGCAGATGCAGGTAACCGAACTACATGTTAATGGTGGTTTTTTTAGAGTTCGGTTATGTTTTTCCAGAACATGTAACCGAACTATTTTTATAGAGTTTACAGTGCATTGTTCGGTTGAGTCGATATCAGCACTTAACTTTATGTTCGGTAATGTCGCAGAAAATATAAATACAGCGTTTCTAACCGAACCTTCGAGTTCGGTTTAGTCGATTTTTCAGTTTCATTGCCGAACTTATACATAGAAAATCTAAAGATCGAGTTCGGTAAGGCCCCAATTTATTTCTGGAAACTGCATAACCGAACTGTGTGTTCGGTAGGGTCGATAAAAAATTTACATTACCGAACTTGTAAGAAATTTTTTTATGGTATTGACGTTGTGCTATTACTTGTAGGTTCCATGTGATCCAATAGAACCAATGGAAAACCAACATTCCCCAGTTGGTATTTTGTACGATGACACATCCCATCACTACATGAATGACTTGGTATTCAAAAATCCGGAAGATGCAAAGAGTTGGGCTAGACAACATGCACAAAAAGACATGTGCGTATTAGTATTGAATGGGAGAGAAAGTAAAACTCGCTTTGAAATGGTTTGTGAGAGAAGCGGTGATCCCCATAAAAGCCACAAGAGGAAGGGTTATGTTATAAAGGAAAGACAAATAGGAAGAACAAAACTTTCTCAAAGAAGATTCATTGCCCATTCAAGCTTGCATTTAATTTGAACGAAGATTTGGGTGGATGGGTTCTCTATAGGGTTATGCAAGGTTGTCATAATCATCCTCGTCCGGAGCATCTTGAAGGACATTTCATGGCGGCAAAGCTAACTCCTAAAGAGATGGACAAGGTAGCTAAAATGAGGACAATGGGTATTTCACCGGTTCAAATTCTCCATATACTAAAGGAGGATAACAAGGATAACCACTCATCTTTTTCCACAATTTACAATGCAATTGAGACAATTAGAAGGAAGGAATGGAGAGATAGACAAGTAATGCAACAATTGTTTTTTTTTTGGCCCAAGAGAAAAACTACACGGTTCAAAAGGATGTGGATTCGGAAGGAGAGATAACACAACTTTTTATTGCCCATCCGACGAGTGTTCAATTGGCTCAATGCTTTCATGAAGTTCTAATAATGGATTGCACTTATAAGACGAACAAGTACGAGATGCCATTGTTGAATATTGTTGGGCGTACTTCGACGAAGTCACCGTTTACCGTGGCGTTTTGTTTCTTAAGGGATGAGCAAGAACCTAGTTACATTTGGGCACTAAACCAAGTTAAGGCAATATTCCGAGGTGATGATATTCCCGGGGTTATAGTGACGGATAATGATGTCGCATTGATGAATGCAATAGAGGAAGTGTTCCCATAAGCACATAATATGCTTTGTACGTTCCAAATATGGTGTAATTTGATAAATAGGTGCAAGCCAATAATTTTTCCACCCAAGAGAAAGGGATATGAAGAGATTAAGATGCTACCAGAACATGAATGAGCGGATGCAAAAGAGGAAGTTGAAAAACAATACGAAGCAAATTACGCTAAATGGGTTGCTTTCAACGGTGAATGGGAATCATTGTGTTGGTTTCTTACCGAGGAAGAGTATCATCTAAATCTTGCGGAGTTCATCGCCCATTGGGATACTCCCGATTACCCCGGTGTTGTGTCGTATGTTCATCGCCAATGGTTGGAACCATACAAAGAGAGGTTTGTTAATGCTTATACTAACCACTATAAACACTTGGGAAATCAAGCGACAAGTTAAGTAGAGTCGGCTCACCATCGGTTGAAGAAGAATCTCTTTGGATGTGTTGATAATTTCGTAACCGTGTGGAATGATATGGAAAATTACTTCAAGCGCGACATTGATAGAATTAAAGAGAAGTTCCAAAAAAGCCGTATATTCAAAATGAACGGAAAATATGCCGACAACCCATTGTTCAAGGGAATCCATTACAACGTATCTCGGCAATGTATGAAGTTGTTTATTATAGAAGTCGAGTTGATTGAGAAGTGGGAAACCAAGCCGGATGAGGTGTGTGTATGTAACATGAAGAAGTCTATGGGACTACCTTGTCGCCATATGATAATCAACTATGAGCATGGCATAATCCCTTTAAGCGAAATTGATCCATTTTGGAAGCATCTAAGTTTCATCCCTCCTCCAAAGGGAGAAGAAACCGGGGAAGAGTTTGGTGACAACGAAATGGGTAGAAACGTACTAGAGATGTATCGTGGCATGAACAAGCTCCAAAAACAAATCTTTTGGGATGACATGAGGCAAATCATATATCCACAAACTTCGGAGAATGTTTATGAACCGTCAAAAGGCAAAAGCAAAGGTAGACCAAGCAAAAAAGAAACTAAAAAGCAACTAAGAGAATATGCAAAGGTGTTACGTAAGAAGAAAAGTGAGCAAACCGCAAATACTAGAGATCCTTGTGGCCATGAGTATACCCAGGCAATGTACTTGGAGAAGACCAAGAAACGGGGTAGGATTATTGAGGAGAAAGGCGAAACAAGTGAGCGAGATTTGAAGAAAAATGGTCTGATGTATCCATCATAACCAAGCCAAACATCTTCCGTCGACGTGAAGCTTAAGTCTCCAATGTGCCCCATCAAACCATCTTCCCTAGACGTGAAGGTTGAGGCTCCAAATAAAGACTATTTGAATGAGCTACCTCTATACATTAGAGAATACATTATTTCCACCGACGACGTTCCTCCGGATGGTAATTGTGGTTTTCATATTGTGAATCAACAACTTGGGCCTTTCATCGAAGGTGCGAAGCGAAATAATGGGTGTGCAATCACTCATATAAGGCAAAGGTTGTTGTCCAAACTAAAGGAGAATCCGGACTTTTACAAGACAATGTTGTGCGATGGGGAACGTAGTCTCAATGAGCAATTTGTTAGGTATCAATGTCGTCTTCATGGGGGCCATCTGATGACATCGGATTATTGGATGAGCATGCCTATATGTGGACACTTAATCGCCGAGGCATTCAATTGTGTGGTTCATTATTTCACAAAATATGTTAGTTTCACCTTCACCCCGAAAACAACCGTATGTGTCGAGCAACTCAAACGAAGGAGATGTGTGATGGCATTGATTAACAACAACCACTTTATAGGCCTCCGGTTAAAACCCGATTGTCCATTGCCTCCAATATGTGGAACCTCTTATTGGCCTGCATTTAACCCTGAGAGAATGTTAGGTTGGTGTATCATGTATGAGCCTAACATGGAGATGTGGAATGCTTTGAAGAACTCGGGAGAAATTGTACATGAAGGTCAAATTTCACTTGAGGATGATTAAATGACACATGTAATGTAACTAAGTATGCTTATCAATGGAATACTATGTTTTTTGAAGAGTGGTATTAATTATTGAGTAAATGTTAGTATTTTATGGATTTGCCAGATACTAGTTCGGTTAGGAAATATTTTTATCGAGATTCCCGAAACACTGTTCGGTTAGCTGCCCAAATATTCCAGGTAACCGAACAACGTGTTCGGTTAGGTTGATGAATAATACCAGGTTACCGAACTGTAGTTCAAAAGTCTAAAATATTAACTGCTGAATTTGACATTGAAGTTCGGTAACGAAAAGAAATTACAGGACAATGCCGAACTGTACGAGACAGAAGTTCGGTTAGGAAATAACATTACAGGACTATACCGAACTAATACAAGACTTTCGAAAATAAAATTACATAACATCTAATATCCGAAACGCGTTATGAAAAAGTCTTTAAGGAGGCGGAAATGATATTCATATTTGAAATTCTCTTCCATCTTCGCCATTCGTTTTTTGATGTTAAAATGATTTCGTCGAATCCTTCGCCCCTAAGTCGATACCGCCTTACAATACGAAATAAAGCCATAAATTCCACAACCCGATCTCTAATCTTTTCAAATCGAATGAACAAAGATATATGATCACGGTTATATGGGTTTGTTGTGTCGGAGCAGAATTTCTCATGAATTTTCCCACATTAACTTTGACTCATAATACCATTCATTCTTCGTTCTTAACCCCTCTTTGGATTGTATAATATGTAGTTTCTGCAAAGAGAAAGATCTTCATTTAGAGTAAATTTAGGACTAGTAGCTGCCATTTTTTGAAAATTTTGTAACAAAAATGTTAACTATGAGACACATATATATACCACTTAGGTGTATAACGGCTGCAAATTTAGCCGTAACTTGTTATTACATTATAATTTCAAAATTATGTACTATATTTGTGTCAGATAAAGTAGATTGAAATTTCAAAATTACAAGTTCGATTAGGAATTAAAAACTTGCGACCAAACCGAACCACGTGTTCGGTTACATGTCAAATGCATGTCTTCACCGAACTTTCTTGTGAAGGCTCACACTCAAATTGAGCATATATACGATTCCAAAAACACTCCAAAACAAATCTAAGAGTTGGTTTATGTGATTTCTGCATCAAGAGAATGAGTTTTCCAACATGTGCAATAGGAAAAATTTGAGTCTCCAGAGAATATTTCGGTTACCTAATATATTATACTCTGATAACCGAACAATAAGTTCAGTTGGGTGATAAATACATGTCTTCACCGAAATTTTTTGTGAAGGCTCACACTCAAACTGAGCATATATACGATTCCAAAAACACTCCAAAACAAACCTAAGAGTTGGTTTATGTGATTTCTGCATCAAGAGAATGAGTTTCCTAACATGTGCAATAGGAAAAATTTGAGTCTCCAGAGAATATTTCGGTTACCTAACATATTATGTTTTGCTAACCGAACTAATATCTTATGGATGAAGGCTAATCGCTTCAACAGACAGAGTAGTTCGGTAACCAAAGTGAAAATGTTGCGAGGTTCTTCGAACTATGACTTTGATTATTGGTAGAATTTTACGGAGTTAGAACTATGATTTTCGGTGACCATGAATTTGTCACAGGTTACCGAACTACTAGTTCGGTTACAAGTTTAAAAATCGCAGGTCACCGAAAACCATACTGTATTTCAACATTTCAGTCTTATAACATTGAAAACAAAAACCCAATAAAAATTGAAAACACAAACAAGGTTCTAAAACAAATATAAAAGTGTTATACATACCAAACTACGAAATCCTTAAGTAATTGTTTAAAACACACAAACATACCAAATTAAACCATACGAAATCCATAACTAAGATGTCTTTTGAAACTAAAAGCATACGAAATCACTAACGACCACTTTTACGACCCCTATTACCACCTCCTTGTTTACCACGAGTTTTAGGTGGAACTTCCTCATCACTTGTGGTATCATCTCCTTGACCAGTTTCCTCCACAACGCGACTTGAACCTTCTCCTCGACCCCTTTTACCACCACCTTGTTTAGCACGAGTTTTAGGTCGAACTTCCTCATCACTTGGGGTATCATCTCCTCGACTGGTTCCCTCCACGGCGCGACTTGAACCTTGGCCTTGTTGTCGACCCTTCTTACCACCTCCTTGTTTTCCACGAGTTTTAGGTCGAACGTCCTCATCACTTGGGGTTTCATCTCCTCCACCGGTTTCGTCCACATCGCGACTTGAACCTTCTCCTGGTTGTCGACCCCTCTTCAGTTGCTTAGACCTACTTGGCTCCACCATTCTTTTAGTTATAAGACCCTCCCACTGCTAGTAGTAGGCGGTTTGTTCCTTAGTCTCCATCGGCTCTCCACTTTTGATTTTAGCCATCCAATTTTTCAACAATTTCGAACCCTTCAACACCTAATTCCAATTTTAAGCACAAGTAAATATTTTTTCAATAGTTTGAAAAACCAAAAAGTATAAGACAAATAAATTTTCTTACCACATTATCCCATAAACTTTTTGCTTCTTCTCCACAAATAGGCATCTCCTTCCGAGCTCTCTTAGCCTCCCTCTCCTTTGCCTTTTCCGCATCAGCCTTAGCTTGTTGTTCTTTATTTATCACAAAAGGATGATTAATTTCTTCATAATACTCCTTATAATCTTCCTCACATGCATTTACATCTTCCCCACAAGGTATACAATCAATTTCTTTGGTATGTGGTGTTAGTTATGTGCTCGCAGAGTTGGTTGATGTTTTGGCTCAAAATACTTCTCGGTGTTCTTTGTTCCTTGAACCAGCAAATTGAAATTTTTATTCTCCACGTCGAGATCCATTTGGACGCAACAAAGTTATCGTAGTACTCTCCTTGGATTATATATTGTGTAGCCGTCAGGATACCAAATTGGTCCATAGTAAGGCGAGACAATAGAGAAACCATTCAAGTCTTCTTCATCTACAGAGACATCATCGGGTACGGCGTATGGGTGAAATACCACATCGTTCACCGTAAGTGCATCCAAACTCTCCCTCAACGAAGTCAACTGCTCTTCTTTAGACTTCTTTTGTGCATCCAAAAACAACCATTTTCCTGTTGTAGGTTGGTCATAGGGATAAGGGTCTTTTTCCCTAGCCAATCCCAATTTAGAGAAGTGGTCGTAAATCCAAACCTATGCGAAAATATGAAAATATCCACGTACATGAAAATTGAATTGGAAGCAGAAAAATTTAGCGAATAATTTGCTAATTAACAATGTAAAAAAACTCACCTGAACAAGAGTTAAGTAACCTCCAATTTGATTACACTTAATCCTCGACCCTTTGTTCATCTCTTCTAAAACAAAAGCAAGCACACCAGTGGCCCAAGAGTAATTGTTCATCTCATCGAGATTATCCAAAAGTTGTAGATAATGTGCATCCACCCTATTTCGAAGTGTCGGGTAAAATGACGGTTCTAGCATATATAACCAATAAGCGGTGACATGATGCCTAAGGGTCTCCCTGTCCATCACCAACTTTCCTTTATCCACCTTCTTTTTTGTCTCTCCAAATGCTGCCTTCAACTTTACCAACTTGAATTTCTTGACCTTCTTCTTCAATGATTCATCTGCCTCTCTTGGATTATACTCATCTCCACGTTTAGGGGACCTCACAGCACGTCTAAACTCACATTGAGACTTTCTTGCATCCCATCCTAGACATTTTAGAGCCAAATATTCAAGAGCTTCATAACTCATTGAGGGGTTGTAACCTTCTCGAAGACATTTACCTTCCACTGGTAAGCCGGTGATATTATGGCAATCATCTGGAGTAATTCCCATCTCGCCGAATGGAAGATGCATAGTATATGTCTCGGGATAATGCCTCTCGAGAAATGTGGATACGGCAACACTGTCAAATTCCACATGTGCTAACTCAATATCTCTCCATAACACACATTCTTTAACCTTGGCTACAAACTCGTCACACTCCAAAGAAAGATCCCATGTGGACGCTTTTTGACGTTTAATAAGACGAACAACATCGTTATGATCCTACGAAAAGAACATAACACTATTAATACTTGACGAAACACTATTAATACGAAAAGAACGTAACACTATGAACTTAAAGAATACCTTTGTCGCATAGATCTTCGCAGCCCATGAGTGTTTTTAGCCAAACAATGTTGCCCCTCCATCATTTGGAGTACCATAAGTTGGTTCCACTGGTGGCAAACACAAATCAGCATGGGGAATGTGTGAGTATATTTTGCTAGGCGGCTTCAGCTTATTTTTCTCTTTAGCAGGAACAATTTCTTGCTCTTCTTCATCATCATCCTCTTCCTCTTCTTCTTCATCATCATCCTCTCCCTCTTCTCCATCCTCTTCCTCCTCTTCATCGTCTCCCTCCTCTCCCTCCTCTTCCTCCTCTTGTCCTTCTCCTTCTTTGTCGGGTTCTAGTTCTTTTTCTTCTACATTTTCAACATGTTGTTCAACCTCTTCATTTCCTTGGTCTTCATTTCCTTGCTCTTCTTCATCATCATCCTCTTCTTCAATAACATTATCAATTGTATTCTCCATCACCTCTTCATTGACATCTTGGATTACATCACGAACATTCTCTTGGTTGACTTCCGGTAACGAGCCCCATCCATGTTTAGAATTTGTGGCACCATTTTTTCGGAAATCTAAATGTTTTTCTCCACGAGGGGTGGGAGTTTTCAAATCCTCACCTAGTTGTAGTCTCAATCTTTTTCCTTTGTTCCTAATGAACAAAAACCAAAGTATTAGCTAAACATAAGAGAATATTGTGTTACCAAATCAAATAGAACTAAAAAATAAAGTAAACACAACACTTGAAGTTAACAGACTATAGTTCGGTTACCAAAAAAAAATTGCGAGGTAATCGAACTACATATTTCAAAAGTTCGGTTAGCCATAAAAATTATCGACAAAACCGAACTCATTCTTAACTTTTGAAAATTTTAGTTCGGTTACGAGAGGTTTTTTTGCGAGCACACCGAACTAAATATTTCAAAAGTTCGGTTAGCAAGAGAAATTATCGACAAAACCGAACTCATTCTTTCAAAGGAAAAATTGAGTTCGGTTACGAGGATTTTTTTTAGCAGACCGAACTATGTAGTTCGGTCACCATATATTAGTCTATTTTTTGCGAGCACACCGAACTGTTATTATTTTTGGAAGTTCGGTTAGCAATTCTAGGGTTACACAAAAAATTCTCCTAGCCGAAATATCTACTGTAACTACCATTTTCAATGGGTTTTGATGATTTCTAATCGATTTCTTCAACAAATAACGAATTAAAAAGAATGGGTATGAAGGAAATTACCCGCGGATTTGCATTTCAGTTGAATCGGACTTCTTGGTTGCTGTTGGATGATTGATTTTGCCTCTGAACGGTGGTTCAAGTTCTTTTTGAATTAACAATTGTTTTGGGAGATTCACTATATGTGGGAGTCCGGGACTCAATCTTGGAAGTCTGGGTGTTTGCTTGGCACGCATTTCTTATAAAGATTGATTAATCAACGATGAATTTTTTTTCGAATCGACGATTAACGTCGATGTCTACGAAGAAGAAGAAGAGAAGAAGAAGAAGATGATGAAGAAGAAAAGAATGGAATAAGTTTTGAAACTGATTTTTTCTTTTAATTTAGGTTTTAATTAGTGGGTTGGATTAGTGGGTAGTGGGTTAGATTAGTGGGTTATTAGGGTTAGTTATAACCTTAATTAGAATAAGGATAGATTAGTCTTCCCTAATCTTTTAGGACACCCCTTATAATGTAGGGTGGATATTTCTATCACAAAGTAGTCCCCCACCTTTTCTGAGTAGTCCCCAAAAAATAGTTCTAATTTAAGTGGACTAGTTTCTCACCCGTGCGATGCACGGGTCTGTTTCTTGCTTATGAATTATTGGATGCTTATGATTGATAATATTATGAAAAGGGGTGACAAATCCGTCGGTATGATATTCTTCTTACAAATAAAAAATCAATAAGCTAATATCGAGAAAAAGAAAAAATTACAAAAAGGGTTAAACCAAATATAAACTCTAAGGACCCAATGCAATGAAAATGAATATTTTCTTAGCATTTTTCCACATCCTTTGTATACTGGCCTTAATCGGTTATGCAAGGAACGGTTGTTGTCTTGGATGCAAAGCATTTTTTTGTTTTCTCTTTGTATTGGTAAAGAGTATCATAATTATTGACTTCCAAGACCATGAACCTGTTTGATCCACTTTCCACATTAAACCCCGAAAAAACACATCGTAAAAATACATCATATTATTATGCAATGTATCGGTATATTTCATTTTTGATGTTTGTGAAAAGCTGATCATTATTCCCATGGTTGTCACTATATTTTGGATGGCCAAACCTCCTCCATTGAGTATGTCAGTTAGAAGCTTAGCCCAAGTAATGGTCCACGCAGAAAACGCGATTCTCGGAGAATGTTCAAATTAATTTTAAAATATCAAATGGGGGTGGGTGGGGAATTGGGTGCAATTCATGTCTGTAATTTAACCAGAGTTTTTCCCTGAATTACTTTAAATAATCTATCCCCTGCATGGCCACTGACATTCTTGTAGTATTATTCCAAGAAAAGTGTACATGAATATAATTTTTCATATGTGCAAACTACTTTGTTTATTTTGCTCTCACTGGGAAAGTGTGCTTAGGTCATGCGTAGAGCACGATGGAGTATTAATTTTTGATCAAAAGTTTTTTATGTCATGAATGTAATATTTATTTTGTTTGTCATTCACCACTAATCTATTAGTCTTGTCAGTAGCCTGATTTACACCAACTCTTGCATCATTCACGTAACGTGGATAACTGCAATGCATTTAGCAAAGTATGGCATTGCGCCTCCAAAGTGATCCAACAGAACCATATCGTATCGAGGTAAATACATAGGGTTGGCATCAGTGGATGGATAAAACGGTACATATGGTCATTTGTTTTTCATCTGTGCTACGCACGGGTCTATTTCTCGCTGATGTATTATTGGATTCATGTTTTAAAAATAACTTCATAATAATTTTTCTTATAAAAAAGTTGATACCAATAGAACAAAATAATGTCCCCAAAAACTAATAAAACATTAAATAAACTAATAAAAACATTTAATCGGAAAAAATAATAGTAATTAAAAAATCTTGGACTTGAAACCCATCATTTTTAAAGCATATATAATATTTAATGGGGGAAATTATTTCTAGCCCTTTTTTTCATTTTTCTTTATGACAAACCCACCATTAAGATACTCTATATTTGAAACCCAAAAATGGGTTTAAGACTACTAGTTTTACTATACTACCCTTTTATTAGAGTATTTATCTTGTTTTTTACGATAGTAATTATCCAAATTTGATGTCTGAGTGAAAAAAAAGTCAAAAACCAAGAATTTAGGAAAATCCCAAAATTCAAGCTCAACTAGTTTTTATCGTCCCGCCTTCTTCTCCTCCCCGCATCATATTCTCTTCATTTGTTCCTTCTTTCTTAAAGCTAAAAGAAAAAACCCGGAGTTGTTAGTTTTCGCAGTAAGTAACCATGCTACAAAAATATTGAAACCTGTTCTCACTTTCATCATATTGTCCGGTAAGATTTCTTCTTACTTATATACTTTTATTGAAAGTGAAGTTATCACAGGCAATACATGCATGTTTTGATTTTGTGAATTTTTTTGGTTTAATTGGTTTTCCATGGTTAGGTAAATTTGAAGATTCACTGAATGTGTTGAGTTTATGTTTGTTATTGTTTTTTTCGATTTGCTGGTATTTTTGAAGATTCAAGTCTGGTATTTTTTTTCTTTGTTTTTTTTCCTTTGGTTAGTCCGTGATAATCAAATTAGTCACTAAAATCATGTTCATGACCATGGTTATACTTTTTGAAAGGGATAAGTAAGAGGTGGCGAAACATCATGGTAAAGATGTTGGTTATAGCGAATCCAATGTCGACTATGTTTTCGATAAGTCAAAGAAGAAAAATAAAACCGCAGACCGAATAACAAATAAAGATGGTGCTAAAGCCGGCACAAGTAAGAGTAATAAATCAGGTAAATATCAGACTTTTTGATGCTGTGATTTAATAATTAGGATGATAAGTTGTGTAATCACTTTCATTGACAGACAGATAAACTGTGATAAATTTACCTATCCCTGTTTTTTGTTGTGAAAAGTGCTTTTTTTTATGCAGTAAAAATGTGACAGTCGTCGTTATCGTCCCATGGAATTGTGATAGATGTACTTATCCCTGGATTATGATGTGTAAATGGTGTTTTTCGTTTCTAAAATTAAGATAGTTGACGTTATCATCAAATGCATATTTTGTGGTTTCAATTAATAGATGTTTTTTCTTACCCGAGATTTAGCAAAGCTTTGTAGAGATAGTTTTGGTCCTTTCCCGTGTGCAGCAGAAAGTACAAGCATTATCTGGAGTTACAACAACATCTCATCCACCTACCTAATTTGAGAGTCATAACCATTTAGCATATAGCTAGATTATTAGGAAGCTCAAGTTGCAGATTGGGAAGTGAGTTAATTTTTTTGAACAACTAATGTTACCTATCTTTTGCAGGGACTGTTTTATGTCAGATTCTTAATTCTCTAAGATTGGTCATTCAGATCATTCCTTGTTGCTACTTTGGTTGTTAGTAAGCAGTAGCTTAAACTAAGTAGAACTAGTGTATTTGGTGTAGGTAAGTTGACAAAGGGTTCTAACTAACAAAAGTTCTTTAGTTCTGCACATGAGTTAGTTGCTTAAACAAACATTTTTTCTTTTTCTTTTTTGATTTGTTTTCTTTTTTGAAACAGAACAAGCTTTTCTTGTAGTGATGCAAAAACGACCACATAGTTTCTGGTTTACAACATGAAGTTTTCAATTTTCACTTTTAAATGATGAGCAAATTACTGTTTTCACAAATCATTGTTGTGAAAGATATAGTTATCACTTTTGACAATCATGAAAATAACATTTATCACATGAATTAAATTTTTTATTTTTTCTGCATTATACTTTTCAAGTTCAAACGTTCTAATATGTTTTGTTACTTGTCTCTTCTCTAGATACTACCAAGTTGTTGAGAGAAAATTTTGGGAGTTTGCAGGACCTGAAGATGGAAAATCTGGACTCAAACCATGTCTAGGCATTGAAGGATATAGTTTTTATATTAAAATTATGATGAAAGATGTAATTTTCACTATTATTAAAAGATGGGAAAAATGATATTTTCACAAATTATTGTTGTGAAAATTTTAATTATCATTGTTGACAATTGTGAGAATAATATTTATCACCTTGATTGTATGTTATTTTCCTCAAAGTAATCAAGTTTAAGACTTTAGCTCTGCCAGCCAACTCAAGCTTGTTCGATACATTGAGGCATCTCTATTGCAACAAGGCTCATCCCATTGCCAAAAGGTAACTCCATGCCTATACCAGATGCAACCCCATAACATAACCTGAGGGGATCATAAGCTGCCTGAGAAGAAAATCCTTATATCATCTTTTTGACTTCAATGACTCACCTTAAAAAGTAACGAATTTAAGAAATTGAAAACTTGTGTAACTAAAAAAAAAAAAAAAAGAACAGAATTAGGTCCATTAATTTTCGAATCTACAAAATTTTAGGAGAGAAGAACTTCAAGAAAGTAAACAACTTAATTACCGAAAATAAAGGTTACAGCTAATCACTTGATTCACGTCTGTGTGCTGCCCCCTAATTTACCGCATAAAGTGTTAATTTTTTTAATTAATTTCTTAGTGACAGTAAGGGTAGTTTTGTCATGCATGAAGTTTAACAATATAAATTTAATTTAAAACTACTAATCTTAACCGTAGATCTTACATTTTGGGCTAGAGATATATACCATCTTATTGATGGGTTTTTGGAAGAGAGAGAGTTCAAACTTGGATTCCTCAGAAATTTCCACTTGAATATACAGTAGAACTTCATTAAATTAAATAACGATGAATTAATAATTTCGCTAAGATAATATTTTTTGCCAATCTCGATTTGGGTCAGTGTGCTAAATTAAAATAGAAAGAAATGACCTCTCGATTGTAGAGCCATGCGTCATATATGTTGTCCACACTCCACAACAGATAGGACTTTTGGAATTTGTTCTTTTGTTGTTTTTCTTAAGTTCGACTCTCCAAAATCTCGCATCTATATTGCAACCTCATCACAACCATCAGTGAGAACACCACTACCACTAATCTGGCCTTATTGGCTTTATATTGGCCAGGGTGTTGAAAAACGTCACTAGTGTATCGGCAGGCTTACACAAAACCACATAATATGCAGCTGCAGTTGGTTCAAGAACACCTTTCAAGCCCAAAAGATAAATTGCAGGAGACTCAAACATGATTTCTTCATATCATTTTCCACTCAATTATCTCAAAGAAAAATAAACTGAGAAAATAATGGAAATCAAAACTGTGTCGACAGTAGTTAGCTTATTTATTCGTTAACTGAAGCTTTATGTTAAACCATGTTTACTGTTTGCGGAGAATCATACTGCATGGTAGACCACTTGGTTTGACCAGATACAAAAATCTCACCCCAAATTGCTTACCTTCAATCAAGATAACACTTCAATTTTGGGTCGTCTACAGCCAAAGCAAAACTGAAGGAAAGAGAAGAGATATTTGGTACATTTTTGTAGAAAAATCCACAACCCAAGCAAGCGCACTTGAAAAAATCCCAACAACACGTTGTCAAGAACCAATATGCCCACATGTACATCCCGTGCAAGTGCACTAACTAATTTCTCGATAAAGTTCAGACCTTATGAGCACTTTCTAAAATTCAAAAAACTTTCTGTACAGATACAGATAATCCGATAGATTTGACCCATTTAAATTGACCCATAGCTAAATTTAAGTTCCCCGTGTTCTCATCTATGGTGGATAAATGGCACTTCTTCCTTAAGACTACCGCATTAGGAGCATATGCACTTGGTATCGTCATCTGGTATCGTCTATGATTAAATGATGGAATTTACACTTGGTATCATGCTCTGCAGGCCTTGATAAATGATGCAACTTTTATGTTATATACAAGTAAATTAGAAATGCAACGTATTTAGAGTGTATAGTATTCATTGAATCTCCACCGTTCCAGTCCTTCTCCTTCTAAGCTTGGATTTTAGAGACCAAAGTAAAAATGAAAAAATGACTTCCAGGTTAAATACACAGAATTATCACCGTACTAATCATGCATGGATTAAAAAAAACACGCGACTAAGATTAACAAACAAAATGGACACAAAATTATTTTCAAAATTCCTCGTTCACTTGTAGGCCAGTTTTATTTGTAGGCAAGTAAAATTTAACCACATCCCAAAACCATTCAAACGCGCAGATGTTATCAAGAAAAAAGTGTGGCTAACCTATAAGTTTATTTAATGCATGGTAACTCAAACACTCCAGTTATGCAGTTATCAACAATGTTCTGCAACAACAATTAGTGACCCTAAAGACTGCAGTATCCTCCCTATTTATTTTATTTTTGTAATTTTGCACCCACCACAGATCAAGTATTAGTTCATGGTGCCATATAGAGTTTACAACCTGAAACATAAATATAATCGAACTCCTTAATATCTAACCCGATAACTAAGAACCTAAATTGAGAAGTTAAAGAGCACCTAGTTCAGTTGTACTCGCTTAACAACTGCAACATAGAAAATCAACAAAAAAAATCCTAAGAACGCTAAAAAAAAGATAATTTCACTATTCTATACCTCGCATGCATAAGTCAATTCTCATCACCACGAAGCTCCAAAAAGGATTATCGATCCTCATGACCTCCCGTTGCCGCAGCCATCAACACCTATACACGCTTGTGGAATCAGAGAGAAAAAAATCACTTGACAAAATCACAAAATCAATTGTTTAACTATTTTAAGAGTGGGAGAGGAAGAAAACCCTAACCAAGATCGCGAATAATTATCCATCATGTATAACCACAAAACATCGCACTACCGTAAAACATCGCACTGCGTAAACAATCTTCAACATCTACGACCACAAAACAAACAAATCTCAACTTGAACAAAAAAAAAAAAAAGATTTCCTATTAATAAGAAAGTTAAAATGGGTAGAGAAAGAGGCATACCAACGACAAAATCTAGAACTATTCCATGTCTTATTCTCTTATAAATACTTATTCTGCCGATCTTTGATTATATTGTCCTCACCGCTGATCGTCGTAGGAGGTAAGAAGAAGAAACTGGACCGGGTTAAATCTTTGGTTTCCGGGGATCTAGGAGTTGATCGGGGGACTTTTTATTTTTTTCTCTTGAGTCTAGTACTGATAATGGAACATTGCAGAGACAATAACAGAAAATAAAAATAAAAAACAAACAAAAAAACAAAAAATCACCAGATCCATATGTTGCGTGTCTGCATTATCGGTTCTTGGAACAAAAAACCTATGAGTTGTTTTTGAAGGAGAAGGCTATCTTGAGTTTTTCCAGCCACAAATACCACAAAACAGAATATTAAACAACATCATCGCATGCGTTGATCCATCGTCAACATAGTGAGAATTCTGCAAATCAAAAATCACCATTATTATCAACTGAAAAACTGAGAAATAAAAAAGCAAAACCCTAGCAAAACACAAACAAACGGAAAAAAATAAAAACAACACGACAATGGTGACGTTTTGTCTTTGTTGTGCTTTATATGTATATATAAGAGCATCCAAGCCCAGAATTTCCAAAAAAAAATGTCTCGGTTTAGGAAAAAAATCATCCTAATTAGTATAATATTACTCAAGGATCTAAGAATATCAAGAATTTATTATTTTTGGCTAGTATTTACTTATCGGAGTTTTCATTTTTACTAATTCGTTATTATCTCCTATTTTAGAGAAATCTCCCATTTAAAGATTTGTTTTCCAATTTTATAAGATTTTTAATTATACCAAACATCTATACTTACTTTGAATACATTATTTTTTGGAGGATCACGATATTAAGTCTTTAATTATGATATTTTTGTCCAAAATAAAATAAAATGAGCAAGTAGAAATAGAAAAATATAGTAAAATATGGAATGATAATTAAAAAAAAAGAAACTAATCCTAGTTTATTGCACTTTTCTGTAAATTTTATCTTTCTTCTCCAAATTTTGCATAATTTTTTTTTAATCATTACTTTCTACTAATAATTTTGTATATGGGTACTCCAGATTACTCCTCCTAATGATGTTGTATTATTTGTATTTGTACTGGATTAACAGACCCTTCAGTAAACCCTCGAAAGGGGATTTCTCGATTCATGTAATCAGGTAATGTCAATATAAATTTTGTATTTTCTTTTAATACCAGCTGAAAGTGTAATTGCAAGCATTTTCTTTTACCCGTAGTTTGGAGTTGTAATTAGACAGATTTTATTACAAAAACTGTAAATGGACATTGGACATTAATTATTATTTTTAATTCATATGATTGATCTAATTTTATGATGATATCATGATGCACGTTTTATTTAATTTTATCATGATGAAATTGTTTTTTTTTTTTGGTAATGTTGAAGTTGTTTATATTTGTTTTGTTATGTTTTCTAGATTAATAAGATTTATTAATTTTAGGTAATTATTTTTTAAAAATGTGATTGGTTAAATAATATTACGTGGGCCCAAAAAATTCTCTTGAAATTCTATTGGCTGAAATTAAGAATGGTGGGCCCAGAATCAACCAGAAGCTCCGATTAACCACGTCGCTCGAAAAAACTCTATTTTTATATAGAGAATTATAGCGATGTGTAACTATTTGTCCTTTCACAATAGGAGTAGCTGGTAAGTGATTATTTAGTTGGGAAGTGACTCCCCAGAGAGACCTCGATCGATGTTGCACATTTTTGATGAATCATACGAGTTTGTAGACATAGGCTTCGAGTCTTTTCACTCTCCATTTTGAGTCCACACGGTGGCTCGTGGTGTTGTGAGCGTATGACCCCATGAAGTTCACGAGGCTGCCACAAGTGAGGTGTTGGCATGTCATCGTAATCATGGTGTATGATGTTCCATGTGGGGCCACATACTATTCACTAATGGACAATCTTTTTGTTTCTCTTTTCCCTTTTGGATTTTTGTTGGCGAGTAAATAAACTAAAATAAACTAGTAAGTGGAAGGGTGAATCAAATCCAAAACTAGACTTTCACTTATTGTTTCCTCTTGTCTCTTTTGGTGTCAACAGATTCTTTACCTAAGAGGCTGAGAGCTAGACGAACTCTGATTACGAACCCTAAACCGTTTCTCCTATTGCTGGACTTCTTCAATCCACAAATACGATTATACGGATTCTTACAGAACACATTTAACTTGGTCTCCGTGTTAAACAGTTGAAGTAAATAGAACCGACTCCGTCCAATATTCATTACTATTAAGCTTCTATATGTGCACAAGACAAAACTCGTCTATATTCATACACGGTCTAGTGTTCCAGTTCAACAATCCACACATATCAAGTACATACAAAAATACATGCATGCAGCGGTACATTATAGTATTATACACTGTTTATACACAAATGCATTCAGTACAACCGTTAAACCAAACGGCGTTTGAGTTCTCTCTCTCTCTCTCTCTCGATTCAAAGATCTCTCTCTATTCTTCTTTTGCTGAATGAATGTCTGTCTTTTCTTCTTTAGTTGTACGAATCCTTAATTCATTTTCTTTCGTAGGCTTCATTAAACTTATGTCTGTTTTCTCATTTTCCCTCTCTCTCTTCATATAATTCTTTCGAGACATGATGATGATATGACCACACCCTCCAATAGTTAATTCTCATCTCTATATAAACTCTATCTCTTCCTATACAGATCATAATCCACAAGCATTCAACATAATCCAGAGAGATCATAGATAGAGAGATATGACTAGTAAGACTCCATTCAGGATGAGGTCTTTCAAGAGAGTTACAGAAGCATTTGGTTACCATGAAAATACCAAGGCACGTCTTTTTGATAATGGCCGAGGAAGAAACGATAATTATCAGCATTCATCAACTACCACTGGTAATAACTCATCACCTGAGTTATCTGATCTTATTAATGCATTTATAGAGAGAAATGAGAATGAAGACGACGAGAATCATGACATAGGTGATTTTGAAGAAGTAGCTGAAAGTTACTCGTCCGTGGAAATGCTAAAGAACTTGTTTGGTCAGAAAGAAGCCGATGGTCCCATTAAGCAAAAGATTCTTCAAGTAGCAGAAGAAGTTTTTAACGAAACAACTTATGCAGATGGTTATCATCGTCAACAAGGTTTATTTAAACGTAGTTTAGTGACTAGATTGCGCGAAAAAGGTTTCGATTCAGGTATTGTTCTTAACATTATACTTTTATTTACTAATTAAGGTTGATCGTCTTGCTCATTTTCTATCCTGCCTATAGTTTAATGATTCTACATTTGGTTCCCAGAAGCCACCACTTCCATATCCTCGTAGCGGACTTGGTAAGGGATGGTTTCTCTATTACACTTGGCCCTTTTTGAGTCAAAAAAAAAAAAAAAAAATCCTCATAGCGGTTTCGTAAAAGAACTTGGTGAAAAATCTGTAGTATAAACAATGTTAAATTTTTCTGATGAAAATAGTTCAAGCATTTAAATTTCATTAAAATTAGACCCCATTCCCAACAAGAATAATTATCCTAGCTAGTGCCAAAATAGTAAAAGAGATTTAACAGTACAAACTTTTCCGATAACAATGTTTTAAGTAATTCTTGAATTTCAAAAATTATTTTTTGCCTTTCCAATGACCTCAAACAAAAAAAAAGAAGAAGAAGAAGATTGCTTAAGATAAGATTTTTAGAAAGAAAGCAAAAAAACTATCGGGTGGTCAGTGGTGGTATACGGATGCGACATGTTGATCAGATTCATGATTCTCTTTAAAATTTTGATTAATTTGGATCCAATGTGCAGCCTTAAAAACGTTGATTCTTTAACATAAATTGTACGAACGTAAGTAAACATAATTCTTAATGACGGTATAAATTTTTAGTATATGGGCATTAAGTAGAAAAAGAAAAAGAATACCATTTTACTGAAAAAAGTAAATCAGAGAAACTTTTCGCTTGTTTTTCCTCTTTAAGGTTAAGAAACTTAAAGAAAGATGAGTACGTACCACCTACCCTACACCTAGTCATTCATCCCATGCAGTCTTACGTACCGCCATCATGCAGCAGCGTATGTTAGCTCCATCTCTTTCTTTCTTTTTTTTCTTTCTTCTTTATACCAGTGCGTGATGTAGTATTGTACTGTACTGGCAATTCTTTACTAGCATTTGAAATCAAATTTTAAAAATAAAACATTTCATAAATTTATCGACATAAATGTGGCCCATGCGCGCCCTTACAATGATTCATCTGACTCGAAGAAGTCATAGGTTCGGATCCCCATAAAAATATTCGCATTCGCTTTACCGTTCGTGAGACGGCCAGGAGTTTGCTAAATGATCGAACATGTATGCAGTGTTGCTGTCGTCAATTTATGTTCTCTTTCTTGTTTTCAGGTCTCTGCAAAACCCACTGGGAGAAAATGACTAGGTTTCCAGCGGGTGAATATGAATATGACGATGTTATCGTTGGCGATACTCGTTATATTATAGAAGTAGGATTAGCTGGAGAATTTACCATAGCTCGGCCAACAAACAAGTATTTATCATTATTAGCCGAGTTTCCACAAATTTTTGTTGGTAACCAGGAGGAGCTTAAACAGGTGGTGATGATAATGAGTGAAGCTGCTAAAGAGTCCTTGAAGAGTAACGATATGCCTATGCCACCATGGAGAAGAATCGAGTACATGGAAGCTAAATGGTTTAGCTCTTACAAAAGAGTTTCCAACAGTAACATGATATTAGAGAAAAGTGATTCTAAGCCAGTGGCCAAGGTCGTGCCTACAGCGGTATACCATCACTACTGCAGAATCGAGGTTACAAGGGAAGTAGGATTGAGTGTTGGGAAATTGGCGCAAGCTCTCAGCAACGGAGTTAACATTGGCAATGGCATGTAACAGCAGGTGTAGCTTAATTTTATTAGGAAGGAAAAAGAGAATAACTGTGACGTTTAGTTCCACCCATATTTCCCTTTTCTTGTGATTCTGGGATTGTATGGACGTGACCTACAACCAGCTGATGTATCAATTCTAAATCTAATCTATCAAAATTATGTCGATGTTCATCTAAATTTAGCAAAGAACAGAGGATGCAAAAATAGAGTGCAAAACTTCTAGATAATTTTCAACTTTGTGATGTCTGTTGATAAATCAATCGACTGGAAATTAAATAAATCATGTGGGTGTGTTAGGCAGCACACATGGGTTAAGATTGGCTGAAGGACACATCACAAGCTGAGTTATCAGGGTAATGGCACCACTTACTGTTGGTAATTTTTAGAAATGAAAATGAAAAATGGAAAGCACTTGAAACCGATTTCAATTTTCAAAGAACATCAATTGAGTGAAGTGCATAATAGATTTAGGTTGATTTCCATCAATAAAGATAGTGGTTCTGAACTAGTCTATTTTAAGAAAAAAAATTATGGTGTTTCTGATCACAGAAGGAAAGATTGGTATCATGCTTTTATTTGTAGTAAGTTGCAACTTTTTTCTACAAGATTATGATGGTGAAAATATGAATGATGATTTAGAACACTAGCCATCAGAATAGGCAAGTACCCTACAACTCTCATTGCATTCCATGACTAAAGAACCACCTAGCTCATACAAAACTTGGTACCATAGACCATTATTTCCTTTGGAAAGAAAATGCAAATTTCAAAAGTAAAAAAAGAAGAGGGGATAAGATGGCACCAGTAAGAGTTGCTAAGAGGAATCATCACAACGCTACTAGAATAGATTCCTTCTCAACGCACTACATACTCAATTGTGGCATGGTCTCGTAACCATTCGAGTACCTTAGATCCCTCGAGTATTTCTTGCACCTACATAATTTTGATCAGTAAATACGACTAAAAACCAAATTTGATGTCATTTTATGCTAAAGATGATTTACAATATTGCTTATCATGATAGTTTGAAGGAACGGTTGTTGTTAGTCACACTTGCTGCCAATTAATATTTTCTATCTTAAGTAGCGACGGCGACTAGTAATAGCAGCATATGAAACTTGGACAGAATGAAAGTAGAGACTAACCTGATCCTTTACACGCTCCTCATCGTACTCTTGATTATTGCGTTTGAATTCATCAATGGAATTCTCAACCTCTTTTACTAGATCTTCTGTAGAGAACTGCAACATATCCAGCTTTCAGCAAAATGTAACCAACTTAAAGAACATACACCATAATCAAGTGTTTTTGCTTGGAATTTCATGAGCTTTTCTCAAAAATCATATGCATATGGCAGGTTCTTTTTCAGCACTTTAAGTTAACGACCCTTCATTAGATATGATATATTTTCAGCAAAGTGGGTCTATAACTATGAGTCTATTGATTGGATGGTTAGAACCTTTATAGATACTAGGGAGATCTGATGGCCACTTGCGAACTTGCATCATCTTGAATGGTACACCATAGAGAATAAACACAAGTGGTGGGATGTTATCCAAATTCATGTATACTATAAACTGCAGAAAGGAGAAAGAAATAATTGGAGGACTTTATTATCAGGAGAGATCTACCTGTAGATTTTCACGCTTAAATATATCGCCTACTGCAAGACTCTGTTTCACCATACTTGTAATGTTTTCCCTCTCGTATTCTAGGTATTCCTTCACTGCTTGTGGGCTTGAAAGATTAGCCAGCTGCTGTTCATCTAGTTTCATCTTTGCCTGTAGATATATCTTACTAGAATCAGATGAGAAAATGCGATAAAAATCAAATGGCCTGTGGGTCTTTTTAAGTCATGTAACCTAAACCCATGTCAAGTTCATCCTGATCTCAGAGACATGATGAGCAATATCTGTCATGCATGCTACATAGACTATCCATATGGATGAGCCCCCTTGTGTCGGAAATTTATTACCGGCACCGCAGCCTGGGGCCCCAAATTGACACTTCAAGAGAAAATTGCTTCTTTATTTTCAGATTTTCACCTGTAACTCTAGAAGTTTAGCTCCATATAGCTGCCTGCCTTGTTCCTCAAACAAGGTTCGGGGAATATCAATTTGAATCATCTGAAAACAAGTAGAAACAAAATCATTATCTTACACATTTGCCAGATAAAAAATAGGAAAAAAGAAAAGCCTATTGCACATCTGAAAGCGGCCAATTAATAGGACAAAATAGGCCGCTTTCAATACATTTCTTTATCAATTAATGGATATCTTTCTTGCTTGTTTATATATAATTCCAGACTTGACGCATCTTTAGTTTGTGTTACCACAGACAGATTATGGACATGACATCCATACACATTTTCAACAATTAATTTGACTAAACTATGCAACCAATATTATAGAACCGTTAAATCACCTTGCATAGCTGATCAAGAATTGCATTGTCTGTTGCTTGTTCCTTAGCTATTTGTTCTATTTCTTTACATCTCTCCAATATCAATTCTCTTACCTGTAGATTTCATCCGTGAAGAGTTTCAAGCCAAGGAAGAGGCTGAATTTAAGAACTTATCTTCAGTGAATGAGCCAACAGAGCGAGAGGATACCTCAGTCAAGGTCGTGCAGCCAGAAAGAAGCTTTTCAGAGAGAGAATCATCCAGTGCCGGTAACTCTCTATAGAATAGTTCTTTGCATATGACCTATAAAAGAAAGAAAAGTTCAGCAATATGGTAACTGTAACTTACGTTTTAGTCACGATTGGTAATTAAAGAGAGCAATGACAACTTAGTCCCTTTCCCATTAGGTAGCAAGAAACTCACAGTATATTGAGCAACAACACCTCGTAGATTTTCTTGTCTCCATGAGTCTGGAAACGCAAGTGAGAATGTTTTGGTTTCTCCTCCTTTAATACCAATTATTGAATCAAGGAATCCAGGAGGAAGGTTGTCAGCTTCTTCTGTATCCAATTGAAAACCTGCAAAAGCAAATGTTATGAGAATAACTTGGGAGGTAAGTCCAGTCATTGAGAAACAACCACATCTTTGTTGACGATAAAACAAACCTTTACTCTCTGCAGATGGAATTTTTTCACCCTCGGAATCATCTTCCGTAGCTTTTACAGTGGATATATCCAAAACTGCAACATCACCAACCTATGGAAGGAAGTGGAAAAATCACAATTTTGAAAGATCTACTAGAAACACAAAATCAACGTCTTGAGTGTTTAATGTATAAATTTATGATAATTTCAATTTGATAATTCATAACAATTTCCACTTATTTGATAGGTAAGTGAATCATTCCTACAACAAAAAAGGTAACTCCACTCTTTCTCAAATATACTGTTTTTAACCACTATTATTCTCAGCATATCGAGTTTTTCCAACAGTTTTAGCTTATGTTGAATTAAGAACTCATACCAGATGTTATTTCCAACAACTTACCTGTAGGCCTCTGTCAGTCACAATTCGCAGTATGCCAAGAGCCTTATGACGTCTCTTTATCTCAGCCTCACAAGCCGTTTGAGCATCGATCTCTTGGTCTATCTCAACAACTATTTTCAAATTCTTATATCCATCCTCAGGAATCCATTTAGCCGCAGGTGCCACATCAACCACACAGTCGTATCTGGTCCACCAGTCAAAAAATGAGATTGCAAAGGGTAGCTACAACAACCAAAAAATTGTTCTTTCTACCATGCTACTTTAATTATATAAGTAGGGTGTTTTTGGTTTGAGACTGTATACAAAACTACACGAAGCCTACAGTGCTATCTTGCCAAAAGTAACTCGAAAAATCTAACTTCTGACAAACCTCAAATAACCGTGTGGGAAGTTAAATGATTCATCCATCTCTGAAAATTTAGTAATAATTCGAACAGAATCTTTTAAGGCCCTTCCTTTTACCTGCATAGGTAAATCCAAATACTCTCCAATTATTATGCTAAAAGCACACATTGAAAATATGAAGCCAGTTATTATGCAAAGGTTACCACTATAAGGAAAATAACTAGTTGCAAACAAGACATCAGTATATTCAGAATTCAGACTGAGAAGTATAAATCAAGGGTTTCTTTGTGTGGTTGTTAAATTGATAAAGTATCAGTTCATTATCAACATACCGAATCCATAGCATGTGAAAGTGTCCTCTTTAGAATTGCTTCAATCGTAGCCTTTCGAACAAATGATTTACCATGATAACTCACAAGTATATTTTCTGGGACTTTTTGTCCCGGACGAAAACCAGGGACCTGCACAAATCAACCATATTATTCCTTTCATTTTTCAGTCAGAAAACTCATAAAAGAAAACAGTTAACCGACAACGAAACAAATCAAAACATATTATGTGTCACCAAACCTCGGTGAGCTACGAGCTCGACTCATTATATACCGAACATCATTCTTTTGCGTACAGAAAGCGGAAGTGAGGTAACATTGAGCCAGTTTCTTAAAGGCTTTTCCCATCAAAATTTTCGAACTTTGATATCCAGGAACAAACAACTTTGTAAGAACTGCAAAGGGTTCAGATGCAAGTGTCCAACAGTTAAGTTGGTCAACCGATTGGTGGTTGTACTAAATTACGGGGTTTGAATCCCACTTGCCATTGGGGGGTTGGGATGTTTTTTGGCCTAGCTGCCTGGCCTTTGTAGATAGCGAACAACTCAAATTTACAGCCAAAACCACTATCACAGTTGACACACAATCTTACACCTTGATTATAGAATCATTTATTGTGTACTGTGTATAGATTAATCAAAACCAACAACTCATTCTAGTAAAAACCACCACTATAGTCTGGGTTTACTTAGTGATGTTACTAACAAGATAAAAGTTCACGACTACTAATAAATGTTATCACAACTTCTGGTGGTCTACAGTAATCATGTATATAAGCTTATATTATAGTAAAACTAAAAACAGCACCTTAGCTATCTTGGTCATTTCAGCGAGAACCTTGTTATAGCAATCTTCACAAACAGCTGGAGGAACACTCACACTTAACCGAACCTACAGTAAACACCACAAACTAATCAAATCAAAAGTTTAAAACACAATGCAGTGAAATTCAAAAACCTATCATATAAAATTGAGTTAGAATTAGAACAAATTTAGGTACTGGGCAGAACAGTTACAACTCACTTTAGAATCAGGTTCTTCGACTTCAGTAACTTCAATATCAGCTGGTAATTTATCATTTTCAGAGTTTGCAGACGCGGGAGTAGTAGTAGAGACAACGGGTTGACTAGAGAATCCACGAGTTGCTGATTGTTGAAAGATAAGTTGGCGGGAATTTGAAGTAGTTAGTTTAGGGAAATTTGTGGTGTAATTTGATTGCAGAAGAAGAAGAGGGTTTGAGATATGACTGTTTGAAGTTCTTCGTGAGATGGGGAAATTGTGAGAAAGATAGGGTTTACAATTGAGTGCTGTGGAACTCATGAGTTCCATTCTTCTTTCTCTTCTTCTTTTCTTACAACTCTGGATAACAATCTTTGTTTTCAGGAACTGCTAAGATAATAGTAATAGTACTGTGGTGTCGATGAAATGATATCCGCACCCAAATAATAGAAAAAAGACAAAACTACCCCTGCACCCAAAGTGTCACCCAAATACTATAATCTTATTTTAGGTGAGATAAAATAGGATGAAGTGAGATAAAATATGATAAAGTGAGATAAAATAGGATAAATGGAGTAAAAAAGTAGTAAAATATTTGTTGGGAGTTAGGAATTGCAGTGGGCGTTGGAGGAAGTGACGCGGGCGTTGGAGGAAGTGACGCCGGCGTTTTTTCTTCAAATGCGCGTTGCAGCCAAGACCGCGCGTCCTTCACTCAAGCGCGCGCCTGATGTTCTGACTCAATGTTCAAACCATCAGATTTGTTCATTTGAACATCCATTTTTTATGTTTGTTCATTCCATAGTGGGATCAAAATGAACAAACTCTAAGTTTGTTCATCCCATAAGAACTGCTCTTAGTCCTTTCCAAGTGGATTAATTTGATACCAACCAAGTGGATTAATTTGCTAACCAGCAAGGAAAAGTTGTAGAAATAAAGATGTCTAGTTTGCTGGAAATTTGCCTCAAATTCTCAAAAAATCCTAATGAGGTGTGTGGATTGTTTCTCTACCCATTGCAATTCACATGTATTGTTTGAGCCAAACCCCAATGTCCGAAATGGCTTCCTAGTTCCTTCCCATCACCCTTCCGCTTAGTAAATTTCCTAGTTCCTTCCCATCACCCTCCCGTTTAGTAGTTTACGTTCATCATGTGGTAAATTGTGCTACAATTTTCTCACTAAAATGGAGATTTAGCAGCCATTCTTTTTCAAACTTAACACTCATAAATTGTTAACAATGTTCATATACAATGCTTTATGCTTACAATCTCATTTCAGTATATCCTCGTTACAATAATGTCCAAGTGAACTTAATACCACAAGGAAGAAAAATACACTTTTACAGTTGATTTCAACTGCCAATTTCAGCATTTCTTTGTTTTTCATTCACTTTTTGAATCTCCCTATCTTTATCTAAACAGGCATATACATGCTATACACATACAATTAAATATGTAGTTGTTTTCCTCTCTTTAAAGGGACGGATATGTAGTTGTGGTCGCTATTATCTGATAACTCTTCACGGGAGACTAATGAGCAATGCACATCTCTAATGAGGACTTAACAAGCCACAATAGACCAGGCTATTATCTGATAACTCTTCACGGGAGACTAGTGAGCAATGCACATCTCTAATGAGGACTTAACAAGCCACAATAGACCAGGATCGTTCCTCTTCAACACCACATACGTTTCCACTCTCCCTATTTCGTCAGGTACAGTATCTTCATTGAACCCAACCAGAAAGAGTACTTCCATTGCAGCTGTTCACAATTTAACAAAAAAGTGATCAATATCTAGTTCAATTGTAACAATAAAATTGACGAAAGAAAGGAGAACTGACAAACCTTTATAGTTGGCCACGTTCTTCTGGAATAAGGGATTACCCTGCAATTAAAATCAAATGATAGATAAAATTAAAAATTACACGTCAGAATCGGAAGGGGCTTGGATAATGAGTTTAATAATCTAAGGTTCAAATGTAAGAACAAAGGGATCGATTAGAAATACCTTTCGCAATCTTCTGAACTTCAGCTCATCAGGGTGCTCAATGACGTTTCTATCCAAGCAAATAAGAGTCAGATAAGTATTAGTACTACTCTTCAATGTGATGACCAACTGACCGTAAAGCAAAGAGAACCAGTGTACTTACTTGATGATCTTGAAAAGAGTTTGAAGGACAAAAGCAGCCTCCGAGCCAACCTCATACCTTAGCATGTCGATGGCCTTCTGAAGACGGTTACAAACAACAGCTACTGGGTCTTGGATTCTCTGTAATGCTCCATCATCTGGATCAGGTTCATCAGCTGCTGTACTGGAAGTTGCATGTTTTCTCTCATCTTTTCCACTGGTATCAGCCTCATCTCTATCAACTTCATTGCCCAGGGAATCATCACGATCAGGTTTCTCCCTGCTCATCCCTGCCTTGATGGTATCTACCCCAGATCCCATTGCTTCAGAATCATCAGGATCAGGTTCCATTGTATTCTTACATGCCAAAGTGGGAGATTCTATTTCAGATTCACCAGGAATGGATTCCTGGCACACCTCCCTCAAGTGGAATTCATTGTCTTCAGATTCAGCTTCCATAGAATCATCAGGGTCTGGTTCCGCGACAACGTCATTCTTTAAAGCAACATCGCTTGCCATAGAATCAATTCTTTCACTATTTCTTAATTGAGGACCATAGTTTGCCACTTCAGCACAATCATCTGGATCAGGTTCACATGTAATTCCCTTTCCATTGGTGCTCGAAGTATGTTCGATCTCCATTGCGGTTTCACCTCTAGAATCACTATAATCAAGTTCTAGTGTTCTTTGATCATCAAAATTAGAGTGCCCATGCCCTTCAATTTCAGAATCATCAGGATCAGGTTCCTCACGTACTTCCGATACACCCAAACTATTGGCAGAGACATTTACTAAACGGCGATAAGCAGCAGCAACGGAAGATGCACGAGCAGATGATAACAGCTCTGATGTTTCCCCACCAAGCTTATGAGAAATGCTATTGGACGTTCCATCATAGTCGTCTTCAATATCTTCGTAATACTCCAAACACCCACGTCCATTCAGAGTGTTGCTTCTTGATCTTGTCCAATCTAAACTAACAGCTTCTTCATTGAGCTTCCCAGTTCAAGCAACATAAGAAAATTTAGTCGAAAGCAACTCAATCCAGTTTATTTACTTCGAAAGTATAGAATACATCAAAATTACCTGTTTATCTAAGGCATAGAAGTTAGCGTCATGTTCGGAGTGCAACATGTGAGCCTGAAATGACAAACTAATTAGAAAAGCTCATCGGTTTTTTTACTTTTCACTAATGCAAAGTTAGCTAAAGATGTCGGGTTAGGAAAACCAAGTTCCTGTTAATTGACTTCAGAAACCAATTTCCTTCCACAATACAAATTTCATGGAAATATGGCGATTTCGTTAGGTGTTTTGCATTTAGCAAGGATGTGGTGTAAGCGCGAACTACAGGATAAAAAAAAATTGTTTGAATTAGTACTTACAAGTTCATGCAACAGAGTTTTCTTTATGCTCTCATATTTGCGGAAACCCTTCAAGTCATCAGTTCTAAGGCGCAGAGATATTTCCTCACCTTGATTCTGTGAAACCAGTAGAAGTATACTAAGTTAATTTCCAGCATAACAGCAGTGCTTTCAACACCAACTTAACTAGATTGGTACCTTGTTAAAACCAAGAAGGCACTTTGGACTGATGCCAACATATCCCACAGGTGCCAACTCTGTCATAATCCCTACACGCCAACGATGCTTTACAGGTACAAAAAACAACAAAAAGTAAATCAGAAACATTGAGAAGAACAGACTAAAGAGAGAAAAGAGCTTGAGTACAAGCTAGAGTTTAACAATGTCTTTATACCTTGTTCATGATGGCTACAATTCCTGGATCAGCAGCCAGCCTATGCATCCTTTTCAAAGCCTCGGATGCAGGTGGGTTCAACTGTTGAATAATGAAACAACAGGATAAATAACTACAAGTTAAATTGAAGCAACATACCATGTTCAGGATTTGGAAGAAACAAAAAACTGCTATCAATTCAACTAACCTCTATTCCTGGAATTTGTAGTGTCCGGAAATCACAAAAAATGTAATTGCCTTGTGGAAGTTTCAACTTGGTGTGGCTTCTATATGACATTCTCTCCCTCAACCTTTTTTCCTCTTCATCAAATCCTGCTATTCTTAAGTCAGCTTTTGTACCAATTTGTGAAACCTCTTCAATTTCATTTTCAAATACTCCCATCATTCTAATAGACTTTCCCTGAAAAGCAGACACGAAACCCCATCGCCTTTAGTGATAAGTTGTGCCAACATTTTTACAATAAACCACAAATACCATACCTCGAGAATGGAAGAATCTTGCAATCTTAAACTTGAGTGTTCTTCGGAGAAAGGCATTAACAGACTTGAAGTTTTATTGGAAGATTTAGGTACAAGTAACCGCATAGTATCAGATTTAACATTAGTCAATTCCTGTAACTTTTGTCCAAACTCTTTCAGGGTATCCTTTGGGTTCACTTCCACACACAATTTCTTCCCCCTCCAGACAACAAAAATATCAACCATATGTTCGTTCTCCATGTTTACCTACAAAAAAAAAAGTAAGATTGATTACTCAGCGTAATGACAGCTTTGGAGAATGGGGGCGGATCATTTATGCACATCCTCGTAAAGTTACATCAAGTAAAATTACACCTTTAGAAGAAGAATTTGCATTAGCTAATACATCAAACGACCTCTAAAATTGCCTATCTGGAACCAAATCACTACATTTTTATTTACAGATAGTTCCGCAGATTAAGTTCCAATAGCAATAGGCAGCTCAACAAGAAATGGGGATATTGAAGTTTCGGGGGATTTGGTGTACGAAACAATTTGGTCATTAAAACCAGGAAACCAGAGAATTCAATTTCTGAATGAAATCCAACAATTATCATATGGATTATTCAACCAACATACAAACTACAAAATCAAAAGTACAAGAAATATGGTAATGAAATTATAGGTAGGTTTTTCTACATAATTTATAAGAATTTTGAGATTGAGATATTTTTTAGATTTTACCTTCAGCTGAAACAATTCACAGGGTTTGTAGACGGTGATGATGATGATTAAAAGTTTGCACTGGAAATCGGGTGACACCAAAGTTTAATAAACGAGAGAATTCGTCGGTGGGAGATTTTATTGAAGGGAGAAACTTCTCGAATAGGCGCAACTTAAGAAGGTATAGAAGTGGTATGCTAAAGTGGACCAAGAGGTATACCTTAAACTTAAGTTGTGATCTCCAGATGACGTAGGTGCTTGCGTCAAAAATAACTTTGGAATTTAACGAAAGTCTTCCCAATAACTTTGGAATTTAACGAAAGACACCTATAAGATATTAGTACCCGTAAAATGGGAAACTTTTTTTCTAGCCCAATCTCGTTTTTTTCTATATTAAAAATTCACCGATAAGATTACATATATGGAAAACCCATAATTAGTGGTGGGAATGTTATAAATACCCTTACTCCTAGTGACCTTCATAAATACCCTCAATCAACCATAAGTATACCCCTGTATTCTAAAACGGAACTCCAGTTTTCTCATTAATACCGAATTACCCTCATGTGCTAATAGATCTGAAAGTTTCAATTGCCAAACAAAAATCCGAGAGAGAGATAAATTTTTTGACTTTAAGTTTTCCGTCTCTTCTCTTTCTTCCTGTTTCACCCATCGCCGCCGCCTCCATTACCACTACCGTTTCTCCACCGCTTGTTTTCTTGTTATAATATGAGAAATCAGAGAGACTCAGAGAGATATCTTCGTTGAAGAACCGACGACAACAACATAAATTGATAATTCATCATCTTCTTTTTCTTCCCGTTTTATCACTGAATTTTTCAATATCAGATTCAGATTATCCAGAGAAATCGATTTTAGATTTTATTTTTCACGTAATTTTCGATATGATGATTTTAATTCCTTTTTCAAGATTACTTTATCCATTTCTAAAACATGTATGATTTAGTTTTGTTTTGGGTTTTGATTTTTGATTGTGGTGTATGTTGTAGATGTTAATCGCATTTTTGTTAATTTTTGATGTTCATGAATGTGCTGGAATTCGAAATGGATCTGTTGTTGTTGTCCATTACAAGTTTTTGTTTCACACACTTCAAATTGAACCGGTGGTTTTGAAGTTAGTAGGGGTGGTCTTTGTTGAATTTGGTGGTTGTAGTTGGAGTTGTTCTGTAGTCGGTGGTGTTCGACAAAATCAACATTGTCGATACAAGCACCGTATAAAACTGCCACGCGAAGCACTCCTTTGTATTAAATTATGTTATTTGCGAGTTGCACTTCAGAAAATAAAGCATCAGCCAGCAGCAATGCAATGCAGTGCATGATATGTCGGCCACTAAACTAATTATAAGTACTCTTTATCTCTACTAGTAAGGCCACATGTGCGATGCACATGCTTGAATTGGATTCTTTTAACAGCACCAAATTTGATAATAATGGGAAAAAAAATCTTAAAATAAAAAATTAATATCCTTGTTTATACTCATTACATAGATAATTTAAAGAGCTTTCCAAATATATTAATTTTGCAAAAATCCGATGTGTATTTTTAAAGATATCTAAGTTTTAATTTTTTTGATCTATTTTTAAAACAATGGCATTCCTGTAAATATACAAATATTAACTAAAAAGCTTAGTTAATGGGGCATTATTGTCATGTGAAAAAGCTTCACCAAAAAGGGTCTTTTCTTTATTATAGTAAGATATAAAGCTGATTCATTCACTTGAATCTCTAAACTTATCCACTGTGCTTTATACTAATTCAGAAAATACTCTTAGTTTGAATACCATAATGGCTAAGCTATTTTGTACTTCTCCCACTTTCGTTGCTGCTCTTGTCTTGCTGTTGATTAGTGTATCCGTTTCTTCTAGCACGTATACATATGTGTTTTCCCCCCCTTTTATATGCATTTGGTTATATTAGGTAGAAATTAAGATTATTGTATACATATGCGACTTTTGATTTTCATTTTATGCTGAATTTGTGGTGCAATGGTAGCACAACTGACTCCAGTTCAGAATACGATTCACGTCAGGTTCACTGATTTTAGTACATCAATTTTTGGGATCAACTTTGGTTGTTGATACCTTATTTTGGGATCAACTTTGGTTGTTGATACCATAAATAATCGATATTTTACGAATTTTTGATTTTTGGGATCAACATTGGTTGTTGACACGGATATTAGGCCAACTTTGGTTGTTGATACCATTTTCTGGGATCAACTTTGGTTGTTGATACCATAAACTCTGAACATTTTCTGAATTTTTAATTTTGCGGATCAACTTCTGTTGTTGACATTATATTATTTATTTATTTTATTTTTTGTTTTTTGTTTTGGAGATCAACTTCGGTTGTTGACATCATATTTTATTTATTTTTTTGGTTTTTGCATTTGGGATCAACTTCGGTTGTCGACACTATATTATAGTGCCAACTTCGGTTGTCGACACTATATTATTATTATTATTATTTTATTTTATCTTGATTTATTTTTTTTTGGATCAAGTTCGGTTGTTGATATCATATTTTGGGGATCAACTTCGGTTGTTGACACCATATTATTTTTTATTTATTTTCTGATTTTTTTTTTTTTTGGATCAACTTCGGTTGTTGACACCACGGGCGGTGGTGGTGGACTAGCGGCGGCGGCAGTGGTGGTGGTGATGGTGGCGGTGTGGACTGGTGGCGGTGGTGGACTGATGGTGGTGGATTGGTGGCGGCGGTGGCGGTGGATTGGCGGTGGCGGTGGAGGTGGTGGTGGTGGTGGTGGTGGAGTTGGAGGTGGCGGTGGTAGACCGATGGTGAAGTGCTGGTGGTGAAATGAGAGAAATATTTTTTTTTGAATGAAAAGAAATGTTTGTGTGATAAAATAAGAAAAAATTATATAATAAAGGGTATTAATGTAAACCATCTTTAAATGGATAAGGTGGAGGGTATATTTATTGTCTAGTAGGGGTATATTTGTTGGTCATGAAAACTAGGGTTATATAATTAATGTACCCTAATTAGTTATAACAAGAATTCTTTACAAAAGTAACCTTCTATTTAATTAAGAAAATTAGTTTAATTAATAATAAAAAAAAAAGATAAATCATAATCCGTCAAACAACTCCCTAAAATACCTCCTTAAAATATTTTAGGTTTGGTAAAATTCTTCTCAAACAATAATTCCTAAAATAACTCCATAAAATGTGCGAGATTTAGTGTAAATTTATCCGTGAGATAACTTTCTAAAATATATGAGATTTTTTTGGAAATTCGGTTTAGTTTTTAGTTTATGAAAATTCCGTTTTCTAAAATTCGTGAACATTCCAATTTTCACTGATTTTCTATTTTTCACGTGTGCAACTTTTGTGAAAATTTCAATTTTCCCGTGATTAGTGTTGTGAAAATTCTAGTTTTCATAAAATGTCAGGTGTAATCGAGGAACTTTTTAATTTTCACATAGGAGAGATCCAGGAAAATTCTTGTTTTCACCCGTAATAAGCATCACTATATTGTTGAAAAAGAATCGCACGATTGTTGAAAACTTTAGTTATAATCATTTGTAAAAATAATTTACACGAGTTCATTTCTAGTAGTCATACACACAAAAGAATTAGCCGCACCAGGAGTTCTGTTTTGAATTAATGAAGATATACAACTTACTTCTACTTCCACATGTAGACTTAACAGAGTAAGTGAAAACTTATGCATCTTTAACAAAGCTAATTGCACACTCATAATCAACGTCAAGAACGCTAAATTGTTGAGTGGAAGCCTTAAAAGTGGAAAGTTGGAGATCAAGACCTCATCTTGTTACTCTCAGTCACAGCATAAGCTAATATATACACGAGCAAATAAAGAAAACCATAAGAAAACTCTTTGAGAAAGAGGTGCATTAAAAGTCTTTTAAAGAGAGACGCACTGAAAGTCTTTTAGAGAGAGTGAAACATTGTTTAGATCCAAAAAATTAGGGCCATAAAATTCGTTAGACAATGCCAATAAAACGTCTCCCCCATATTTCGTTCCTATCAATTATCAATTGACTGATTTTTTTTTTTTCGAATTTTTTAAAACGAATGGAAAAAGGTTAATATAGTCATGTTAAAATATGAAAATATTAATCCATCCAGATGTTGTTATTCTTAGCCGTAGATCTTAAAATTTTGGGCTACATATATATACTATCTTAATGATGGGTTTATAAAAGAGAGAGGAACCAAAATTGGGATCCTCAGAAATTTCCACCCGTAAAATTTATCAATTTATCGCGATATTAAATAATTACATAATCGCGATATTAAATAATCACATAAATTAGTAATTATTAAATTATGTATTTATTAGTTTATTAAAATATTATTTAATTCTAAAAAGAAAATAATCAACAAAATGAACCATGGTTCAAAAAAAAAAAAAAAAAAAAAAAATACACCTTATTCGATGCGTATTCGTCATTGTAAGATTCGTTCAATGGATGATCTTTGTATCAAGGAATCCAAGTGAAGCGTTAGATAATAAAGGAACTAGAAAATTGCAAAATTCAATCGATGGATTGAATTAGTGGAATGGATATTGAATTTTTTTTAACTGCTCTCAAAGGAATATTATTTTTTGATTTGTTGACTGAAAAAGAAATAATGGAGAGTGTCATGAAAAAAAGACGAAAGTGATGATGTGGAAGTCGAAGATGAAAGTGTAGTTACATAGCCACCTTCCCGTCCGTAAAGAAGCTATCAAAGATGCAAAGATATTGAACAGGCTTTTATTGTATCAGGAAACGACAACACCAAAAACTCTTCTAATGTTAAAAAAAATCCAAGATGAAATTCAATGTGACATCAATTTTAAGAAAAACCAAGTCACAACTGAATCACTCTTTACCAAATTAGCATAAATGTAAAACTAAATTTATATAAATCAAAGAGTTATTAATTTATATATTTGAAGGGACTTGTAAAAACCTAAAAGAAAGTTAGTATTATTTTATAAATTTAGAGAATCATTAGTTTAACTAGTTGGTCCCGACTTAAGACGGGCAAAATTTATTAATTTATCGCGGATTAAATTATAAGAGTTCAAGTATGATCCGTTAAAATCAAGCTGATTTTCGTGGAGTTTGGTTTTTGTCGTATCACAAAATTGGTCAAAAAGACCAAAATCAATAATTCTGGGTCAGGTTTTGATCTTGTTTAAATTCAAAAATTAAAAGATCTTTGTTTAAATGGACAAAAATTTAAAAATAGGCGAGGATGGTTTTTCAAATATTTTTTCTTATTTTTATTTTTACAAGGATTGGTTTCATCCTTCTATTTTTTAAGTATAAGCGGGATGACTTCCATTTGAGCTAGTGTTTTAAAAATCATTTTCTCTTGTCATATTTGTCCGAGGACTTACCGAAAATCATTTCAGAAATCAACCAAAGCGGTTCAAAATTCTGGTTTTCCTTGTATGAGTATACAATAATAATTGAATGAAATTGTTCATATTCTCTCATCTTCAAAAGTTATCGAGAAGCTATGAATTTACGGGTAAAAGAAAAAAGTAAGCAGAACTTCTTAGCTATGTAATTTAGTCTCACGTGGGGAATTACTATTAAGTCTGCCGCAATGATCATACCCACATACGATCACATGGTACATAGAGGCCATGTGGTGTTTGATACAAAATCAGTAGGTGATGGACACCTATATGAGTTAAGACCAGCATATGGACCGTTTCTTATGGCCAGCAACTAAAGTAAATATCAATCTTCCTTTTGACGTGGGAACCTAGACAAGCGTCATGATTCAAACCCTGTTGTCGATTTAGCTATGATATAAATAGAAGAAAAAAAAATCTGAAAGAAGAAACCAGTCTTCGTTATAACTTGGACGCTCCCAAGACTCTATACCTATTATGATCAATTATAAGAATCATCCGGGATCTGTTTTATTTGTATTAAATGTATGTTAGTGCAACTTTGTGTTGCTTGTCCGTTACAATAGTTTTTAGTATGTACTTTTTCCTTTATAATCAAGCTTGGTAAAGGGGCGGTAGGAATTGGCAGAGGGGCGGCAAGTGAATAAGACAAAAAAGGTCATTACAAGTAAATTCAAGTGCCCCTTATCAATGAAAAATATGGAAATGACTAATTAGCCCTTATTGTTAATAATCAAGATTAGTAATGATAATCAAGATTAGTGTTGATAATTAATTTTCACTTATTATAACTCTAAAATCGATTTTTAGAGTTATAAAAAAAAAAAAAATTAGAGGAGAAGAAAAAGAAAACTAATGTGATATTTGTGAAACCCTAGATTTTGATTCACTCAACCAAAATGAGTGATTCGGTGACAGTATACTTCTAAATTAGTTCCCATTAGTTTTTTCTCGCTCAAAATTATCTAAAGTACATAACAAAATCAAAAATTTTGAATTTTCAGAAGAACTTACGGTTGCAATTTTGTTTGTTACCAGAGTTACGGTTCGTAAGTTATCGAATACCAACCGTAACTGGTTAAATTTGGGGAAGATCCAATCGTAAAACCAGTTACGGTTGGTAACTAAATGCTCGATACCAACCGTAACTAAGTTACGGTTGGTAACCAAATGCTCGATACCAACCGTAACTGAGATACGGTTGGTAAACTAAAATAGTTACCAACCGTAACTGAAGAAAATTCTCAGATATAAGAACATACGGTTGGTAATTGAACATACGGTTAGTTACCAAACTAAAATAGTTACCAACCGTATGTTCTTCAAAATCTCCAGTTACGGTTTGTAATTGAGTTATTACCAACCGTAACTCACATAAACCCAGAAATTTCAATTTCAATTTTCATACAAAACCCTAATTTTTGATACAAAATTAACTTAAATCCAACACGATAAACTAAACCCTAACTGGGTTTTTCCAAACATTTTCAAATCGCCGATTAATCGAAGACGATGAAATTTTCAGTTTTAATGGAGGTTACGGTTGATGGAGGAGAAGAGAAGATGAAGAAGAAGATGGAAAAAAAAAACTGATTTGAATTTTTTTGATTCATTAGGTTTAAAAAAAAATTGATTTGATTTTGGTTAATTTAAGGTGAAAAGGGTAATCTAGTCAATCTACACCCCCTATAGGACACCCCCTAACCAATAAGAGGGACATTGCTATCACACTTGCCGCCCCTCTACCATTTCTTGCCGCCCCTTTACCAAGCTTGTTTATAATTTCTATCAATATCAAAACCATCTTATCTCGATATCCTAAAAGGTCTAACCAAAACTCTTGCTATGTGTTTGAATAATAATGTTTGTAGTGAAAATAGTTTTGCGCTTGTTAACGCAGATATGTTATAGCAAACATGCTCATCGGACTTAAAATAGGTCGTGGCGAAAGCGAGTCAATATAGGAAATATATCATTGCCAATTCCTAGTTACTTAGTTTTATATCTTGACATTGTAGACATGCTAGGTTAAATTTAGGATGCATCAAACCCTTTAAACTCCTAAGCCATGCGAGGCCATGCGTTGCACGGTGAGAATACCCACCCTTGGGCGAACGTCACCGCCCCCTTGAAATTTCTCCCTTCCACTTTTCCTCAAATTGTATGAATGTAACAGTAAATATCTTTTTCGGTAGAAAAAAATGGCAAAAAAAACACCGGAGAAAAAAACATAAAACTGAAAAGAAACTAAAATCCTAAAACTCGCCTCCGCCTCCGCCTCTCTTCGTTCTTTTCTTCCAAAGCAAACTCTGTGTCTGCCTATGCCAGAGCAAACTTTGTGTCTGCCTCTCCACCACTTACACATCTCAGTTCAAGTTTACGGTTATCTCTTCATTGATTTACCCTTTTGATGTTACTAATCTCTTCTCGGATTTAATTTGTGAAACAAATGGTAATACGAATGGTAATCCCTAACCCCTATTCTCTTCCGCATGGCTTAGGAGTTTAAAGGGTTTATACAGGGTTTAAAGGGTTTAAGGGGTTAGGCATGAAACAAAAATTGGGTTTGCATTTCTTCTTTTTCTCGATTTTGATTTGTCTGTGTTTGGTTTTTGTGTTTTAGATGCGGGTGCGATTTTATTCAAGAGATCAACCTGTAAGTTTTGATTAAAAAAATTTAGGTTTTTCTTACTTTTGATTCTTTTTTTCCTTATCTATCGATTGTCAATTGATGATGGGTTTTTCTAACAATTGATAATTTTTTTAATTCTATGGTTCATTCGCAGGTCATTCAGATTTTCATAGCTTCCATCTTGAAGTTATTTTATTATTTTTGGATTGCAAAACAGGTATTAGTTGATTTCTCCTATGGGTTTCTATGATTTGTTATTTATCATATTTTATTTTTTTTTTGATTTCGTGTTTGTAATGATAAACATGATCTTTAGTTTTTATTTTGATTTTGTAGGTGTGGGTTATCAAATCCGATCATACAGATAATAGGGTTTGCTTTTTTTTTTTAATTTTTTTTTGTGCTGGAAAATGTGAGGTATTTGTACCGAGTTATTATCTTTTCGAATGAAGGTTATCACAAAATCTAGATACTAGCAGGTGAACTACAAATCCAGTCTGGAGCTACAATGGAAATATCCCGATTGGATGCTTGGTATTTAACCAAGAAGGGATCTGTGGAAGGCCCGGAAAATATGTACAGAATGCCCTTTGTTCCTGATGTCGTCCTTCTGAATATTCTTTATTTTATCCAGGTAATCTTACATCTTTTAGAGGCAAATTACAGAATACCCACCCTTGGGTGAACGTCACCGCCCCCTTGAAATTTCTCCCTTCCACTTTTCCTCAAATTGTATGAATGTAACAGTAAATATCTTTTTCGGTAGAAAAAAAACGGCAAAAAAAACACCGGAGAAAAAAACATAAAACTGAAAAGAAACTAAAACCCTAAAACTCGCCTCCGCCTCTCTTCGTTCTTTTCTTCCAAAGCAAACTCTGTGTCTGCCTCTCCACCACTTACACATCTCTGTTCAAGTTTTACGGTTATCTCTTCATTGATTTACCCTTTTGATGTTACTAATCACTTCTCGGATTTAATTTGTGAAACAAATGGTAATACGAATGGTAATCCCTAACCCCTATTCTCTTCCGCGTGGCTTAGGAGTTTAAAGGGTTTATACAGGGTTTAAAGGGTTTAAGGGGTTAGGCATGAAACAAAAATTGGGTTTGCATTTCTTCTTTTCTCGATTTTGATTTGTCTGTGTTTGGTTTTTTGTGTTTTATATGCAGGTGCGATTTTATTCAAGAGATCAACCTGTAAGTTTTGATTAAATTTTTTTAGGTTTTTCTTACTTTTGATTCTTTTTTTCCTTATCTATCGATTGTCAATTGATGATGGGTTTTTCTAACAATTGATAAATTTTTTAATTATATGGTTCATTCGCAGGTCATTCAGATTTTCATAGCTTCCATCTTGAAGCTATTTTATTATTTTTGGATTGCAAAACAGGTATTCCGTTGATTTCTCCTATGGGTTTCTATGATTTGTTATTTATCATATTTTATTTTTTTTTGATTTCGTGTTTGTAAGGATAAACATGATCTTTAGTTTTTATTTTGATTTTGTAGGTGTGGGTTATCAAATCCGATCATACAAATAATATGGTTTGCTCTTTTTTTTTTAATTTTTTTTTGCTGGAAAATGTGAGGTATTTGTACCGAGTTATTATCTTTTCGAATGAAGGTTATCACAAAATCTAGATACTAGCAGGTGAACTACAAATCCAGTCTGGAGCTACAATGGACATATCCCGATTGGATGCTTGGTATTCAACCAAGAAGGGATCTGTGGAAGGCCCGGAAAATATGTACATAATGCCCTTTGTTCCTGATGTCGTCCTCCTGAATATTCTTTATTTTATCCAGGTAATCTTACATCTTTTAGAGGCAAATTTATCTCTCGGTAGTTAAGTAATGCCAAACCGCTTTGTATTCATAATTATCTAGCAGTTTTATATGCAGGTGCGATTTTATTCAAGAGATCAACCTGTAAGTTTTGATTAAAATTTTTTAGGTTTTTCTTACTTTTGATTCTTTTTTTCTTATCTATCGATTGTCAATTGATGATGGGTTTTTCTAACAATTGATAAATTTTTTAATTCTATGGTTCATTCGCATGTCATTCAGATTTTCATAGCTTCCATCTTGAAGCTATTTTATTATTTTTGGATTGCAAAATAGGTATTCCGTTGATTTCTCCTATGGGTTTCTATGATTTGTTATTTACCATATTTTATTTTTTTTGATTTCGTGTTTGTAAGGATAAACATGATCTTTAGTTTTTATTTTGATTTTGTAGGTGTGGGTTATCAAATCCGATCATACAGATAATAGGGTTTGCTCCTTTTTTTTAATTTTTTTTGTGCTGGAAAATGTGAGGTATTTGTACCGAGTTATTATCTTTTCGAATGAAGTTTATCACAAAATCTAGATACTAGCAGGTGAACTACAAATCCAGTCTGGAGCTACAATGGACATATCCCGATTGGATGCTTGGTATTCAACCAAGAAGGGATCTGTGGAAGGCCCGGAAAATATGTACAGAATGCCCTTTGTTCCTGATGTCGTCCTCCTGAATATTCTTTATTTTACCCAGGTAATCTTACATCTTTTAGAGGCAAATTTATCTCTCCGTAGTTAAGTAATGCCAAACCGCTTTGTATTCATAATTATTTAGCAGTTTTCAAAGTGTATCCTTTTGGAATTATAGTTATCAAACCTAAATATTTTAGAGCATTTTATCGCAGTTTCTTATATTATGAGATTGTTGAATGTTACAGTGGTAAAGTGTACCACCTTCCATGGTTATTGTGTGAATGCAACTTGATCAATTTTTCTGTTCAGTTTCTAAGAAAAGTGAATTAGGTAGAAATTCCACTTTTGGTTTATTATGAAGTCATCTTAGTCATTTTGTTAAGATTTTTTGTTTGGTCATTTTGTTGAGCATATTTAAGTTCTCACAGGGCCGAGTTAGTTTGTAATGTTAAAACTGTAAATATTTATGTTAGTAGACTTATGCATCTACAAAATTTTGGGAAATTTTCATCTTATATTACTCTTCGTGTCTTTACTCTATTCATTCAAATACAACTGCATGTTTCTTCGGCTTGATGCTTGAGAGTTCGAAGCAAATGAAACCTTATCACTAGATCTGCCATTCTGCAATATATTGTGCACATCTTTCGGCTTGATTAGTATTACTCTTTTAAGATGGTAGGGGTACAATCAGATGTTACGCAAAGTGTTTGTAAGATGTGGTACATAGATCGACCACTATTTTCGGATGTGGTACTTGACTGCCACAAGTCCTACAATAGCAGGTGGAGTGGCGAACTTATGGACTACACAAATAAATGGGTCATGAAAAATGGAGGGATGGCTTCAGGGGAGATCTTCCAAGCTATCTTTATATTTACACTAATTTCTTGATGGAATTATGTTCTTATAGTTAAAAAATGTCCGGTAACCGTTGATAGTTATACCCAGATATCAGTAAACGGTAAAAAAAATACTCAAGGATGCTGTAAACCCAACTCAACTTGCGAGTGTGGTTATATGTGATAGGGATGCAGCATTTTAACTATACTCAAGGTGGGTACTTGAGAAACATCTTTTCTGGATACAAAAATGCAATGAGGAAGTATGATCTGTTTTGAAGGCTAAAATATTTGCTGCTTATTTATTATATGGTAGCTGCAGTGGACCATGTTCAACGCCACCATGCTGTGCTGATTGATGGGTATGCATTTACACTAAGAACAAGGTATAACGTAGTTCTTAGCTCTTCCAAACTATCTTTATTATATCATTTACGCCAATTTCTTGATGGATTTTTCTTTTTTTTAGAGCTAAAAAATGAGTGGCAATCGTTGATGATTATACCCACGTACCAGCAAACGGTAAAGAATTATTCAAGGCTGTTGTAGCTCAACATGTGAGTGTGGGTATACATAAAAGTGATGCGGCATTCCAAGTATACTCAAGGTGAGTACTTGCATTTTATGTGGAAACAACACACTTATAATGTAACTAGAATGTACGGCCAGTGGACCATGTTCAATGCCACCAAGTTGTCTTTGATTGGGGGTATTGATCTGGTGATGGGGTTTGATTCTTGGATCTTGAACAAACCCATGGGGAACAAGTTGGAAATGAAAGGTTGCGCACATGCTATGTAATGGTCCAAGTAAAGTAGGTTTTGTGGTGTAAACATCCCAGCTTCATACGCAACTAAGACGAGTTCAAATTTACCAGCCCCGCCTAAACCTCCATGACCAACTAAATGTAGTCTTTTTACAAGGTGTCTGGCAGGGAAACCTTGCTGTTGCGTCCAGAGTTTTTTTTGTGGTATAAATGTTTCCCACTAAATGCTATTGTGTGCTGTAAAGGCCGCAAGCACTGCCTGCAAGATTATCCAATTTGTAAATGCCCAACCATGTGTATAGTACTATCTACTCACATGTTGCATTTTAAATGTAAGATCTGCTAGCGCAAAAAACTACCTGAAATGAAGTCTCTTATGTCTTCCTATACTCTGTTTACACCTCTGGCATGCACTTGATTATTCGGTTCCACAAGCCCAACCAGGCTCCATTCACCAAGTTGAACAGCCACCATGAAGAGCCGATAAAAAGGTGCAATTAGTCTGGAGGGGAAGCACATTATTACTCAAATATGCACCTCAGCCCGACTAACGGTTCACTCTGCAAAGCATCCAATTTTCACCGTGAATTTATTTTTGGCCAAATGGAGAGAGAGTTTATTTAGAGTTTTTTTCATATAAAGTTTGTCGTAAATTTATTCCGACAAACTATACCCCCAGTTTATTCCCACATAAAAATGGTCCTGCTAACGATTTCACATTCAAAACCAAATTGGTAAGGTTATGATGTTTTAAGCAATATGCTTTTTCAGTAATACTTAGAGTGTTAAATCATGTTGCCAGAAGTGTGAACATAAGGTCCCAAGTAGCAAATATCACAACAGACATCGTAGCTTATAATCCAATGTTTGCAATGTATTGGGACGGGGCGAGGCAGCAAATCCAAAATTTTAAACGACGGGGCGAGGCGAAGCCGAGCCAAACCAAATCAAAAATGCATAGCGAAGGGGTGAGGCGAAACCGAGACACACCAAATTAAAAATCCTAAGTGGCGGGGTGAGGCGAAGCCGATCCACACCAAATCAAAAATGCACGACGGAACGGGCGAAGCCTCATCACATATGTTTAAAAGTGAAAAATAAAAAATGATGGTGGCCGGTCTTCGGGACCGCCCGATGCGTAGCAAGGGCACAAAATCTAGTATATACATGGTGATCACATAGCTTTTTCAAATAGGATCATACACGTTAAAATAAAAATAATAAGTGGAAATTGAAAAAATACCCCTCCTTTTCAAGGGTCTTCACAAATACCCTTAAGGATTTCACAAATACCCCTAAAGGGTATATTTTAAGTTTTTAGGGTATAGTTTTTGGCACATCTAAATTATATTAAGTCAATTCAACCTCCGTAGGAGGTTGGGTTGACGTTTTCACGCGTCAAGAACATACTAGTTCATTTTCATTATCCAAAAAAGTACTAGTTCATTTTCATTATTCACTTAAAAAATACCACTTAGGGGTATTAATAAAATGGACATGGGTATTTGTGAAGGCCTTATATTTTAGGGGTATTTAAATAATGTTCCCTAAAAATAAGTTCACATATTTATTCAATAATACCACCTAATGAGGTCTCTTGAACCACAAACCGATGGGCAGTTGAACGTTTGCTGACATTGGAAATATCATATTAGGTCCAAAGACTACTAGATGTTCCATCATCGTCCTCATTGTCCTCTTCATATCTTCTAAACGTTTCCCCACGCCTACCTTACGAGAAATGTTATTAGACGTTCCATCATCGTCCTCTTCATATCTTTGTAATACTTCGAAAGCCCACGTCCATTCAGAGTGTAAACAAATAAGAATTTGCGAGCCTGATTGAATATAAGAGAAATAACTTGAACGGTACCAAAGACCAATGTTCAAGGATCAATCAATTTCAATCAACAACCAAAGGTTAGATTTACCAGTTGATCGATTCAACGCACAACCTGTGATATTTCAATTATATAACAAAATATAATGCGGAAAAGAAATAACACAGACACCAGAAGTTTTGTTAACGAGGAAACCTCAAATTCCCCCGGGACCTAATCCAGATTTGAACACCACATTGTATTAAGCCGCTACAGACACTAGCCTACTACAAAGCTAACTTTGGTATGGAATGTAGTTTATCCCTAATCAATCTCACACTGATCAAGGTACAGTCGCGTTCCTTACGTATCTGATCCCAGCAGGATACTACGCACTTGATTCCCTTAGATGATCTCACCCACAACTAAGAGTGGCTACGACCCAAAGTCGAAGATTTGATAAACAAATCTGTATCACACAGAAAAGTCTATTGAATAGATAAATCTGTCTCCCACAGATATACCTACGAGTTTTATTCCGTCTTTTGATAAATCAAGGTGAACAGGAACCAATTGATAACCCGGATTTATATTCCCGAAGAACAGCCTAGTATTATCAATCACCTCATAATAATCTTAATCGATTAACGAAACAAGATATTGTGGAATCACAAACGATGAGACGAAGGTGTTTGTGACTACTTTTCAATCTTGCCTATCGGAGATATAAATTTAAAGCCAATCTTACGATTGTACTCAATCACGATAGAAAAAAGCAAGATCAAATCACGCAACTACAGAGAAAATAGTTGGGTCTGGCTTCACAATCCAATGAAGTCTTTAATTCGTTAACCTACAGGGTTTCGTGAAAAACCTAAGGTTAAAGGAGAATCGACTCTAGCTTATACAACTAGTATCACACATGAGGTGTTGGGATTAGGTTTCCCAGTTGCTAGAGTTCTCCTTTATATAGATTTCAAATCAGGGTTTGCAATTTAAGTTACCTTGGTAACAAAGCATTCAATATTCACCGTTAGATGAAAACCTGATTAGATTCAAGCTAATATCTTTCAACCGTTAGATCGAACTTAGCTTGATATACACAAATGAAATGCACCTTCATTTAGGTTTTAGTAACCGTACCTAAATGTGTACACTTAGTCGGTTCAACAATATTTAACCTATGGTTAGCCATATGAGCACTTTCATATTAACCTTATTCATCTTTACCATAACTAGTTCAAATGACTCAAATGATACTAGTTAGATATTTGTTCAATTGCTTAGATCTCATAGAAGTATACAAGACACAATCGAAGTAAAATCGGTTTTGATTCACTCTTCATGAACATTATAGCCACGGTTTGCAAAGATTGCATTCTTTATTATATAAATGTTTTAGTTCATGAACAAACCGATTTTATAAAGTAATCTGCTTAAGTATGCAAACGTGTACGCATACTTAATTGACCGGATTGAGTTTGTTTTTACTTCCAAACTCCAGCAGAAATTCACGGACGTGAAACTTCCTCCAGTATGCGTACGGTATGCATACTTACCCAGATTTCCAACAACCACCGGCACGCGTATGGGTACGCATACTTTAGGTTCCCGGGTTTGGACTTTTACACAAATGTGAGAACACACTATGTTTATATCCAAACATGGTTACTTGTTCTAAACTCTCATTTCAATCATTGAAACTTTCTTATAGGATGTTAAAATAGTTGTTATTCACAAACTATTAGCATCAAAGCGATTTTCAAGTTATTGAAATAATCAAAATGACTTTCGTCATGAGTAAAGATGAACTTGGCTAAAGCGAAAGCTTTCCAAAACATATTTGAGAAATAGATAAGCGAGATAAACGCGGCTCGAAATAGCAAATATGTATAATTGAAGTCTATATAGCAATACAACTTTTGTCTCAAATAGGAGATATAGTAGATAGACTTTTGAGTGATATATAAGTTCAAGTCTCCACATACCTTTTGTCGATGAAGTTCCACAAGTTATCTTGAGTAGTTCTTCGTCTTCATTTGATGAACGCCGTGGAGTTTAAAGCTCAACTACACTTACTATCCTAATCCGAGACTTAGCTATAAGTAGACTAGAAATCAAGACTTATAGTTTTGGCAACTAAACTTGACAAACAAGCTTGAGATAGAAACGCTTGCGATTTCGACCGAGCAATGCTCTAACAATATCCCCCTTTGTCAATTTTAGTGAAAAAAACTATCAATATATATGGAATACAAAATAAATAAACTTTGTATCTTCTCATCCAAATGCTTGATCTCCTTGGTTCTTCAACATTACTCGAAATCTTCGTCACTTCCAAGTACTCCAATGATTCTAAATGTGTTCAACTCAGCATCATCGTTGTTGAAGATCCGTAGCTATAACAATGAGAAAACAAATTAAACAAGGGAAAATTGGGAAAATGCCCCAATATGGGGTGCAATGTTGGAAAACTGCCCCAACGTTAAAATTTGTTGGGAAAATGCCCCACTGTTAAAAAGCATAGTTAAGTGCACATGTGTGAGTTCCCACGTGCGGGAAAAAGACAGATTTACCCACCTCCACTAGGATCCTACCACTTATGCACATCATCCAACGGACTAAGTTGGTAGTTAACGCATGCGAGAGTCACGAGACATACTCATAATTACTAATACAATATTTTCTTTTCATGTTATGACTTCCGTGTCCTTCCTCCCAGATTGCTCCACGTCGTTGGTGTCCTTTCATCCGATCGTTGATTCTTAAGACTACCAGATTCCGCCACGTGTCAACTCCATTCTAATCAACGGAACGTGATTCCAACAGTTACACAGACGGCCACATGCATCTTCCACGAATCAACCTCCCGAGTTGATTTTCATATGATAAGTGTTAAAGTGGTAATTAACACTAATTGTCAATCATATATGCAATCACAAATTGAAATTTATGCAATGAATTTTTATTTTTTTTGAAGGAAAGATGGGTTTGAACAACCCATAAATTATTAAATTACCTCATTAAAATTGAGGTTTGAAGGGATACATAATGGTGGAGAATCACCATTCCAGAAATCGTGATAACAACAATATCAATTACATCGGTACGAAACAGAAAGAAATAACTAGTACTAAGTTTACAGATTTCGTAACATAAAGAAACGAAAAACCGGAATAGTACTAATTTACATCCTGTAGACAAAATTGATATCCTTCTAACGGTTATTAATTCAAACCATTTTGATTCCTGATCCTTTGATTCTTCATCGTTAACATCGTATATGTTACATGCTTCCATGTAAAAGAAGTAATATGCCAAAAATAATATCATCACGATCGATCTCGATCTTGTTTGTCGAAGAAGATAATAGTCTTCCATGATATAGTTGATAACGATGCAATAATAACACCAAAAAACGCCAAGATGGCTAATATACAACAAATCTAGATGACATTGAGAAGTCATTAGATCGATCAAAGCAAACTAAAAATAGAAGAAAAAGAAAACCCTAAATATAAAACTGTTGGATCAACAATTTTATTTTATTCTATTCTATAATATTATAAAAACTAATAAAAATAACCTTGATAATTTGCCCAGCAGATTTGACAGATCAAATCTAATCCAGACAGATCAAGGATTGTGAACGAAGAATTTGGTAGTTTTTACTCTCTGTTTTTTGAGTTTTGGAGAGAAAAGAGGAAAGAGGAGAGAGCGGTCAAATGTAACTGAATCAGAATCTTTATGCAATGAAATTGAAACATAACTGTCACTACTAATTCAGATAAAATAGCATCCACATATATTATCTTGGAAAATCTATCACAACATAACATAACAACCATATTGTCTTATAAGTTCTTAAAAACATAACATAACCATATTATCTTTTGAAACATAACTACAAAGATGGTGCAGTAGTGCCATTTGTCTTTCTTTAGGATCCAGCAGCAGAGGTTGATGGTGCAACATTGCTATTTGTCTTCCTTTTCGAACCAGCCAAAGATGTAAATGTCCACAGTAGTATTTACTACAGTACCTGCACACATAAATTACTAATTCATTCATTTGTATCCATTGCGTACTATAACATACATCATTCATTCTAGATTATTGGGAACATTGTATATTATCCAAAACTAGATGCCACACTCAACGATCAGTGGCTCAGTCACATCTGCAAGAGGCAGTATACCATGAAGGTTGCTTGCTAGAAATATGATTGTTGGCACATGACTAATGCATCACAGATTTATTTTTATTTTCATTGATGGTTCAACAAAGATCAAGATGTAGTATACCATGAAGAAAAATGATACCATGTAAACACAAGTTCGTCATGGTTCAGGGACAAACCCTTATTGCGTACATCATTCATTCCTGATTATTAGGACACTCAAAGTGGTTCCATCATTGCTTATGTATGTCAAGTCTTAATTAGTGGTTGTGAAATACTTAACAGTAGACACTAGAAGGAACAGAAATGCGTATATGCTCAACGACTTCACACTATTCTTGCGTGATTGTTCTGTGCACTGGTGAGGCTAATGGATCCCATAGGGCAACACTACTACCATTTATGTTATTAATTTCAACCCCGTAAACATAGAAAAATACTTGGGGGATTTTCGCAGAATATATCACAGTAACCCTAGCCGGCCTATCCATATTAGCCTTACATAAATCAATAAACCCCCACAAGCATGTTAAAATCCCCAATTTCATTCTCAGTTTCAGAAATTTTTAGTTCACTATTATAAACCCTCAATTACAATTCGATTAAAGAAATTTTACATACAATTCAGGTTAATTAAACATCACCAATTTTAGTTCACTAATATAAACCCAACCCTAAATTTCCGATCAAAAAAATATAAACCCTAAATTTCAAAACAAAACATAAAACCCCCAAATTTCATGAAACCCTGAAATTATATTTCATTTCATTTACAAATTAACATAAAACATCATGTGATTTAGGCATAATAAAGGATTGGGTTTCATTTGCTTACTTGTTTATCGATCAATTCGACAGCAACTGTCTCAAACTTCAACTTTCATCGACTGTAAGTATTTTCTTCACCATTTTCTGGAGCTTTTAAATGCTGCAACATCACGAGACCAACCTTAATCACTAACAATTAATGGTTTCCAGTTTAATCGAGATGCAATCGAAGTTTGAATCACCTCACTTAATCTTCTTCTCTTTCTTTCTGTTTTCCCGTCTCTACTTTGGATCTGAAAGAAAATAGGAAGAAAATATCTTCTCGATAATTTATGGCAGAATTCCCACTCACCATAAGATGTCTACACACAGATATACATGTGTCTTGAATCGAGATCGGGTGTAAATCGTAATGGTGCTTTAATATGTCACATGACTATCACGTGGGCTAACTACCATCTTAGTTCGTCTGATGAGTTGTATACGTGGCAGGATCTTAACGGAGATGGGTAACACACAGAAAAGTCTATTGAATAGATAAATCTGTCTCCCACAGATATACCTAGGAGTTTTGTTCCGTCTTTTGATAAATCAACGTGAACAAGAACCATTTGATAACCCGGACTTATATTCCCGAAGAACAACCTAGTATTATCAATCACCACACAATAATCTTAATCGATTAACGAAACAAGATATTGTGGAATTACAAACGATGAGACGAAGGTGTTTGTGACTACTTTTCAATCTTGCCTATCGGAGATATAAATCTCAAGCCAATCTTATGATTGTACTCAATCACGATAGAAAATAGCAAGATCAGATCACGCAACTACGGAGAAAATAGTTGGGTCTGGCTTCACAATCCCAATGAATTCTTTAAGTCGTTAACCTACAGAGTTTCGTGAAAAACCTAAGGTTAAAAGAGAATCTACTCTAGCTTATACAACTAGTATCACACATGAGGTGTGGGGATTAGGTTTCCCAGTTGCTAGAGTTTTCCTTTATATAGATTTCAAATCAGGGTTTGCAATCTAAGTTACCTTGGTAACAAATCATTCAATATTCATCGTTATATGAAAACCTGATTAGATTCAAGCTAATATATTTCAACCGTTATTCGAACTTAGCTTGTTATACACAAATGAAATGCACCTTCATTTAGGTTTGAGTAACCGTACCTAAACGTGTACACTTAGTCGGTTCAACAATTAACCAATGTTTAGCCATATGAGCACTTTCATATTAACCTTATTCATCTTTACCATAACTAGTTCAAATGACTCAAATGAAACTAGTTAGAGAGTTGTTCAATTGCTTAGATCTCATAGAAGTATACAAGACACAATCGAAGCAAAATCGATTTTGATTCACTCGAATCAATTCATGAACATTATAACCACAGTTTGCAAAGATTGCATTCTTTATTATGTAAATGTTTTAGTTCATTAAACAAACCGATTTTAGAAAGTAACCTGCTTAAGTATGCAAACGTGTACGCATACTTAATTGACCGGATTGAGTTTGTTTTTACTTCCAAACTCCAGCAGAAATTCACAGACGTGAAACTTCCGCCAGCACACTTACACAGATTTCCAACAACCGCCAGTACGCGTACGGGTACGCATACTTTAGGTTCCCGGTTTTGGACTTTTACACAAATGTGAGAACACACTATGTTTATATCCAAACATGGTTACTTGTTCTAAACTCTCATTTCAATCATTTAAACTTTCTTTGAGGATGTTAAAATAGTTTTTATTCACAAACTATTAGCATCAAAGCGATTTTCAAGTTATTGAAATAATCAACATGACTTTCGTCACGAGTAAAGATGAACTTGGCTGAAGCGAAAGCTTACCAACACATGTTTCGAGAAATAGATAAGCGAGATAAACTCGGCTCGAAATAGCAAATGTGTATAATTGAAGTCTATATAGAAATACGACTTTTGTCTCAAATAGGAGATAAAGTAGATAGACTTTTGAGTGATAGATAAGTTCAAGTCTCCACATACCTTTTGTCGATGAAGTTATACAAGTTCCCTTGAGTAGTTCTTCGTCTTCATTTGATGAACACCATGGAGTCTAAATTCAACTACACTTACTATCCTAATCCGAGACTTAGAGATAAGTATACTAGAAATCAAGACTTATAGTTTGGCAACTAAACTTGACAAACAAGCTTGAGATAGCAACGCTTGCGAGTTCGACCGAGCAATGCTCGAACATAATTTTCAGTAGATAATAAGGGACGAGTTTCTGACTCGTCCTGTCTGGATCGTTTGCGCCTTCTTGGATCCTATTCTAGTTCTTCCGCTATATTAGGCCCAACATCAAAAGTCATCCCAATACCATTCCTTTCTTCCATTACAACTATTTGGTCGCTAAGATTTTCCTCAATCCCTTCCAACAGGTTTTTATTTTCTTCAAAATGTCTATTCCATTCTTTGCCATTCTCACCACTCTATGTTGTTCTTCATACTCCTCACATCATGCATCATTGTGTTGAATTACAAAATACTTAGGACAAATCTTTCTTGGTTTTTTCTCATAGTGGTATATCACCTAACACTCTTCCAATGTTGTCTTCAGTAACCAAGTACCTCTTTTAAGTGGTTGAGTAATGTCGACTTCTACATTAGCTTTGTGCAGCTTTCCAACCTTCGGATTAGCATCTTCAGGATCTTACTTCATCTTCTTCCCGATCTCTCAACACATTTTTGCAAGCATGTCATCCTCAAGGTGCTTCAAGTTTAGGTCCCTGAACTGAACACAATACACTTGATAGGTGAAGTCATATTTTGAAACATCTTTTGTAGAATCATATTCTCGGAGAACCATTAGATACCCCATAATATTCCAGGGAGCTTCTTTCACCATCTCCACTGCATCACCATCTTTAGAGAACTTAAAGACAAATAAGTTCATTCCCATTGATTTCATCTCCCATTTCTTAAACATTCTCCTGGACACACTAAGTTCTTTCTTGATTTTTTTGAGATCAAGTGGATCCTTCTCAATGATTTTACCTATAAGGCTGTTGTTCAATTATTTGCCGCTGCAGTAATGTCTTCAACAGTGTTAAGATTTCTTCTGCTTGATATAGGAAGGCTCCTACTTATTGATGTACCCTTCATTTTTTTTTTTGTAATGGTAGCAAGTTATGACTGAGAACTTGAAGCAATGAATTTTTCAATGTGCTTGGGATGTATCGTCTGCCAAGGATTTATAACCAGATGGTTAACGTGAACTATAATTTCCGCACAATGACCAAATAAATAACAAGATATATTAATTATTCTTGTTTTAGGTTTCTTATACATAAACCTCCAAGCTTCTTTGGTTTACAAGCCCTCTCCCAAGCCACCCAACCTATTTTTTTGTTTTTCAGCTGTTGAGCCTCACAAAAAAAAAAATTCCTCATAATTTGATTGATTTTTTTTTCTACCAATGCTAGCATCTGGAACATTGACATGTAGTAAATTGGTAGACATGAGAAATGAGCTTCCCACTTCAAGTAAAACATGAGACAATTTAGTCTAAAGCAACCCAGTAGTTTATATACTTTGAATGCATAGACTACATCAAAATCACATGTTTATCTAAGGCATAGAAGTTAGCGTCATGTTCGGAGTGCAACATGTAAGCCTGAAACAACAAACTAATTAGAAAAGTTCCTCAAGTAATTTTTACTTTTCACCAATGTTAAATATGTCGGCTAGAAAAACCTAGTTCATGCTACTTTATGTCATATACACACAATCTGAGTCCCTACCGAGTCTGCGTCAGTCTTCCGAGTCAGTATTAATGTTGTCGGACGAGTCAGCATTAATGTTTTCTGAATTAGAGTCTAGTTATTTCCTAGAGTCCTGTGTTGATCATTTGATGTTGTAAGAGCCGTTGTCTGCTAAGTTTGCTATTGGGTACTAAAAGACCAATCTCTGTAATCTCTTCTTCGTCAATAAAAAAACCATTTTGCTTTCAAAACTGAAAGTTAGGCTCTGATTCATCAGAGAGAAGGCAGCTTGCTGCTATTATCCATTTTATCACTTTGTAGTTATACCTGGTATACTACAATTGGTATCAGACTTCCTTCTTGGAACCTGTAACCATGGCCACCAAACAATCTGTTACAGATCTCACTGTTACAGTGAATCAACACACCCAATCCATCTCCAATATCAAATCTGATATAACTTCTCTAAAATCATCAGTTGCTAATGTCGAATCACACCTTGCTGTTATTCGAAGTCTCCTAGAAAAACAGACTCCACCACAATCCGATCTACCACCAGATCCAAATCGGAGTAATAATACTGAATCTTCAAATCAATCCTTCAATGGATTTCAACAAGTTATCAAGCATTTATCTGCTTCACCCAGTAAGTTCTCTCGAACACCCAAGGTTGATTTTCCGATATTCAACAGTTCTAACCCTCGCAGTTGGGCTCTTAAGTGTGAACGATATTTTTCTTTTCACAAATTTCCTGATGAAGATCGAGTGGATATGGATGCCATTCACTTTGATTCTCAGGTCGATTCATGTTTCTTAAACTATCAGCAAGGTAAGGAATCTATCCATTGGGATGAATTCATTCGTGATCTATGTTTACGATTTGAGGATATTACACAGGATGATTATGTTGGTAGTTTTAATAAATTAGCTCAAACCACTATTGTGGAGGATTACTATGATAAGTGGGAACATTACAAAGGTTTTATGGTTGCTAACAACCCCTCATTACCAGAGAGTTTTTACACCCTCAGCTTTATTAGTGGGTTGAAAGAAGATATTCGCACTACTGTGAAGATATTCAAACTTAACACTACCTCTGAGGCCTTCTTCTTAGCAAGAATGCAACAAGCTTCAATGTGTCATCAACCAAAATCTCTCAAAACCTTCTCTAGACCTTTTGTTCGTGAACCACTATCGGTAGCTCATCCATCTTCATCTATTAAACCATTCTTCTCTTCATCACCTAATTACAACAAACAAAATACTTCAGTCACCACTCCTATTGTGACTCACCCCACCACTCCTACTAAAACATCACCAGACAACTCAATTCCACCCATTAAAAGACTTACTCATGCTCAAATGCAGGTAAGGAAAGACAAAGGGTTATGTTATAATTGTGATGACTTCTATAGACATGGCCACAGGTGCAAAACTCAACAACTATTCATGCTGATTTCTGATGAAGAGATGGAAGAACAAGAACAACTGCACACTGAAGATCCTGTTGTTGCTTACCTAACCACTGAAGATTCCACCATTGAGATTTCCTTACATGCCTTAACTGGTCATGTTGTTCATGACACAATAAGAGTTTTGGGTCATTTGAACAAACACCCCATTACAGTTTTGGTAGATATTGGTAGTACCCATAGTTTCATTGACTCAGCATTGGTGGACAAACTGCAAATACATGCATCTCCTACAGGCCAAATGTTGGTCACAGTAGCCAATGTGGACAACATCACAAGTAGAGGTCTATCCACAATATTCATTGGGAAATGCAGGGCTACCATTTCTCATCTACATTAAGAGTGCTACCACTAGGAGGGTATGACATGGTTTTGGGAGCCGACTGGTTACAACAATTGGGAGATGTTACATTCAATTTTGCTCAACTCAAGATTTCATTCCTTCATCAAGGCAACTACATTACACTACAGGGGAGTTCTTCTAAACCTTCCCTCAACCTTATTACTGGTTCTTCTTTTAGGAAGTTTCTCAAAAATAATACCCCCACCTTAATTGGCCAATTTTTTGCCATTTCTTCAACACCCTTAGCCCATGTTCCTTCACAAATATCTACAGTTTTGGATTCCTTTTGATATCTTTGTTGAACCAACTACCTTACCTCCTCCCAGAGCCTTCGACCACAAAATTCCCCTTAAGGCTAACTCTACACCTCCTTCACAAAGGCCTTATAGGTGCCCATACATTCATAAAGCAGTAGTTGAGCAAATGTTTCAAGAAATGTTGTCTGCAGGTTTAATTCAAACCAGTCATAGCCCTTTTGCTTCTCCCATTCTCCTTGTTAAAAAGAAAGATGGCACATGGAAATTTTGTGTAGATTATAGACAACTCAATGATGTGACTATTAAAGAAAATTACATATTCCATTGATTGATGAGTTGCTAGATGAATTGAAAGGAGCTATCATTTTTTTCAAAGATTGACTTAAGATCTGGGTATCATCAGATCAGAGTGTATGCGCCAGACATTCATAAGACAGCTTTCAAGACCCATCATGGTCATTATGAGCTTAGGGTCATGCCTTTTGGCCTAACCAATGCACCTGCTACATTCCAGGCTTTAATGAATGAAATCTTTCAACCATATTTGAGGAAATTTGTCTTGGTATTCTTTGATGACATACTTGTTTATAGTTCTTCATTGGCAGAGCACATTCTTCATTTGCAGCAAGTTTTCTCCATTCTCAGAGAGCATTCTTTATATGCCAAATTATCAAAGTGTGTGTTTGCTCAACCACAATTGGAGTACTTGGGACATTTAATCACTGCTCAAGGTATAGCCACAGATCCTGAGAAGATTGCTGCCATGCAAACTTGGCCTCTACCTACTTCCTTGAAACACTTAAGAGGCTTTCTTGGCTTGACAGGCTATTATAGAAGATTCATCAAAGGGTATGGGACTATTGCTAAGCCCCTTACTGACTTACTCAAGAAAGATGATTTTCTATGGAATCCACTGCTCAACAAGCTTTTCTTGCACTTAAAGATGCAATGACAAGAGCTCCAGTCTTGGCCTTACCTGACTTCTCTAAACTATTTATCTTAGAAACTGATGCTTGTGATAGAGGTGTGGGAGCAGTTCTCATGCAGGAGGGCAGACCAATTTCATTTTACAGCAAGGCATTGGGACCAAAAGCTTCAGCACTGTCCACTTATGAGAAGGAATTTTTAGCCATTGTCATGGCTGTGCAGAAATGGAAATATTACCTCTCTCATAGCCAATTTATTATTCACTCTAACCACCAGAGCCTCAAGTACCTTATGGATCAGAGACTATCCACTGCTCTTCAACAAAAATGGCTCAGTAAATTGATGGGGTTTGACTACATTATCAGATACAAGAAGGGTGTGGACAACAAAGTTGCAGATGCCTTATCCAGACTGCCAGAACAATTTGCTTCTTGTCATGCTATCTCCTTAAGTGTTCCTCAGTGGCAGCAAGATATTCTGTCAAGCTATGAAGATGATGCAGTGGCACAACAACACATTTCTCACCTTATTATCTCTCCCTCACACCCTCAGTTCACTTACAAAGAGGGTATCTTGAAATTTAAGGGCAGACTATACATTGGATCAGGTAACAATGTTAAGCACTCTATCATCCACTCTTTGCATTCTTCTGCTATTGGAGGCCATTTTGGCATGCTAGGTACTTATCAGAGGGCTAAGACCTATTTCTTTTGGCCCCACATGAAGAAGGATATACTTCAGTTTGTGGCTTCTTGTGAAGTATGTCAATGCAACAAGGGTAATTTTACTTTCCCTAATGGCCTACTTCAACCCTTGCCAATTCCTGAGGCTGCTTGGCAAGATATTTCTCTAGATTTTATTGAAGGACTTCCCTTATCTAACAGAAAGAGTGTCATCCTAGTGGTTGTTGACAGATTCACAAAATACAGTCATTTTCTTCCCTTGAGCCACCCCTTCACAGCTGCTACAGTAGCACATGAATTCCTCAATAACATCTTCAAGCTGCATGGTATCCCAAGTTCCATTGTCAGTGACAGAGACAAAGTATTTATCGAGTCCGTTCGCGGGCTCTATTCAAGTCATTGGGAACAACTCTTAAACTCAGCACTGCCTACCATCCTCAAACAGATGGACAGACAGAGAGAACAAATGCATGTGTAGAACAGTACCTCAGATGTATGACAAGCTCTCACCCAAAACAATGGACTCAATGGTTGGCATTAGCAGAATGGTGGTTTAACACCAACTATCATACAAGTTTGAAGATGTCACCCTTCCAGGCCCTGTATGGATACCAGCCACCTCACTTGATCTTTCCAATTGCTACAACAACTTCAGTTGCTTATGTAGAAACTTATCTAAAGGCTAGAGATGTGATTTTACAACTTTTGAAGGAAGACTTGACTAAAGCTCAGGCTCGAATGAAATTCTTTGCAGATCAAAAACGTTCTGACAGAGAATTTGCAGTGGGAGATATGGTTTATCTGAAATTGCAACCCTATAGGCAATCATCGGTAGCTATCAGACGCAACTTCAAGTTATCTTCCAAATACTTTGGACCCTTTGAAGTGTTGCGGAGAATTGGCAATGTTGCTTACAAATTGAAGCTACCAGTGGGTTCCAGAATCCACCCCGTATTCCATGTGTCGCAGCTTAAAATGCATATTGGACTTAAAGCTTCTACTGCTTCCCACTTACCAGTGGTGGATGAAAAAGGACAATTTGTGGTTTAACCAGTTGCCGTTCTAGACACTCGCCTGACTCTTAGAGGTGACAATTCTGTTTCTCAAATTTTAGTTCATTGGTCTAATTCAACTGCAGAGGACGCTAAATGGGAGGATGTGTCTCATATTCAAGCACAATTTCCAAATTTTATCCTTGAGGACAAGGATGTTTAAAGAGGGAGGCATTGTCATATACACACAATCTGAGTCCCTACTGAGTCTGAGTCAGTATTAATGTTGTCGGCCGAGTCAGCATTAATGTTGTCTGAATTAGAGTCTAGTTATTTCCAAGAGTCCTGTGTTGATCATTTGATGTTGTAAGAGCCGTTGGCTGCTAAGTTTGCTATTGGGTACTAAAAGACCAATCTCTGTAATCTCTTCTTCGTCAATGGAAAAACCATTTTGCTTTCAAAACTGAAAGTTAGGCTCTGATTCATCAGAGAGAAGGCAGCTTGCTGCTATTATCCATTTTATCACCTTGTAGTTATACCTGGTATACTACACTTTACTTCAGAAACCCTAATAATTCGTAGAAACTGTGGCGATTTCGGAAGGTTCAACATGTAGCAAGTATGTGGTGTACATGGAAACTAGAAAAAGCAAATTGTTTGAATTAGTACTCGCAAGTTCATGCGATAGAGTTTTTTTTCTTCTTTTTCTCTAATGCTCTCCAATGCGATAGAAACCCTTGAAGTCATCAATTCTAAGGCGGAGAGATATTTCCCCACCATGATTCTGTGACACCAGTAGCAGCCAAGTTAGTTTCCAGCATAAGATTAATGGCGCAATGCTATTTGGTCCCAACACCAACTTAACTAGATTTGTACCTAGTTAAAACCAAGAAGGTACTTCGGACTGATGCCAACATATCCAACAGGTTCCAACTCTGTCATGACCCCTAACTTTGGGTGTGTGAACAGAGCAAATTCTTCTACCGCAGATGTGTTACAGCAAACGTACTCAACGAACTTAAAATGGGCCGTGATGTAAGCGAGTCAATATACAACTGCCCCTTCCGTAGTTATAGTTTGGGATTTTGACACTGTAGGTTAAATTCGGGGTGCCTACACACACGGTAATCATAGACATGCCAGGTTATATTTGGGGTGCCTACACGGTAATCACAGATCTTTTCAAATATGATCGTACACATTAAAATGAAGAACAACTTCACAGCTTTATTGCACAATGCAGCCTAATGAAGTTTCTGGAATCACAAACAGATGACCAGTTGTATGTTTGCTGACACTAAAAACATTGGATGAGGTCCAGAGATGCCTTTACTGCCATCTCAATGTTTCAAAGGGACTAACCAACCCAAGAGACATTATATGACACAAGATTCAAAGCTGCATTTTCTCAGACAATATGAAAGACATTAGCAAAGGATCAACTGCAGACAATCTGCCGTCGCAAATCTAATTACAGAATTTGATTGCAAAGAAGCAGAATGCAGACAGATTTATACCCCAAGATCTAATACAGATTGGGTTGAAAAATAAAAGACAACAGATTGAGAGGACTAATAGCCATTATTCTTTGGCAACATCAGTCTCTGCGGTCTCAGAGAAGTAATCGTGCCTGAAAGAGCAGGAAAAGAAATCCGTCAACAGTAAAACATGATGAAAGACAGCAATATAGAGCCTCAATTTTGTTTTATCTTTTTCTCTTTCTCATTTTGCTGGATCTGATAAGACTAGTTGCTGATTATTAGACTAATCACACCCCTCCAATTTATTCTTTCTTACTATCTTACTTTCCTTGACAAATCATATAACAGGTGTTGATTCACACTATATCAGTACATATTAAATAAATGTAGCATACACATGCTGTGATGATGTCATACCGGATCTTGCGAGAAAGCTGATACAGCCCTGTCCCAGCCATTGCAACGTTTACACTGAAAAGATTCCAGTTTTTCTGAAACACAAGTTTGAAAAAACTGAAAATTAGAATCAATTGACTGCAAATGCAGACAACAAAAGCATGAGGTGCTAAAGAAGTTAACAACATTTACAGTCTATAAACTAAAAGCATATCTCAAACTAATAGCATATCTCATTGACATTGATTCTCGATCAGGATTCAGGCACCATGTTGAAATTGTTGAAGAGTAGATAAGTATTCTTGATAACTATAATGTCTTTACTGATGTTTCTCTTCTAAACTCTTCAAAAGCAACAGCTAACATAAACAACAACTAGTCTGAAAGTATAACTACCACTCTAACAATAAATAGTTAAAAATTAAAAGGTAGACATGGGAGAATGCCATCTCGATACTAGTAAGAAACTTCCAAATGTAATTAAGGCATATCTATACAATCTATCTCATAGATAAACCTTTTGATAAATGTCACAGTTCACTATACCCTGAATCTTGACGCTCATGTCAATATCTCAAAAAAAGAGTGTTGTTGCCAAGATTCTAGAGTTTGCAATTCATTGTGGTATTTTTGCATTTTCTTCCTCAACAATGAAATCTTTGAGGCAGTTAAGCAATTCTTTTGAAGAAAGTTTGGCATGGTCTCTAATGACTTAAAATTTCAACTCCTACAATATGACACAGTGTACACATAATCGAAATCCTTCTTACCGGTGTAATTACAGTGCTGTAACGTGACCAGACAACTCCAGTGCATGCAACAGCTACAAACGAAAAGACGGCAAAGAAGGATACATCAGAATCAGTAATTTGAAAAGGACAATAAAAATTGAAACAAAGCTTTGCCATGAAATGAATGAAGAGATTTGAAAGAAGGCGGAGTTTGAATGATTAAGTTACCTAATTGCTGAGGATATGAGATATTTTCTGGTGGTTTAGCGAAATCAGCAATGTTTGCAATGCTAATACCCCATTTAAAAGTTGGAGCCCAAAAGTGAACTGCAGTAACAAATAGTTAATCTGTAAATGAGAATCGCTCCACATTTTTCAACAATAAGAAAATTTCAACTCCAATAAAATATCATACATAAAGTACAGATAACTCAAATTTCAGTAGCTTATAATATGTAAAATTTGTTTGGCTTATAAAATTAGGATCTTAGTTCTTTCATAAATTTGTTTTTTTATGAAAGTTTCTACTGAACAATAATGATACAAGTACAATGATTGTGATTATCCTTCAAAACTCAAAACCCCAAACAAATGATAATTCATCTTGAATAACCTAATAAACACTAATCAGTAAATTAAAAGACCCAATAATCGATCAAAAAACAAAAAGACCCACTAAGAAATGATAACTTAAATGCATAGTATACAGATAAATTTCAAGACCTGGGCTTAAATCACCCCATTCTAATGACATAAGAAATGAAATGTTTGTTTAAAAATCAAAATTTCGCCCTAAATTTCGACAACCAGTCATAAATTTCAGCAATACTTGATTTGCCTAGAATATTAGTTTCACCCTTTTCCCCAATTCCATGAATTCGCTGGAAACTTTTACAATTTAATGGGAGAAACAAACAAATAGTACTCTTAATTAGGTCTAGACAAGGATCAATTCAAACCATCAAATAATAAATCAAAACTTCAAATACCTAAAACCTGAAGATCTAACAGTCAAATAGATTATCAAAGAAAAAAATTGAAAACTAAAATGGAGTTGGAAATACAAAGTGAAAAAGAACAAACTGGTTTTAGGTCCAGCTGGGTGATTCCATAGCGCTTGAAGCTTGGAAGTTGCCATTGAAAATTTCTCTCTCAACTTTTCTTGAACAACTCTTGAAGAGAATCTTTCTTTCCCCCCGATAAACTAGCCACTCGAAGTTTATACTTATCAAATGGGGATCAATTATAATACACTCTTGCTTTTCGATGGCACTGCCACGACTTCAAAGTTGCTAGTCAAAGTTGTATTCTCCGTTAGTCCGTTTTGCTTTCTCCTTGGGACGGTTGGATTAGTATAAAACTTAGGTCGTGATCGAGAACTGGGTCAGTTCAAAAGTGTTCTGTTTTCATTTTATTCCAAGTTGGGATAAGAATAGCTAACCCATCTTTTGTTTTCGGACGCTAAAAAGTTAGGTTAATGGTTATTTTCCGGAATTCTGCCTTTTTTCCAGTATGGGATAGAGCCATAAACTCCACGGATTGAATTTTTTAAAATTATTTTGTTAGTCGCTTCTACTAGTTTACCTCGATATCTGGTATACTTGCTTGAATTGAGTTAAAAATGATCAACCTCAAGTTTAAACTATTGTCGGATTGAATGTCAAACAAACACAAGTTGAGTTAGTCCAATACATGATAGAAATTAGACAAACAACATTAAAATTGATCAATCTCAAGGTTATCAGAAATGAAATTAAGATACATTATTCTAGATTACGCTATCTTATTTCCAAGCTTCCAAACAAACCCTTAATTTGTCATGCCATGCCAAATGTATTTCTCATTATTGTAAAAGTGGAAAATCTGATTAAAAAAAAATTATATTTACTGTGTTTGGTATGGTCCATACGAGATATTATGTATTATGATATATTTAGTGGGTCTTTTATATATAAAAATACATCTAATCTAACTAATATAAAGAAAAGAAGAATTTTTGGTACGACCATCTCTATTTTTGGTACATGAAATGACGTGAATACCCTTCTGTGTCTTTTCCATTTCGGTTGAAGGTTTTGGTGAATTACATCAAACTGAAGGGCAAATATGTGTTCTCGGTTTCTTCTTTCTAAAAATCTATCGAACCAACAGAAACATAAATCGTCTAAAATCTAATCTATTCTCCGTTAATATCATCAAAACCATTCTTTAAAGAATAAAGAAAAAGTTTCTAGATTGATTTAGAGAAACAACGAATGGGGAATTGAATTCATTAATCCATGTCAATGTTGTTTTAATCATAATCAAGGTTGTTTGATTCAAAGGAGAAAAAATTACATTTAACTCCACAAAACCTCTAAATTGTTTCTTCAGTTCCATAAAGCCCCTGGACAGAGTCGAGACAATACAACTTAAGTTCTATACCTTGTGTGATTGTTTATGGATGAGGTCGAAACAATAGGACAAAAAGATATTTACTTGACAATAGTTACGGTAATAATAGATTAACTTTTTTTTTTTTTTAAGCAAAGGCTTTCAAAAAGGCTAATGATCCCCCTCAACAATTGGCATCAGCCATATTGGAGGAACAGACCAGTACATAGTAGAATTGTTTGTTTTGGCCCAAAGGGCAAGTTCATGAGCCACAGAATTACAAGTACGTGGTTGAAAGATAAACAGACATGCTACAAGACTAGAAGAGAAAAACTGGATATCCTTAAAGATAACATCCATTCTAGAGTTTCCATCAAATAAGCCAGCCGAAAATTGATTGATCAGACTCTGAGCATCACTCTATATAATTAAATGGGTAACATTTTGCTCCACAGCTTTTTTCAAGGCCGCCCAAATATCTCTGGCTTCAGCTTCTTCAGCAGACTCTACTTGAAAAACTATCGAAGCACAAAAGGAGGCAGTGTTGGAGAAGTCCTTCATTACAAAGCCTGCACCATTATTACCAGAAAGTTCATCATAAGCTCCGTCAGTAGTACATTTATCCAACCAGTTGGTTGGAGCATCCATTTTTCACATACACTAACAGGGGCCATAGGGGAAATAATAACACTAGTTTTTCTAGGTAATAACATAGCTCTAGCTCTCATCAGAATGACAGTATAGTTTTCTTAGATATTTTGAAAAACCAGATCATTCCTACTTTGCCATAAAGACCAAAGAATAGCAACAAAGAAGCATTGATCTCCATCAAGGAGCTTAGAAACAGAATCAACTAACCAGAATAACATCCAATCAATAAAGGATTTAAAACTGAAAAGCTGAGTGCTGACACAAAAAGAGGATAAGAACCAAACACGACTAGCAAAAGGACAAAGAACTAAAGCATGCATAATCGATTCAGAAAGATTATTACATCTAGCACAATCAACAGAGTTCATAGGCATTCTAGTATGAAGGATAGTTCTGGCAGGTAAAGCATTTCTGGCAGCTTTCCAACAAAAAACTTGAATTCTATTAGGCACATTAATTTTCCAAATTCGCTTCCAAAGAGCACTACAAGGGGAAGGTCTGAGCCCTTGAATTCCCAAGTACGCAGATTTAGAGGTAAATCTACCATTCTTTGAAAGATCTCAAGCCCTCCTGTCAGGAGTGCAAAACTGGCTTAAGGGAATAATGACAATCTTCTTAGCAGAAGCATCATCAAAGTGAGTGTTTAATATATCAACATCCCAAGATCTGGTAATAGGATTAATAAAGTAAGAAACCTTTATAGTTGGACCTGGAGGCACCAAAGGGTTAGGGACAGCGAAACCTAAAGAATGAATCCAATTGTCACACCAAGGGTCAATGAATTGATCATCTCAAACAATCCAAGAAATAAAAGGTTTAATAAGCTCTTTGATAGCATGCAAGCATTTCTAGGTCCAAGAGCAATTAGCAGGACACTTGGCATTTAAGAAATCATTTCTAGGAAAGTATCTAGCTTTATGGGTAGAAGCTAGCAGGCAATCATGATTTTCAATTATCCTCCTGGCATTCCTAGCAAGCATAGCAAGATTATTGAGCTCAACTTTCCTGAAACCAAGACCTCCTTCAGACTTAGGAGAGCAAAGAATGTCCCAACCCAAAAGATGAAGTTTTCTATCTTTTGGGTCAAGGGTTTCCCCCACCAAAATTTACATAGGTGAGAATCCATTTTTCTACAAAGGTGTTTGGGGATAAAGAAAGAACCAATTTGATACAGAGGGATGGCCTGACCAATGTGCTTTATTAAAGTAGTTCTACCAGCTTGGGAAAGAAGCTTGTGAAGCCAGATAGAGATTCTAGCATCAACATCCCGGAGAATACCCATGTAGGTTTGGACTTTAGAAGCTTTAAAAGTTGTAGGAGTACCCAAATATTTTTCTCCTAAATCCCTATTACTACTATCAAGGATACTAGAGAGCTGCTGTTTGAGATGTTCTGGAATGTTTTTACTAAACAGAATGCCAGACTTGTCAAAATTAATTTCTTGACCAGAAGCCAAGCAGTACTTTTGAAGGTACTCTTTGATAGTCTGCAGGTCTTCAATAGTAGCTTTAGAAAATAGTAGGGAATCATCAGCAAATAGAAGGTGTGTCATGGCAAGAGCATTTTTACATACCTTTATGCCTTCAACCGAACCTTTCCTAGTAAGAACATCTATATAAGAGGACAAAGCCTCGGAACAAATAATGTAAAGATAAGGAGACAAAGGGTCTCCTTGTCTTAAACCTCTTCCTGGCTTGATAAGACTAGTGGGGCTACCATTAAGGAGAATATAATAAGAAACAGTAGAGACACACTGATTTATGAGTTTAACCCAGTGATCAGAGAGACCCATTTTTTTTCAAAACCTTCTCCAGAAAAGACCATCCAGCTTATCATAGGCCTTAGACATGTCAAGCTTGATGGCAACAATACCAATAGCTTTATCATGGTGATTGACAACATATATGGCCTCATTAGCTAGAAGGATATTATCATAAATACTCCTTTTAGGAACAAAAACACTTTGGTTTTGGGAAATGATATTATTCATAAAGGGCTTTAGTATGTTAGCTAGAGTTTAGGATAGGATCTTGTAAATAAAGTTACAAAGTCCTATGGGTCTATTGAGAAACCAACTCAGCTAGAGGGACTTTGGGTATGAGAGCTATGTTGGTATGGTTGAAAACTTTAGCTATATTTCCAGTTCTAAAGCAAGTTTGAGTCATATCAACCACAGCTTCTCCCACAATATCCCAATGTTTTTGATAAAAAAGACCAGTAAAACCATCAGGGCCAGGGGACTTTTTTCCACCCATTTGAAACACATCATTCTTAATCTCCTCAGCAGAAAGAGGAGAGTTTAGGGTGGAATTGTCATTTTCAGAGAATTTGACAGGAAGATCAAGAAGGATCTCATCTTGGAACTGATGAGGTTGAGAAGAATACAGATTTTTAAAATAATCAACAAAAGATGTACCAATACTATGTCTATCAGTTAGGATAGTACCAGCAGCATTCTTAACCCAGCTAATAACATTTATCTTTCTCCTGAATAGGGTGACTCTATGAAAATATGGTGAGTTTCTATCACCTTCCATGAGCCAAACCTCTCTGGATTTATCTTTCCAGTAAAGTTCTTCCAGATTGTAGAGATATTCCAATCTAGTTTTGAGTCTAGAAATGGCCCTACAATCTGTAGGGGCTATGGTATGAGTGTCCACTAGTTCCTTTCTATTAATAGAGATATTAGTTTGAATATTACCAAAAGAGGATTTATTCCAATCACGAAGATCTTTCTTAGTATTTAAAAGTTTTGCTTTAAGCTTATAGGCAGGAGATCCCACTACATTAACAGACCAAGAATTGGCTATAATGTCTCTACATGTGGGATCCTCTATCCACCTAACCATGAAGTGGAAAGGCCTAGACATAAAAAATATCATCATAGTTAAAACCAATATGCATGGGACAATGATCTGAAAAATCTCTAGGCAAATTATTCACACACAGTTTAGGGAACAAGGTTTTAGCAGTGGGATTAATAAGACATCTATCAAGACGTTCAAGAATAAGATCAAGACCTTGTTGCATATTGGACCAAGTAAATCTAGGGCCAGAGAACCCATGATCATGCAAGTCAAAAGTATCACAAAAATTTCTAAGGTAAGAAAATAAGAATCATCAACTTCTAGACCACCATTTTTATCCTCAGTACCTAATAGAGCATTAAAGTCACCTATGGAGAAAACTGGTTGATCTACAGGTAAAGGAGGTAACTGACATTGACTTTCCCAAAAAGCTTGTCTAAGAATACTATTCGGCTCACCATATATGAAGTGTAGGTGACAAAGTTTGGAATGAATTATGTCAGTGGAAGTAACATAGATGCCCCTCAAACTAGAAGATAAAACATTGAGTTAAATTTCCTTTTTCTAGGCAAGAACAAGACCACCACTTCTACTAATGCTTGGGACATTAAAGGTGCAGGGGTAACCAAAGTTCCTCAGTCTTCTAGCATCCAGATCATTATTCATTTTAGTTTCCGATAAAAAGATAATATCAGGGTTAATATTTATACACAACAGGCTAAGCTCCTTATTAGTCGTTTTCTTCCCAAACCTCTAATATTCCAACCAAGCACATTAACATTATTAACAGGAAAGAGATTGACATTTGTGGCAGCATTAATGGGATCAATGATAGGAGGGGAGGGATTAGAGTTTACCTGAGTGGTGGAAGCAGAACCACCATCAAGAGTAGAATTATTAGAACCAACAATTTGATTAGTCTCATGGGTAGAACCGAGATTCAGAGAAGCAGTCTCATGAAGGGAATAATTGCGGACACCATCGTTGCTTGGAGTATCATCAGCAGGTACATTATAACTACCATAGGGATCGACCAGAGAATGGGTATTGAGAGTACAGTTAGAGATATTAATGGCAGGGAGATCTCCTAATTTGGTAATAGGGGTACAATGAGTTGAGTAATCAGGTTCAGAGGTATCAAATTGATTTAGGATGACCACAATGCTAGCTAAAGTAGAATTACTAGCTCTGGTGCGTTTTATCAAATCAACTCTCGGATTAATCTTCCTTTTAAGATTAGACAGGGCGTCATGCTCAGCAGCAGCAGAAATAATTCCTTTTCTAGTTATGCCAGGTTGATTTGTCGGAACAGCAGCCGTTTTGAATCTTCTAGAAGAGTTGGTGGTTCGAATCGGACCCCGATTCAACGATTCGGAAGGGATACTTGAAGTTTCAAGTGTGACATTCTGAGTAGTAACTTGCTTGAAAATAACTGGAAGACCGTTGTTCAAATGTGCTGAGCTTTGCTGGACAGGCCCAACATCGAAGATTTTCAAAGCAGTAGATCGATTAACAAAAGGACCCATCTGGAGATTATTAGCTAATGCTTTTTGAACCACATTCTATGTACCTTGAGCTAAATCCTTTGCTTTTCCTTTAGTTTTGGCATGAGCATTAATAACATCAACTTGAGTTTCTTGCATTATTTTAGCTGGAGACATGATGGTATCTTGAATCACCAAATTGGTAGTAGGTAAAGAATGTTGAGAGTCTGATTGTTTTGGCATCATTAACTTCGAGACAGCTGGGAGAACATATTTAGAGCTTGAAGCAGCTGATTCTTGTATAATCTTCTGTTTAGATTTCCAAACTGGACAATTAGCATCTTTGTGATCTAAAACACGACAAGAAGTACAGAAGTACTTAGGGAATTTATAGTATTTGCATTCAATTAGAAAGGGTTGATCTCTTCCTGAGGTGAAGAAAGGGATTCCAGTTGGTAAAGCTTTCTGAACACACACTCTAACGCAGACCTTGACATTTTTCTTTAAAGGAGGATTTCCATAAGGTGGTTGAGCTTCTACTAATTCACCCATCTTGAGAGTAAGTTTTTGAAGATCTTCGAATTCAGTGCATTCCTTTGGGATGTTACACAAAATGAGCCAAAACAATTCCTCAAAAAAAGAGACTTGATGATTTGCAGGCCAGCCATTTGGGGGGACGACTTTGAGGACCATTAAGTGCCCACATGCATACCAAGGTCGATGAGTATTAACCCTGTTGAAATCACTCTCTGCTAGAAACCTGATAAGAACTTTGTTTTTCAAACCATTGAAGGTAGTGACAGAAGGTGTTGAGCTAAAGGCTATTGGTTGCATATATAGTAACGGATAGAAGAGGTATAAATAAGAGTTTCACAACAGATGTAGCCAACCATACACCATCTCCAACTATTATCATCTTCAGCTAAGATAACAGTTTTATCTATAAATGTTAAAGAAGAGGGTAGGGTAAGCTTTTCCGCCATTTGATTTGTAAGGTTTTGGATTTCAAGGTTCTCAGATGAAGTAGAAGCCTAAGATGGAGAGGATTCCATATAGATTATAATAGTGATGATGAGGGTAGAATTTTTATCAGAGAAGAGAGATTGGCTAGAGATTACAATAAGAATATGAAAATAAAAGATTCTTGTATCAGTGCAAGGATAGTGATAAGGTCCTATTAAACAAATGTGAAGATGCAGGCAGACTATGTCATCAAAAGCAGACTGATCCTTAAAATGAAAATTTTGAGTGAGTTGAAAGTAGTCTGGAAAGGGGGGGGGGGGAGAATGGTAAGATTTTATGAAAGATTCCCAGTTTTTGTATTTAAACAAAGAGCTCTTATCAGATATACTAGATAACCTGGTATCCTTAAATGGAGCAGCGGAAAGGGACATGGGCTTTGATATCACGTGGTACTTGTGACTAAGAACCAAGCAAGAGGTATACACAACCAAGTGACTTAACTTTATTCTTTGTACGTCTTGGACATACGTAAGCATGATGGATATGAAAGTTGGTGAGTATTTATGAGCTTTGTCTTGGCATAGATAGTAACCCTGAGTATCTTTGCACAATCTTCCAAATACCATAAACATAGTTGTGGAGGGTAATAATAAGATCTGGTGATAAAAAAGTGAATTTTATTGGGGTTACTATTGGATTTACTGGTGTTGTGAGAAGAGGGTTTTTTTGTATTGTGAAGAGACATGTTTTCCTGAGAGATGTAAGAAATAATCCAACCGATGATGGTACCCCAATTAATAACAGTGCCTCCCAACAGGTGTTGCTTACTCTGAACCTGCATAAAACCAATAGTTTTAATTAAAACCCAAATAAACTCTTCAAAATTAGGTGGCCTAATTACACTCCTCTTAAAGGTAATTCCAACATAATTGAAGGCAAATGAAGCGTCTAAAATTAGACTTTGAAAATAGGGTTTAGTAGGGTAATGATGGTATCTAAAGGGCTGTGCATGGCATTGAAGTGGAATGAATAGCCAAGTGACACGATCCTTGACCAAATGCCATAAAAGGCCATTTATGGCTAATCTACCACCATTATTTAATAAAGACATGGTGATAAGCCTACAATTATACCAAATTAAGCAAAGAAAAGAAGATAGAGAGAAAGAGATTAAGAGAAGAGAAAATGGCCGATGTTGCATCCAGTTCCACCGGAGGAGGAAACCCAGACCTGATTCCGATGCCATGCGACATGCAAAGAGTGCAATTGAGGCTTTAACCAGTTTAGAGATGGGGAGTTTGATCGCTTATCTGAATCTGGAGAAGACCAAGAAGAAGGAGCAAGAAGAGAGAAAAGAATACGAGAGGTTGAGAATTGAGAATGATGAAGAGTTTCAATTATGGATGCGAAAATTAGATGTTGTTGATGCACGACGACACCGGAAGAGACTCCAGCGAATGGGAGAGTGGAAGCCATCATGGGGAAAGACTCCAAGTATGACTGAAAGTGATAGTGAAGATGAAGAAAAGAAGAACTATGAAGAAGAAGACATGGAGGAAAGCAGTGATGATTCAAAGAAAATGGAGAAGAGAGCAAGAAAATTAGAGAAGAAGAAAAGAAAAAGGCAAGAATTTGAAGAGGTGATGTATAAGCGATATCTTGCTGAGAAAGCACACAATCCCCGTAAATTTGCTCGGACCATGTCAGAACCACTAAATGTTGATTCCGACGGAGAGGAAATTCGATGGTTGGATAATGATGGAAATCCTGTATTTGCTGGTGAGATGGAGCCCTGCAGTGATGATGAAGGCAATGATGAGGAAGATGAATATGAAGATCTACAGGGGTCCTATACAACTTCAGACAGTGATGACGGTAAGGGTGTTTACTATATATTTGATGAGTTGAATTACACCAGCGATAATGAGGACGATTCTGAGTGATTATCCAGAAGATACTATCAATTCCCTTAGAACTAGAGTATTGAGATGTTTTAGTCAATAATACTCTTGTACATCTTCGTTAAAATTTGTGGGGAAATTGATGGTATTTAAAGTTGTTGAAGAAGTGCTTGGAGAAGGGAGTTTCAATAGCAGACATTTGATGGTAAGTTCTTTTGTGGTTTTTTGTTGGATGGATGATAAGGGTTTCGGTTTTAGGATGCATAAGGGTTGTATGCCAAAACCCTAATTAGTGCATGCGGCATGTGGCCGTGGCGCATCGACGTTTTGTGCAAATGGTGCCATATCCATACCGAAAGAACCATAGCCAGGCCATCATGTGGAAACGGCCACATGAGTAAGGATTTCCACGGGTGGCTATGATATGGCGTCTTTATTAGGGTTTCCTGTGTCTTGCATGGCTCGTGGCATGTTGTGGGGCCCGAAGTGGCATAATTTGTGACACGACTGAAAATTAGGATTTCGACCATGCAAGGTCGTGTCTCTGGTTAGGATAACCACATTGAAGTCTGTTATGGCGTTGGCCATGAACAGATGATGGGTTGGCACGTAAGTGCACTATTTATGGTATGTTGCCACGTTCGTCATGCTTCTGTGGTAAAGTGGCACGTTTAGCATGTTTGGCATGCCAATTAGCGTATTGGCGCAACCTTGCCTCTTTTGATGTTGTGGTAGGTTTAGGACGACCTGATTCGTCAATTAAAAGAGTGGTAGACCAAGCATGGGTGTGGCCACACTTCCGGTGTGCGTGTAATAAGTTTAAAGCGACCTGATTAGTCGATGGGAAGGGGGCCGGCAAGCAAACATGGGCCCGGCCTCATTCTAAATGCGTGTGGCGCATTTAGAGCGACATGATTGGTCGATGGAAAGGGGGCCGGAAAGCAAGGGCGTGGCCACACTTCCAGCGCACCGTGGCGGGTTTAAAGTGACCTGATTGGTCGATGGAAAGGGGGTCAGTTGAGCAGCATGGGTGTGGCCACTTGCAAGTGGCGCCGGCTGGCCTATGGTATGGCAACACCTCTCTTTGTTGCTGTTCCCATTCCGCGGCTCCTTGTTTTATGATTTTGGGTAGGATTTTGCACCTACTAATCCATGGCGGATTAATTACCTAGTTCACCTAGGCTTAATTTCGACAGGCAAGGTCTAATATACTGCGCAACGCGCAAAACCCTAATTTTTGCAAATTAGTCAGGGTAATATCTGAATCTTGTGAATTATCACAAAATTGATTGAATTCTATGTGTTGACACGAGTTCTTTAAGTTCATTGCCGAGAGCAAGTATGCTTTCCGATTGAATACTTTATGCAAGGACCTTATCCTTGATACTTGGAAATTCGTGCTACTCTGCTGCGAGTGAACACAAATTGTCATGCTATATCAACATTAAGGGTTCATCCGGGGAACATAGCACAGAAAGCATTCAAAGAAACTTATATTAATTGAATAATATAGGCGGGGTGCCGAAATTTTTGAGAATATCCGGGATTGTTGCTACATGCACCATTCGGGTGGATATATGTTGCTCAATAAATGCGCCAGTGAAGAGGTTGAACACTCATCACTTTTACATGGCTCTATTTCTTTGCAGAGTGACAGCACATTAAATGTAAGGTTTTACAAATTCAGCACTGAACTAAAAACCACCATCAACATTAAGTCCCCTGCTTAGCACGTAACAGTGGCATTGTTGCGGGGTAAGCATGAGATGGTGACAGAAAAGGATAAAAAATCGAAAGGGCAAGACATGAGAAGATTACCAGGAAAATTCGATTGACCTTTGGCAAGAGGCATGAGCGATCTGCAATCTTTGTCTTTGGCGCACTACATCTTGGCCACAGAGTACTGGTGCCATGTATTGTTTGTGCAGCGAGCCTTGAATACAAAGATGAGTGTTGAGGTGGTGGAGCCATCAACACTATAATGTATTGAGGCAGTATGCATGACAACATAGTAGTGAGTGTTGAGGAATTTGTACGTCTCAACACTAAAATGTGAGAAGTGTTGAGGCAGTTTTCCTGGAAACACAATGATGAGTGTTGAGGAATTTGAACGTCTCAACACTAAGAGGAAAAATGTGTTGAGGCAGTTTTCCTGGCAACACAGTAGTGAGTGTTGAGGAATTTGCACGTCTCAACACTAAGAGAAAAGGATGTGTTGATGCCCGGCAACACAGTGGTGAGTGTTGAGGAATTTGTACGTCTCAACACTAAGAGAAAATGATGTGTTGATGCCTGGCAACACAGTGGTGAGTGTTGAGGAATTTGCACGTCTCAACACTAAGAGAAAGGATGTGTTGATGCCCGACAACACAGTGGTGAGTGTTGAGGAATTTGTACGTCTCAACACTAAGAGAAAGGATATGTTGATGCCCGGCAACACAGTGGTGAGTGTTGAGGAATTTGTACGTCTCAAAACTAAGAAAAAAGGATATGTTTATGCTCCGCAACACAGTGGTGAGTGTTGAGGAATTTGTACGCCTCAACACTAAGAGAAAAGGATGTGTTGATGCTCAGAAACACAGTGGTGAGTGTTGAGGAATTTGTATGTCTCAACACTAAGAGAAAAGGATGTGTTGATGCCCGACAACACAGTGGTGAGTGTTGAGGAATTTGCACGTCTCAACACTAAGAGAAAAGGATGTGTTGATGCCCGACAACACAGTGGTGAGTGTTGAGGAATTTGTACGTCTCAACACTAAGAGAAAAGGATGTGTTGATGCCTGGCAACACAGTGGTGAGTGTGAGGAATTTGCACGTCTCAACACTAAGAAAAAAGGATGTGTTGATGCCTGGCAACACAGTGGTGAGCGTTGAGGAATTTATACGTCTCAACACTAAGAGAAAAGGATGTATTGAGGAAGCATGCCTAGCAACACAGTGGTGAGTGTTGAGGAATTTGCACGTCTCAACACTAAGATAAGAGGATGTGTTGATGCCCGGCAACACAGTGGTGAGTGTTTAGGAATTTGCACGTCTCAACACTAAGAGGAGAACGTGTTGAGGCAGTATGCCTGACAACACAATAGTGATGTTGAGGAATTTGCACGTCTCAAAATTAAGATATTTAAAATTTATTGAATATGCCTAATAGATATAAAACATTTAGTTTAAGGATAGTTACTTAGCTCTATCTCCGCTAGACATGTCCTTCGCGCATGATTGGTCTTTGGGTATTTTAGGCTCCCCCGTGAGTGAGCAGCATCAGGTGTTAATGATGACATCAGGATGATAATAGGTTGATAGACGGACAAAAGTCCCCAGGTCTTTGATGGGATGAAACAAAAGGTGGCCACAACTATGAACCTTGGCTGGCTGCGATCACGATCCTTGACATGGAGGAGTGTGGTGGCTACGGGCACGAACCTTGGAAGGAAGGAGTGTGGCGGCTACGGCACGATCCTTGGCAGGAAGAAGTGGCGGCTACGGCATGATCTTTGGCAGGAAGGAGGCGTTAAAGCGGCTTCGGCTCCTGGAGAGGACGTTGAAGTTTATGGAGCAGAACATTGAAGCGAAGCGGCTACTGGAGCGAACATCGAGGCGGAGCGACTTCTGGAGAGAACGTTGAAGCGGCTCCTGGAGAGAAACGTCGAAGCGGCTCCTGGAGAGAACTCCAGTGAGGGCGCCATTAACCTTTGACTTTGAAAAACGAGCTTATACGATATGACATATGGGAAGACGGCACACAAATAGTGCTGGTCGGCAAGTCGTGTTTTTCTCCTCACGGGAAAGAATACGCTTCTTCTGTTTTATTTTCCCTTGCAACTCTCAGAGCCTCGACGGTTACAATGTTGAAGTCGGAGGCCGCATCAATCAGCGTGCTGTCAAACTCGACATCCTTCAAGTGAACAGTGGTTAGGAGTCCCCAGTTCCATCTATCAATCGTGCTTTCCAGGGAGAGGTTGGAGTTTGGGAACAGCTTCCCTTGCTGGAAACATCTGTTTTCCTGATACAGTGCAGTTGAGGGCTGCAAATATGTCTTGACACTGCGCCTTGGAAAAATACAAAATCTCACATAAATGTTTCATCATAGACTGCACGATTTTGCAGACGGAGTCCCCAGAAATCATGCATCTCCTGACGGGAAGAGGGTCTCTGTGAACTCAGGAGGGTTGCTGATTTTCTTTGCCTTGATTTTGGAGAAGTCGTTCCTGATCTTCACGTGTGATGAAATTGGATTGTTGATTCCTTTCTACTGGGCGTTCAGGAGCAACGCGAGCCTCCTCATCTATAAAGGCGCATCCTGCTGAAGTGCTTGCTCCGGATGTTAAAAGTATTCCTTGTCAGCTCTATCTAGGGTTATCGTGACTCTTGTGGTAGCTGCTCCGTTAGTGTCTTGGAGAAAATAGGTATGCCTTTCTGAGTTGTAGCCATGTCTGTCTGATCCTTATGAGAACCTTTTTATCTTTCCATCAAATCAACAGTGGTAAGAGGAGGTTGGCTTCCTCTGGCTCCTCCTGTCTCTCGTCCCGGTAGTGGAGTTACGGCGGCTCTGGTGACAACTGGGGGTGTCACGCTTGAAGAAACATTGGGGGTGGCAGCAGCGGCTCTGGCTCTGGTGACTGGAGGTGTAACGCCTGAATGAACATTTTCCGCGCTGCTGGTGTTGACAGGTGGCGTATTAATGACACTGGAAGGAACGTTAATACCGAGGATGATTTCAACGCTAGTGTTTTTAGGGTTTGTTGCTGATCCGGACCTGAGTTCTACCATTTTGAGATCGGGATTGAAAAATGGACTTGGAAATTGGAAATTGATATGCAACCGAGAGATTAATCTCCCACTGTGGTCGCCAATTGTTTATGGGTGAAAACTAATTCTGCTGATTTTGGTAATTTTGGGTGTGCGGATGAGAAATGAATCTAAACCCTAAACAATGCACTGCACGGGAGTACTTTTGATTCGATAGATCAATCTATACAATCCTGGCCTAAACTAAAAAATGGCCGTTCCAGGATTGCTTCGGTCACAAAGTGAAGGATAAGGGTTGGTCTTAGGGAGGGAAGCGAAGAGAGTGTTGAGACCAGAATGGTTAATTCTGAAGATGTGGCTTGTTTTATGACTTGTATCAGAAAGTGGAACTGGCTTGCAGAGTAAAAATCTATCAGTTCTTGGTGATTTCTGGATACTATGTTGTTTCCGACCAAAAACTTGTTGTTTGGTGGAAATAGGTGAAACCTATTTATACAAGTCATATTGAAACGTACCCTGGTCTCGTAGGAAGTGGAAACGATTTAGTGGTGGAAGAATAGAGTAACGTGTAACCGTCAGACATTATGCTTCCATGATAAAGGAAGTGGATCCGTTTACACCCGTTACTTCTTACAGCCACTAATTGTCCCGCTTCATGACACTTTCTTATAACGGGCGTATTGCAAGCCGCACGCTGTAAACCGCCAGACCAATACCCTGATGAGTATCCCCCAGTTTGTGACATGTTTGATGTCTCGAGTGTTTTCGTGGAAAACGTGTAGCAGGTTGCTATGTGCGGCAAGTCAAAGTCAAGAGTCTTGCCGACGGAAAATAACATGTGATGCTATTAGGCATGTCTTAGCTGGTCGCCTAAAACTTGTCACAAGTCCGTCAGTTCGGTGGCGAACTTGGATGGCTGAGATTGCATCTCATGAGGAAGGGTAGCCATTGATTATGGCTACCTTCTGTTGGCGCATGGTAATGGCACATTGGCGTTTTTGGTGTATGCCAGTGACACTGCGGCATGAATGGTATAGCTCGTGCATGCCAGTGGCACGGTGATATAAGTGGCGCCTAGCGCAGCCATGGCCACGAGATTTAAGCGGCTGGTCGCCTAAAACTTGCCACAAGTCTGTCAGTTCGATGGCGAATTTGGATGGCTGAGATTGCATCTCATGAGAAAGGATGACCATTGATTATGGCCATATCTTGTTGTATAGAAAAGTGGCACCATTGGCATAGCGACGTCTGGCGTAGCCATGGCATAACGGCATGCCAGTGGTGTAGCCGTGGCAGTTGTTTTGGCATATTGGTGTTAGACCCAAATATGGCTCTGGCAACATTGGCTTGTTGCTAAGTTAAACTCAAGGCCTTAGGAGAATCACTTGACCTAGTTGGCATGGCAACTTTAGCTTAATTAGGGTTTGGCGTATCGAAACCTTAATTATCACGTGCGCTGCGGCACGGTGGCGTAGCTGACATAGCTGGCGCATGCCAGTGGCACGATGATGCAAGTAGTGCCTGGCGTAGCCATGGCCGCTAGGTTTTGGCACATTGGTTTTAGACCTAAAATGTGGCGTGGCAACATTGGCCTTGTTGCCACATCAATCCCAATGCTGTGGGGAACGTTACTTGGCTTGGTTGGCGTAAGAACTTTGCCTAAATTAGGGTTTTGTATGCCAAAACCCTAATTAGTGCATGCGGCATGTGGCCGTGGCGCATCGATGTTTTGTGCAAATGGTGCCATATCCATACCGAAAGAACCATAGCCAGGCCATCATGTGGAAACGGCCACATGAGTAAGGATTTCCACGGGTGGCTATGATATGGCGTCTTTATTAGGGTTTCCTGGGTTTTGCACGGATTGTGGCATGTTGTGGGGCCCGAAGTGGCATAATTTGTGACACGGCTGGAAATTAGGGTTTCGACCATGCAAGGTCGTGTCTCTGGTTAGGATAACCACATTGAAGTCTGTTATGGAGTTGGCCACGAACAGATGATGGGTTGGCACGTAAGTGCACTATTTATGGTATGTTGCCACGTTCGTCATGCTCTGTGGTAAAGTGGCACGTTTAGTATGTTTGGCATGCCAATTAGCATATTGGCGCAACCTTGCCTCTTTTGATGCTGTTGAAGGTTTAGGACGACCTGATTGGTCAATTAAAAGAGGGGTCGACCAAGCATGGGCGTGGCCACACTTCTAGTGTGCGTGTAGTAAGTTTAAAGCGACCTGATTGGTCGATGGGAAGAGGGCCAGCAAGCAACATGGGCCCGGCCTCATTCTAAATGCGTGTGGCGCATTTAGAGCGACCTGATTGGTCGATGGAAAGGGGGCCGACAAGCAAGGGCGTGGCCACACTTCCAGTGCGCCGTGGCGGGTTTAAAGCGACCTGATTGGTCGATGGAAAGGGGGACGGTTGAGAAGCATGGGTGTGACCACTTGCAAGTGGCGCCGGCTGGCCTATGGCATGGCCACACCTCCCTTTGTTGCTGCTCCCATTCCGTGACTCCTTATTTTATGATTTTGGGTATGATTTTGCACCTACTAATCCATGGCGGATTAATTACCTAGTTCGCCTAGGCTTAATTTCGACAGGCAAGGTCTAATATACTGCGCAGCGCACAAAACCTTAATTTTTTCAAATTAGTCAGGGTAATATCTGAATCTTGTGAATTATCACAAAATTGATTGAATTCTATGTGTTGACACAGAGTTCTTTAAGTTCATTGCCAGAGAGCAGTATGCTTTCCGATTGAATACTTTATGCAAGGACCTTATCCTTGATACTTGGAAATTCGTGCTACTCTGCTGCGAGTGAACACAAATTGTCATGCTATATCAACATTAAGGGTTCAGCCGGGGAACATAGCACAGAAAAAATTCAAAGAAACTTATATTAATTGAATAATATAGGGAGGTGCCGAAATTCTGAGAATATCGGGATTGTTGCTACATGCACCATTGGTGGATATATGTTGCTCAATAAATGCGCCCAGTGAAGAGGTTGAACACTCATCACTTTTACATGGCTCTATTTTTTCTTTAAATCTCTTTCTTTTATTTTGTTATTCTTTTATTTCACTTTAAAACAATCCCCTCTTTGTGTTTTATCTTTTATTTGCTGGGAACGACTCTGCTAGTTAATTAGTGGGAAATATATTGATTAATTTGTTGTGGTTGCGCGAGAAGCGGTTGTTAATTGGATTTGTTATTTGTTTAGCAAATTTTCTTGTGTTGACGGCACATTAAATGATCCCCATGTTTAATTTCATCGGTCCTAATCTATCTTAGAAGAGAATTATGACGAATACTAGTTCAGTTCAGAGACCATAACTGTCAGACCGTTTATCGAAACACTGTGACCTTTTGACACACTTTTGAATTCTGAACACATTGAGGACAATGGCTCTATTTCTTTGCAGAGTGACGGCACATTAAATGAAAGTCCGCTGTTGATTATCGATGGCGGGAGTGAGTTCGAGGCGGTAACCTAATGAAAATTCTGTGATGAAGGATAAAACAGATGGATATATGGAAGATAACTTGATGGAAGTAGTGAAGATGAGTGAGTATTTGTTGCTAATTTGGGTGATAATTGGTTATGTTGGCGAAGAGACGACGAGAGAATATGGAGAAGCTAGAAGAGAAGTTTGGTTTGAGGGAATGAGCTACGGTGTAAGTCTCACCGTCTTGAAATCTCGTGGATAACCTACGTTAGAATTTTCAAGTAGAGGAAATGTTCAACCGTAGTTAAACTCGTGAAGATTGGTTCTCCCACTATCGAGGGAATCACGAGAACTGAGGCAGTACGGAAAGAAAATGGGTTGCCATTAATGGCTGCTGTCACTTCCGGTGTTGGCAAATGATAGTGCTATTGATTGTCGATGGATGTAATGTCGACGGAGTTGAATTTGTGGTTGTAACCTGATGGATCGACCGTTGTGGTGTGAGAGCTGCAAAAGGTTTGGCAGCGATGGAGTGTGAATAGAGACGTGGGTGCGTTTTTGTGATGGTTTGTGGGGCTCGTGTTACGAGAGAATGATAGTAGAATGAAGAAGACGATAAGAGTTTGCTGCTATTAATAGCAATGATCGATTGGTTGATGGCGTGTGTTGTGATAATGAACAACTTCCGGGTTTGTGCTAAGTGATAGTTTACCCCTTTTTGGGGGAAAGCAGAAACGGTGTAAACATGAGAGGCTAAACTTTTTGTTGAAGGATGAATTCAATGTTCTAGCGTGAAGCTCTATTATTATACAACGGAGTTTAATCACATCATCGTTTGTTTTCACTATTTGATCTTTATGAAAAAATTTGGGATCAAAGAAACTTATATTAAGTAATCGTCGAATAAATAATCGCAAGACCTTGCGTAGGGTGGAGCAATTGCAAATTTTGGGATCAACCTAATACATTATGTTGCTCAATAAATGCGCATATCAATTACACAAACACTGTGGGAACGATCCTTACTATTTATATTACTAGTTAAAGAAATATAATATTTCTTTGCAGTGAAGAGGTTGAACACTCATCACTTTTACATGGACGGCACATTAAATGTAGGGTTTTACAAATTTAGCCCTGAACTAAAAACCACCATCAGGTCAGGAGCATACAACACTCAGAAAAAATTTGCTAGCTCTCCATCTATGAGATTCCCACTTTCTGATACAAGTATAAAACAACTACTCTTCCAGAATCAACTATTCTGGTCTCAACACTTTCTTCGCTTCCCTCCCCAAAACCAACCCTTCTCCTTCACTTTGTGACCGAAGCAAGTCTGGAACGGCCATTTCTTGGTTTAGGCCGGATTTGTACAGATTGATCTCTCGAATCTAAAGTACTCCCTTGCAGTACATTGTTTAGGTTTTAAATTCGTTTCTCACCCACACACCCGAAATTACCAAAATCAGCAGAAACCGTTTTCACCCTCAAATAATTAGAAAGTGGAACTGGGTTGCAGAATGGAAGCTATCAGTCCTTTGGTGATTTCTGGATACTGTGTTGTTTTTTGACCAAAACTTGTTGTTTCGTGGTAAATAGGTGAAACCTATTTATGCAAGTCATATTGAAACGTACCATGGTCTCGTAGGAAATGGAAACGATTGAGTGGTGGAAGAATAGAGTAACGTGTAACCGTCATGCATTATGATTCCATGATGAAGGAAGTGAATTAGTTTACACCGTTACTTTCATCACCACTAATTGTCCCACTTCATGACACTTTCTTATAACGGGCGTATTGCACGCCGCACGCTGTAAACCGCCAGACCAATACCCTGATGAGTATCTCCTAGTTTGTGACATGTTTGATGTCTCGAGTGTTTTCATGGAAAACGTGTAGCAGGTTGCTATATGCGGCAAGTCAAAGTCAAGAGTCTTTCCGCAGGAAAATAGCATGTGATGCTATTAGGCATGTCTTGGCTGGTCGCCTAAAACTTGCCACAATTCCGTCAGTTTGGTGGAGAACTTGGATGGCTGAGATTGCATCTCATGAGGAAGGGTAGCCGTTGATTATGGCTACCTTCTGTTGGCGCCTGGTAATGGCACATTGGCGTTTTTGGTGTATGCCAATGGCACTGCGGCATGACTGGTATAGCTCGTGCATGCCAGTGGCACGGTGGCATAAGTGGCGCCTGGCGCAGCCATGGCCACGAGATTTAAGAGGCTGGTAGCCTAAAACTTACCACAAGTCTGTCAGTTCAGTGGCGAATTTGGATGGCTGAGATTGCATCTCATGAGAAAGGATGGCCATTGAATATGTCCATATCTTGTTGTATAGCAAAGTGGCGCCATTGGCATAGCGACATGCCAGTGGTGTAGCCGTGGTAGCTGTTTTGGCATATTGGTGTTAGAACCAAATATGGCTCTGACAACATTGGCCCTGTTGCTATGTTAAACTTAAGGCCTTAAGAGAATCACTTAACCTAGTTGGCATGACGACTTTAGCTAAATTAGGGTTTGGCGTATCAAAATCTTAATTAGCACGTGCGCTGCGGCACGGTGGTGTGGCTGACATAACTGGCGCATGCCAGTGGCACGATGATGCAAGTAGCGCCTGGCGTAGCCATGGCCGCTAGGTTTTGGCACATTGGTGTTAGACCCGAAATGTGGCGTGGAAACATTGGCCTTGTTGCCACATCAATCCCAATGCTCAGGGGAACGTTACTTGGCTTGGTTGGCGTAGCAACTTTGCCTAAATTAGGGTTTTGTATGCCCAAACCCTAATTAGTGCATGCGGCATGTGGCCGTGGCGCATCGACGTTTTGTGAAAATGGTTGCCATAGCCATACCGAAAGAACCATAGCCAGACCATAATGTGGAAACGGACACATGAGTAAGTATTTCCGCGAGTGGCTATGATATGGCGTCTTTATTAGGGTTTCCTGGTTCCTGCACGGCTCGTGGCATGTTGTGGGGCCCGAAGTGGCATAATTTGTGCCACGACTGGAAATTATGGTTTCGACCATGCAAGGTCGTGTCTCTGGTTAGGATAACCACATTAAAGTCTGTTATGGCGTTGGCCACGAACAGATGATGGGTTGGAACGTAAGTGCACTATTTATGGTATGTTGCCACATTCGTCATGCTTCTGTGGTAAAGTGGCACATTTAGCATGTTTGGCATGACAATTAGCGTATTGGCGCAACCTTGGCTCTTTTGATGTTGTGGCAGGTTTAGGACGACCTGATTGGTCAATTAAAAGAGGGGCCGACCAAGCATGGGTGTGGTCACACTTCTAGTGTGCGTGTGGTAAGTTTAAAGCGACCTGATTGGTCGATGGGAAGGGGGCCGGCAAGCAACTTGGGCCCGGCCTCATTCTAAATGCGTGTGGTGCATTTAGAGCGACCTAATTGGTCGATGGAAAGGGGCCGGCAAGCAAGGGAGTGGCCACACTTTCAGCGCACCGTGGCGAGTTTAAAGCGACTTGATTGGTCGATGGAAAGGGGGTCGGTTGAGCAGCATGGGTGTGGCCACTTACAAGTGGCGCCGGCTGGCCTATGGCATGGCCACACCTCCCTTTGTTGCTGCTCCCATTCCCCGGCTCCTTGTTTTATGATTTTGGGTAGGATTTTGCACATACTAATCCATGGCGGATTAATTACCTAGTTCGCCTAGGTTTAATTTCGACATGCAAGGTCTAATATACTGCGCAACGCGCAAAATCCCAATTTTAGCATATTAGTCAGGGTAATATATGAATCTTGTGAATTATCACAAAATTGATTGAATTCTATGTGTTGACACAGATAGTCGGTTGTCAGCCGACGCAAAAATAATTTAAGTTCTTTCACTTCACAATTATAAATAAAAGTATAGTTAGAAGAACAGATTCGTTCCACGGGGAGATATGGTTTGTTATTCGTATTTGAAAACTTAAGTAAACTGGGGGGATTTTGTTGTTTTTAAAAATAATTTAAATTAAAAACAAAAGATAAAAGTATTTAAGAGATATCAGAGGAAAAAGCTGGTTAAGGAATTCGCCGTCCATCACCACACATGTTAATCAATCAAGCATCATTCACACACCCAGGTTACCAATAACCCTAAAGTATCCCCAATCGGTGTATATACTTCGTTACGTTTCCACAAATCAACAAATAATGCAATCGCAATTATATGAATTCTTTTCCAACAAATAACCTAATGCTTATCGCTAGAAGATTCAACTTGAGGAAAGCTTTAAAATCTATGAGACGAGTTATTCATAGGCAATACAAACACAATCGTGATATATTCAATCTAGGCCAAGTTTTACTTGTGACTTCCTTCACGATTCACACCGCTAGTGATCACAAATTACTACTAGTTATTAGAATTCTTGATAAAATTACCTAAGACTTCTAATTAGCGATAAACAAGTTATTATGATATTTAATTCGCGACTTAAATATGCAAAACAACTAATCATATTACATGAACAAAATCATATAAATATTATGCTTAGTAAAACTTGAACGATAAACAAGAGGGTGAATGAAAAACTCAATACATTAATCAATTAACATAGTTGTGATTTTAGGTTACATCCCTAACCAAAGAAAAGAATTAGCTACTCATAATGGAGTTTATAATCAAAGCAGAGAAAATATGGAATACAAACTACAGTCGCAAAAGGTATAGGAATTTAACCATTGTTGCTGCTGTTGCAATAAGCTCTCTGCTACTTGATAAGCACGAAAGTGCGATGCTTTTTCACCCATAATTACACTAGCTGGGACTCATTTTATCACTAATAAACTTGTTTTAAGTCTTTTGAAGGGAATAAGCTCTTGTGGAGAAAGTTTGCTCAAAAAAGTGGTATTTGGTCCTAGAAAAGTACTAAAGGCACCCCCAATCTTGGATAAGGGCACCCCAGAAATGTGATATAGGCACCCGGAGGAGTTGATAAAGGCACCTAGGAGTTTTCACTATTTACAGCCCAAAAGTACTCTTTGTACCCCATAATTACTATTCACACCCCAGGAATTGCTATTTATACCCCAAATTGCTAAAGGGACACCATAACAGGATAGGGGGCAGTCATCTTCTTCATTTGAATTTTGAATTTTGGCGGGAAAATGGCTGCAGAATTAGGGTTTCGATTTTGGAGGTGTTTGATTGAGACTAAATGGCTGAAATCAAATGGGTTTATTCGTAAAGCCTAAACAGAGATGGTACTGTGCTCTGATTCAGTTGAATTTGGCTGGATAATCACCGATTGATGAAAAGAGAAAGAAAATTTTTGGCGGGAACTTTTCCAACTCAAACTGCGTATCTCTGGAAATTTGTTGGTAGAGATTTTCACGGGATTTTGGAGCGTAATTAATTGGGTATATCCTGTGTCATCACAACATGATTAGTAAGGATTTTATTTTCGTAAGAAAGGGAAAGTATTACCGAGTTTAGAGAAAACAAAGTCAAGAGATATTACCGGGATTCTATATGCATAACTGGAGGTTTGCTTGAGGAAAGAGGGAGTCTGACTTCAACCGGAACTTGTAATCCATGAATTTGGAGTGTGCAAGTTGTAGTTGACGCGTGAAAGGGAGGAGAATAAGAAAATATTTCCTCAACTAGCAGCCGAGGATAATATTGATTAATGGAGGATTATTTGCATTAACACGGAGATATTGTTGGTCCTGTGGGTATAAATAAGTTGCTTGGAACTCAAACCAGGGGCATCGAGAGTTTGGGGTGAAAGGAGAGGCCACAGAGCCGAAGAAACGAGTTGCATGAAAGTTTCCTGCTGCTGCTGGTGAAGAAGGAGCTGAAGAACAAAAGCCTGTAGAGGACAGTCGCAAAATCCGCTACAATACATATCTGTCGTTCTTGCTACAATACATTACCACTGTAACAGTTAGCTTGTAACGATTATAAACGTTGCAGTATACTGTTTTATTACTTTTCTCCTTTTCACCATTGTAAACACACCTTTTGAGCTATGAATCCATATTTTGAGTGTGTCTCCAACACAATGAGCTAAACCCCAACACTGGGTTGACGGAGAAAGCCGAACTTCATACATGGGTGAATTTATTTTATTTTCTATTTGACTTTTGCACTAATTAGAATAGAATTATGATTTGAATTAATTAGTTATCATTTTATTAGATGGGTCATGCTTGCTTAGATGTTTGATGTCCCATGCTTACGATTTATAACTAATATTTTGAGAATCTACCTTGGCAAAAATAAGAGTTCCTGTTGTTTTATTTATTGAGCGATAATTGTTGAGAATAAATAATTGAACCTTATGTTATGAATGCGGTGGAATCCTAAACCCAATAACTCTCTCTTTTATTATTTTCGTTAAACCTTTAAATTTAATCTCAACAAGTCTTAGAGTTCGAATCCTTATTGCTACAACAATCACAATTAAAAATCTTATCACTACTGCTGCATAAATTAACTCCTTAAGCGCCTATCATTCTCTGGGGAATTTCGTCGAAAAGCTTCTCTGCATAAAAACGAGGGTGAGGAGGTGCCTTAGGGTTGCGATTTGGACCTCTATTTATAGCAATCGAACCCTGAAAATTCGAATCTGATAACCACACAACAATTCTAAACCTCCACGAACAATCAAATGCGCTTTAATCTACACCATTCATCTCCAAAATCGACGACAAGAAGGGTACTTTGTGGCTGTTTTGTAGACTTTAAACTCAATCCAAATCCAAGTAAATCTCACCAATTCTCTAAATTCTCGTTCAAGTTTTCGAATTCAACACAAACCCAAGTTCCCTAACCGTCTCAAACTCTTGAAACACTCCTAACTTCTCTCAATTGATCACCAATTCGTTGGCAGTGACTTATCCCCTTTCAACTGAATTTTAGGTCAAGTTTTGGTGTCATGAAACAATTAAAACTCCTACCAACACGTATTGATCCTCCCTGACTTGTCTCGATCTCATATATCACCGCTTAATCCTCTCCGGTCGTTCTTCGATCAATAGCAGAGACTGGTCACAAAGAAGAAGTAGGGAAGAAGAAGCACTGGTCACGACCAATGTTTTTGGCAAAATCTAATTCAAAGGGGAGGTGCCCCTTAACGTAAATACAAGTGCTTATATCACCTGCCCATTAAATTCAAACTTCTTATGTACGTGTATTTAAAGAGGGAAAGCTGACCTCCCCTTAGTGGCTCATGGGGTGGTAATAATAACGAGCACCCCTTATCATTTCCTGAACTCCCAATAACAATTTCCCATGAATTGACCATTTTACCCTTTTGGCCTTCCAAGTTCTTGTTTTGCTCGTAACCTCTTCATATGATGTCGGAATGACTCCATTCTTTCGCTATTGGCTTCGTCTTTTCGTCCTCTTCAAGATGAAAAGTAGAAATCTTGTACTTGAACGAGTTTCACTTGGTCTTTGTCCCTTCTCCACTTATAGCTAGCTTCTTTTATTGCACAATTAAGTGCCTAATTCACTTCTTTTGGATGATTCACCTAATAAAACACAAATAAGAGAAAACAAGCGTAGTATACAATAATTTGCAAGAAAACCAACAAATAGTAGCATGGAGTTGACACCAAATATATGTGAAAAATGCACTTATCAACAGAGTTCTTTAAGTTCATTGCCGGAGAGCAATATGCTTTCCGATTGAATGCTTTATGCAAGGACCTTATCCTTGATACTTGGGAATTCGTGCTACTCTGCTGCGAGTGAACACAAATTGTCATGCCATATCAACATTAAGGGTTCAGCCGGGGAACATAGCACAGAAAGCATTCAAAGAAACTTATATTAATTGAATAATATAGGCAGGGTGCCGAAATTTACAGAATATCTGGGATTGTTGCTACATGCACCATTCTGGTGGATATATGTTGCTCAATAAATGCGCCAGTGAAGAGGTTGAACACTCATTACTTTTACATGGCTCTGTTTCTTTGCAGAGTGACGACACATTAAATGTAGGGTTTTAAAAATTTAGCCCTGAACTAAAAACCACCATCAACACCTTCGTAATGCGCAGCGATTACGCTGCAAACTCGAGACCACCTACCCAACTGGCCTAATACATCATTTGATGCGAGATTTGGCCCTTAGCCAATTGCCAAACATAATGCGCTATTTTGGCGCAATATTGGCCTTAAGCCAATCTACATCTTACCAAGCAACAGAAGATTTGGATGAAGCTTCATCTCAGGCCATGACGCATCATTTAGCATGCGCCATGCTAAAAACACGGGGTGTTACAACTTGTTATGCACGTGCGTGACTCTAGAAGTCGAAGGCGCATGTATACTGAGGGAACTAAGTAGGTAGGGATAGTCTGCTTGGTCTCAACTATACGAAGTTGGTATTAGATTTTTTATAGCTGCTTAATTCTGAGAGTATTCAAAACTGGACTAGGTCTCAGGGTTTTATGCATTCGCAGTTTCTTCGTTAACAAAATCTTGTTGTGTCTTTTACTTTGTTTTCCACATTATAATTGTTATTATAATTAAATAAAATACACAAGTACGTTAACTCCACAATACTTGATATTGATCCTATAGAGTTTCAGTTATTACCTGTTTAGGGGTAAAAACTGTTTCTACTGGAAATGGTAAATTTGGGTGTGCCACCGAGAAACGAATCTAAACCCTAAACAAATACACTGCACGGGAGTACTTTAGATTCGAGAGATCAATCTGTACAATTCTGGCCTAAACCAAGAAATGGCCATTCAAGACTTGCTTCGGTCACAAAGTGAAGGAGAAGGGTTGTAACACCCCGTGTTTTTAGCATGGCGCATGCTCAAAGATGCGCCATGGCCTGAGATGAAGCTTCATCCAAAGCTTCTGTTGCGTAGGAAAAGGAACATTGGCCCTTGGATAATGCGTTGACAATGTTCATCCAACATGGCTGGACATTGGGTTGGCAGCGGACAACCAACATGGCTGGACATCGGGTTGGCAGCGGACAACCAACATGGATGGACATCGGGTTGGCAGCGTACAACCAACATGGCTGGACATCGGGTTGGCAGCGGACAGCCAACATGGCTGGACATCGGGTTGGCAGGGGACATCCAACATGGCTGGACATCGGGTTGGCAGTGCACATCCAACATGGCTGGACATCAGGTTGCCAACGGACAACCAACATCGCGGAACAAGGGTAAGTTGGAACGGTGTGGAAGCTAAGTTAGCTGCATCATGCTCCACGAGCATGCTTGCAATGGAAAATGAACGTGAATTTTCCTAGCTTTGAGGCCCGGATCGTAGCTTCATCATGGCGCATCGGGGAAGTTACGGCCTGCGGGGCAACGCGCCAAAGGCGTCAATTTTGGGTCCATCACAGTTGGTATTAGAGCAAGTTCCAATATAAATCTAGGGACTATGCGGGAAAGGCTTATCAACGAGTATTTTCCTTAATGGAAAACTTTAAGTTGGAGAGTAGGCCAATTCTGCGTGGGAAAGAGTTTGTAACTGCTATGTCAGATAATTTGCGAATCGAGTTGAGCTTGTTCAAGTACTGTGAGTTTGCCTGGTCTAAGTGGCACCCCACTTACAAGTGGATATCCGAAAGACCGTCTGGGATAGTTGGTTGACAATGGGATGATCATCCACACACATTGGAAACTGGCCAATGGTGTGTGTTGTTAGGCCCGGCTAGCATCCCACTTACGAGTGGCAACCTGGATGACCGTCTGGGACGGTGGGCAACTGGATCCTGTTCCACACAGTACTAGATGTTGTTGACATCAACCTTGTGAACTTTAGGGACTCCTAAGTGTGTAGTATGGGATGCACATTTAGGATACCTTGTTGAGATATCCTTTTGGCAACTGGCTAATTGAGATTCTTGGTGACGTTGTGGACTCTTTTTGGATTCCTGAGTATGCGGTATGGGACGTTTTCTCAGAAGGTTTAAACTGATCTTCACGACAACTTGAAAAAACCCGTGATTTCTGAGCATCTGGTATGGGACTTTTGCTCAGGAATCCAAACCGAAGAGATTTTCCACAATAGTTATTGTTTTGAATTTCGGGGACAAAATTCTTTAAAGGGGTGAATATTGTAACACCCCGTGTTTTTAGCATGGCGCATGCTCAAAGATGCGTCATGGCCAGAGATGAAGCTTCATCCAAAGCTTCTGTTGCGTAGGAAAAGGAACATTGGCCCTTGGCAATGCGTTGAAAATGTTCAGCCAACATGGCTGGACATTGGGTTGGCAGCGGACATGCAACATGGCTGGACATCGGGTTGGCAGTGCTGGACATCGGGTTGGCAGCGGACAACCAACATGGATGGACATCGGGTTGGCAGTGAACAACCAACATGGTTGGACATCGGGTTGGCAACAGACAACCAACATGGCTGGACATCTGGCTGGCAACGGAAAGTGAGCAGCCTTCTTGGCTGGTCATTCGGAAATTCATGCTAACGGCCATGAATAGTGAAGCAAGCATGTCAATATGCTCCCCTTTCCATACTTGTAGAAATTCCATTAAGACATATATAGGGAGTGGTACTTGGTTGAAGGTGCATAAACGGACCATGCAGTAAGATAGCTTTGGCAGTATACAACCAGCACGGCCCTTCACGGGACCTGGCTCAGGAAATGTTCAGCCGTCATGGCCGGACATTAAAACTGACATGTGAACCAGAATTGAATGCATAGCCATCACGGACGTACATCGCTGTTGTCCAGGGTGGTGAAGTGAAGCCATCACGGCCTGGGGAGTTGATGAATGATTTTCGGTCCCCCAATTTAAGTTGTAAAAATGTCAAATTTACATATATAGGGAGGGGTAGTTGGTTGAAGGTACATATGCGGGCCATGTACCAAGTAAGCTTCATAGCTTAGCCGGAAGAGTATAAATGATGCCTAAGTCTCATTTATAGCTGCGAAGCCTAATCAATGGAGCGTGTTAAGCATGGACATCACTATGCCATGCCGCAGACCAAGTATTCATCACTTGGATTCGTTTTGACGGAACGGTCTATACGGACTAGGCCATTACCATTATTGCTTGGCCACGGCCATGCAAACGAGTTGGCTTAAGTTTCTGTCCCTTCATGGATGAACTATGGTTTGTGCTTGATCCCTTTAGAGTAGGGAAGGGTACGTAGGCAGCCGCAATGAGTTGCAGCATTGCCGGTCCAGCACTTTGTCGCTCATATCATCTAATTGTGAGATGATTGCGACATTCTGGCCTCTCATATCATCTGGCTCGGTAGCTTGACGCAAGAGATGATTGTGGCCAAACTTGATGAGGCAAGTTGCATTCCATTCACTGGATACTCATACTTCCTATCAAGGCGTTCGACATATGCTAAAAACCCGAGTGTCGTAATTTAGCTCAAGAGGAGTCCATTGTGATGGGAAACGGCCCAAAGATCAAGATATGTCGATCTATAGATCCACATGGTCACCAAAATTTAGCCAAATTCCATTTTTTAGGGCCTCAAAAGGCCGTTTTAGGAAAGTTTTTATTTTCTTAATAAACCCTTCGCAGAACAAGGGTAAGTTGGAACGGTGTGGAAGCTAAGTTAGCTGCATCATGCTCCACGAGCATGCTTGCAATGGCAAATGAACGTGCATTTGCCTAGCTTTGAGGCCCGGATCGTAGCTTCATCATGGCGCATCGGGGAAATTACGGCCTGCGGGGCTACGCGCCAAAGGCATAAATTTTCGGTCCGTCACAGTTGGTATCAGAGCAAGTTCCGAGATGACTCTAGGGACTGTGCGGGAAAGGCTTTTCAATGAGTATCCTTAATGGAAAACTTTAAGTTGGACAATAGGCCAACCTCTGCGCGGAAAAGAGTTTGTAACTGCTATGTTAGTTACTTTGCGAATCGAGTTGAGCTTGTTCAAGTACTGTGAGTTTTTCTGGCCTAAGTGGCACCCCAGTTATGAGTGGATATCCGGAAGACCGTCTGGGACGGTGGGTAGACAATGGGACTAATCATCCCCATACATTGGAAACTGGCCAATGGTGTTCGTTGTCAGGCCCAGCTAGCATCCCACTTATGAGTGGTAACCTGGGTGACCGTCTGGGACGGTGGGAAACTGGATCCTGTTCCACACAGTACTAGATGTTGTTGACATCAACCTTGTGAACTTTAGGGACTCCTGAGTGTGTAGTATGGGATGCACATTTAGGATACCTTGTTGAGATATCCTTTTGGCAACTGGCTAATTGAGATTCTTGGTGACGTTGTGGATTCTTTTTGGATTCTTGAGTATGCGGTATGGGACGTTTTCTCATAAGTTCTAAACTGATGTTCACGAAAACTTGAAGAAACCCGTGATTTCTGAGCATCTGGTATGAGACTTTTGCTCAAGAATCCAAACCGAAGAGATTGTCCACAATAGTTCTTGTTTTGAATTTTGGGGACGAAATTCTTTAAAGGGGTGAATATTGTAACACCCTGTGTTTTTAGCATGGCGTATGCTCAAAGATGCGCCATGGCTTGAGATGAAGCTGCATCCAAAACCTTCCGTTGCGTAGGAAAAGGAATATTGGCCCTTGTCCAATGCGTTGACAATGTTCAGCCAACATGGCTGGACATCGGGTTGGCAGCGGACAGCCAACATGGCTGGACATCGGGTTGGCAGTGAACAACCAACATGGCTGGACATCGGGTTGGCAACGGATAGCCAACATAAGTGGACATCGGGTTGGCAACGGACAGTGAGCAGCCATCTTAGCTGGTCATTCAGAAATTCATGGCAACGACCATGAATAGTGAAGCTAGCATGTCAATATGCTCCCCTTTCCATACTTGTAGAAATTCCATTAAGACATATATAGGGAGGGGTACTTGGTTGAAGGTTGTAGATGGTGGATTTTTGACAAAGGGTAAAATTGTAAAACTATACTCCGGATCCGGCAATCGGATGAGTATTGAGGCCCATGTCTCTCATTAAAGCATGAAAGCTCATGCCATAAATCTCGATCGAGAAGGTTGTCTCTCGAGTATATGTAGATGTGTAGTCTCCCAGTGAGGCCATGACACATCTCATGAATACTGAGCAATTTTAGTAATTACTCCGGATCCGGCAATCAGATGAGTATTGAGACTCATGTCTCTAAGCGTGAAAGCTCATGCCATAAAACCTCTGATCGAGAAAGTCTCTCAGAGAAGATGTAGATGTGTAGTCTCCCAGCTGAGACCACGGCACATCTCATACTGTATAGAATCGCAAGATTGGACGGCTCCTAGACAGCGTGTCTGCTAGTATAGAGCAATAACGTCTTCAGGATGCAACCATGTTTTGTCTGACTATACAAGAGGAATATGACACTCCAGCAAGTTCATATTGCTCAACCCTCAGATAATTAATGCTCCTAGATAGGAAGCCATGCTAGTATAGAGCCGTCAGTTAATTATCTCTAATCGCCTGAATATCCAGCAATATTCTACGATTCTTCGTTATATTTCGTCACTTCAATTCGTGGTTCTTCCCAGCAGAATTACATGGGTTAGTGATAAATATTCAACGAGACAGGCATTTGAGCATCGAATAAGCCCTGACTAAAATGGTGCAAGTGTACTTAGCAATAATGCACATACCATCATTTGAATGCGCAAACGAGCATTTCAAAATATGAATGAACGATGAACCTATGCAAAATAGGAAGGAAAAATAATAATAATAAAATATTAGCAAAGGCGCCAGGGGACTGGGCTCATCAGCTTTCCGGTCATGCCGTGACCAGTCCCACGCCCAATTTTATATTTTGTCATATATTATTATTTTTCCCTGATCTCGTGAAAATTCTCTCGTTCGAGCAAATCTCATTCGTTTCAAGGAAATTCTCTAATCTCATGATTTTATCAAAGAAATAATAAAATTAGGGAAAGGTATCGCGGGACCGTGCTTGTTAGCCGGCCGGCCATGCCCTAGCCGTGGTCGGTCCCACACCTTGCAATTCCTTGTTTCATTTATTATTTTTCATCATCTTATGTATTTTTCCTAGTTTCAGAAAAAACCCTGGATTCTGCATATTTTCTCAGAATGTTGCTCAAATGCGCGTCGGAAAATACTGAAACTCTCAGGATTGAGACACGGACACTATGGTGACACGACCACATCCCCTTGACTGACCAAGGGTGGCTCTAAGGCCTGCAAATAGCCGGTCCCGTATGTTTTAATGATTTTAACCTAATTTGCTCAATTGCTCATATTAGGTTCAAACTTCTTCCAAACAATTAAGAGTTTGCTTGAAAGACCATCCATTGGTCCCACGGCCACCAAGAGCCGGCCCCATGACCTCTTGGACGGTCCCTCAGTTCATGAACAGGTTTTTATTATTTGTCGCTCACACGAGCATTATTTCAATAAATGATTAAACTAGCATTTAATCATTCTTTCACCAACTGGTCCTCTAAGAGACTTTGGTATTTTTCTCATTCGAGCATCTGGGCGTACATGGTGGACTCGTCATCCCATGTAGCCGGTCCCTGCTTCACTCTGCAGATTGATTTGCAATAAATCATCATTTCGATAAAATTAGGGTTTTGGATCCAGAGCTCTGCAGAAACATGATTCTGAGCAGATTCAAATACTCTGATAATTTTATGTTGATTCCATGATCAACGTTTTTATTTATTTTACTCGACCCAGCAGTCAGTATCTTAAATTAATATTTATTTTGGTCCTGCTACCAACAATTCATCAAACGAGCAATATTTGCTCAAACAAGCAATATTTGCTCAAACTAGCAATATTCGCTCAAACTAGCAATATTCGCTCGAACCAGTAATATTTGCTCGGATTCAATAATATTGGTTCAACTATCAATATTATTCGACAATTCAGCAACACAGTTTGCTCGTCTTAGGTAATCAACATAATAATACCTCGTCTCAGCAGACATATTTGATTCATGAGTTTCAGAACATTTGCAAAACATGTTCAACTCAACAATACATGGACTCATCGTCCCACAAAGTCAGCAACTGACTCCACAATCACGAGATATCAATCGTGTCACATGGGGGGATATTAACTAGGGTTTTGGTCTGGCGGTCTACAACACGTTGTTCACCCACGATGAGAATGTGAGCAAGTCGTGCAATCAGTTGGAAGAGTCAGCAAAGTAGTGGGTGGAAAATTAACCAAGTCTCCGCACGATGAGCAACTGGTTTTAACACGATTTCCCACTTACCCACTCTCTGATTCCAGCAAACTGTCACACTTCATGGGATCATGGTTTTTTCAACTCCGGCATTATAAAATGTCTCTGAATCCTGATTGAAAGAACAAGATTCGAACACTCGAACATTCGGCAAAAACGAGCAATTTCTCATCAAAGTTCATACAGACAATCTTTCGTCTACACGAACTCAGAGAAATCACTCTCAATTGAGCAAACTTCAATCATTCAGACCGTTCTTACGCTGAATTCACAACACACCTACAATCTCAGATCGTCATTGATCTCTCGTATTTTCTCAGCTTCCCTCCTACAGATCAACCCATCCTCTCTTGTGACCGAATTGACTCTGGAACGGCCATTGTTCTTGGTTTAGGCCGGAGTCTTACACATTGATCTCTAGAACTTCAAGTACTCACTTCTTGCAGTGCATCTGTGTGAGGTTTAACATTTTGCTCGGTTCAAGGAGTCTCCACACGGTCGACTCTTCAATTCCGTAAAAACCAGCAAATCGTTTTTCCCCATCTACAGATTGGCGACCACAGTGGGAGATTAATCTCTCGGTTGCAATCTCACGGTTTCACAAGATGGCTGGTCTTAGGTCTGGGTTAGTTACAGGTTCCAATGCAAACGACGCTAGCACTAGCAACAACAACAACAACAACAATGAGGATATTCCGGAAACAATTCCAGCCTCTAATACTGGCGGTGGTGATATTACTCCTCCTCACACTAACACGGAAGGTCATCCTCTATCCGTCCGACACCCTGAAGAAGTCATAGGAAACCCACCACCTACCATTGCTGATCTCATCAAAGTGCAAGAGACTCTTGCCAAGAATCAGACTGACATGGATGCTACACAGAAGGAGCTGTGTAATTATCTCAAAAATCTTACTGACAAGATGTCAGAGAAGACTCAAGGAAAGGGAAAAGAAAAAGAGACATCTCTAGATGTTGATCCTGAAGTAGTTTCAATTCATATAGTGGATGGCAACAAAGTCCGCAAAGCTACAAACGATCCATCAACAAAGGAATCATCAAATTTCATTACTCGGGAAGATTTGGAACGCATCTTGGAGAACCGTGGAAAAGACAAGACATCACATGTCCATCGCCACCATCCTCCGTACCCTGCTGCTACGCAAGGGATTCCTCTTCCAAAAGGGCATGCATCTGGTACAACAACATCGCACCAGGAACTATCAACAATTGGGGAGAAATGATTAACGCTTTCTACAGAAAGTACTTCTTTGTGTCAGAGAAAATTACTCTCTCTGATGTTGGAAGAATGTTTCAGAGGAACAATGAACATCCCAATGACTACGTGAAAAGATTCAGAGTCCAGGCCCTGGAATGTCATGATCCAAACGTCACGGAGCATCAACCGGTAGAATTGTGTATCAACGGCATGATCCCGTTCTACAGAGATTTATTGGAAAATCTTCGTTTCCAGACCTTCTCAGAGCTTCATGAAGCGGCGAAGAGATCGGCAACTACTGCGCCCGCTTTACTGGAAAGAACAAAAGCTATGAAGAACCGCGAGACACTCGAAGTAGCAGATATCTGATCAAGAAGCAGTAAAACCTCCAGCTATCCACAAACACTATTGCATAAGGGAGCAAACGGAAAGCTAAACTGCCGCGCAAGCATACCTCAGCTTCTTCAAAAGCACAAAGCAAGGATAAGCAAGATGCACAAGCCTCGGACCAACGCACAAGAGTTCTTGATCAAGAAGCACCTGACTTTCCTTTTTCCATTGAAGGGGTGATCAAACTCCTGTATGTCTGGGTCCAAGATGGTGCAATCAAGTTGCCATATGTCAAGAAAGAACCAACTGAAGAAGACATGGAAAATCCTTGTTACTGCCGCTTCCACAGGTTCGTCAATCATTCCACAAACAACTGCGTAGTTTTGAAGCACATTTTCAAAGAGAATGTTGATCCACAATAGCTTCAACTGGGGACTGAAGGAGTACACAAGAATCCTCACCCAGTCAGAACCTTTACACTCTCTGAACAACCTATCAAAATGGCGGTTCAATCTTTGGTCGAACGTGAATTGCTCTATATGTCGAAGGAATAAAGGAGAGACATGTTCACAACACTGAACCACATTGTGTCAAGAAGTCCATTTCGGAAATAATTCTTGATCCTCCAGCCACAAACCAAGAGATGTACGACTGGGGACTACTAACCATAGTCAGAAGAAACGAATTTGGAAGAACGTTGATCGATGCTGGCACCGCCATCAACAACATTCCACTGAAAACCGTCGGATCCACATGCATCACTCGACAAGAAGCTACTCATGCTCCTATATCAATCAGAGACCTTGAAGGAGCACTCAGAAATACTTATGGCTACATCACTCTCAAAGTGAACATAAGTTCAACCTGGACAAAAACCAAGTTTCACATAAACAGGAAGATCCAGGATATGACATGTCCTTCAGACGAGCGTGGATCCACACTGAAAAGATGGGTACTTACAAAGCGCCTTTTGTTACGCATCTCTCCAATGAAGAAAGTTCTGATCCAGAAGATTTGACGGACATTCCATCATCAGAGTACTTTGAGGAATTTCAAACCTTAACGAGGTTGAAGCAAGAACCTGCAAAAGATGCATAGACATTCATCAAGAGGTTCCGCACTCAGGAAAGTCTCATTCCATGTCTATGTCATTTATTTCCCCACATGTTAGGGACTTAATTATGCTAGCAACTCTACAAGACATTATGAATGGTAGCTTCACCGCATTAGTATTTTACCAAGTGGTTGAATCTGACGTTTCTCCGAATCAAGCAATGAAACATTCATTACTGATGTCCAAACATGGCAAAGAACACTTTGGGCATTTCTCCTGCAAGTCCATGTGTTCCACAAAATCGAAAGCTCGATGTACGCACAAGTGTCGAATCCCACTACCGCAACGAAAGGGATCTTTGAATCAACGAAGATACTCCAGGGCCGAGATGATCAAACCCCTAAGACATCCGATGCTTAAGGAATATACTCTTCAACGCTCAAGCATTTAAGAAGCCATCAAATTGTACTCCCAATCAAAGAGTACAACACAAATATCTCGATGATGACACATTGATTCAACACCAGCACGATCAAAGTGTAACTAAACTACAATCGATAAGTCTTCATTATCCCATGATAAGACTTCTGAAGCATATGCAACATCATTCATACATGGATGGCACTAACTCCTTCAACATACACTGGGCAACCTGAGCATGAAACTTCATCAACGGGATTTCTCTACATCACAAGCCCCTGCATGATTGAGGAACTTTCTCTCTTCACCAATCACATCCAAGAGTATGAAAATCACGATGCTATCTACCGCAACAACATCGACTCATCGACAAAGCCAGTTCTGGTAAAGTTATGCTTTCGGGAGCATTCAGTTAAACTCTCAGTACACCTTCATCTTAGCGACGCTCAACTCATCAACTAGTTCGTGAATGTAAAAGGCTCACTGGATGAAGGAGCAAAGATTATATCTATAATCATGGTTCTAGCCTTTTCGGTCTTTGGAGCAACTTCAACCATGGTATCAACATCAACAATAATCTCTAGAGGAACACCATCCATGATTTCAGCATCGACAAGGATCTTTGGAGCGTAATCATTCATGGTCTCATCACCAACAACGGTCTCAGGAGCAACATCCTCAGGGCTTCATCAACTAATCATTCTCTGAAGTGTTACACATGAAGCGGACTTTTCTAAGAACCGATGATTCATATCATGATGTGTAGACCTGATAACATGCTCACATGAAAGTCATCCCAAAGTTGGCACGACTGGTGGGCATAATCCAAAGTCTTCTACAAGATGTTCTCATCACCTCTACAAATGAGATACAACACACTTCAGGCCATGGGTTTGCAAAAACGTACCAATAGGTGAGGACTGGGACAATGCTTCCTCAACGAAAGATGTTCGTCTATGTCTCTTCTACAACATACCAAAATGGAGCACTAATCGGACATACGAGCTGAAAGATATGGCCTTTACAGCCAGGTTTATGAAGTCTGAAAATTCTGTACGGGATTACAAATCACAAATGTGCACGCTTCGTTGGCTGACCTCTACAACTACGAATTGAGTCATTCTTTTCTCATGTGACAACTCAGTCTCTTAGCTTCAAAAATTGGGGTCAAACATCAGATTCCGACGTCGTATGAGGTTCCTACAGCTTCCTGAGCATACAACATGCAAGCAGCAATTCTTAGACAGGATTCATAACTTCCACAGTCGATCGGTGTCTACCAGGTCTTTTAGCTAAGTCCTTCATCAAGGTACCTCTAACTTTGACCACCTGGGTCTTTACATCAATTTTCTACCCGGATCCTCTATCTAGGTCCTGCCAGAAGAAGGGAAAATGAAAGAGCGAGATTCAACAAAATACTGGAGACTAACGGTCCACTGATCATGACGATCAATTTCACAGTCAAACACTCGTGGTTCCGGGCTCTCCAGTGCTAGTCAATCATCGCAAAAGGAATGCTACCACCGGGACATGCCACCATGGTCATTACATCATCCTCTCTTGAGAGCAACCTCAGTTATGGTCCCGTGACCAGGGTTTCAGAAGTGATGTTTCTACGACTGACAGAAACAAGATGGCACTGCAAGCACCAAGCTCATGTATCAATCAAAGGGTCCTGATCTCTAATGAATCAATGACATTAAATCCTTCAACAACCGTTCAAGACACACATGAATTGTCTAAAAGCACAACATGAGTGTTTTACAGCAAGCTCGTCTGAGATGATTTTACACTGTCCTGTACAAACCGACGAGCTGGGAGAAATTGGTGAAGAATCTAGGGATGGGTCATATACCATTCTCTTCGTATGATTGTCCTTTACAACATATCCGAAATTCAAAGAAACTGAAGAAATGAACAAGGATATGTGGCTGAAATATTGGACAACATACAATCTGAAAAAGTTCTGAAAGTCTCCTGGAAGTTTACTATTTCGCCTTTTTCAGGCCATAAACATGCTCAAAACTCAAAAATCTTCTTTGATAAAGCTTGGATATTTTCTGGGCTTGAAGATACATATGCAGATCGCGAAAATATGACTTTGAACGAAGATTCTACGGTGTTTTTGCTAAAATGCTGAAGTCTGAAATTTTCTGGTGACGTATTTCAGCAAAATTACTTGTATACTCACATGGATTCTCATTCATTCATTCACAAATCAACAATTATATGAAGAGATTACATGAGATATACTTATTGGGGGAGTACCTAAATCATTTGAAGGCTTGGCAATGCCGAAATCTCCATTGGCAACGCCGCTATCTCCATTCGGTTCGGGATTTCGGGAATTCTCCATATTCGCATATCCCAAAGAAGAGCACGCTTCATCAACATGATGCTTATCTACAATGATTTCTTCCTAGATTCATCAACAACAATTATTATTATTTCATTCAAGGAGATGCCACGATCACCTGCACGAAAAAGGATACTTACATCGACTTCTTCATCAGTGCTGGATTCATGAATTGTTTGCCCGGGAACAAGTTGAAGACCGTCAATCGATGGAGCAAAAGTCTGAAAAGAAATAACAAACCTTGGTCTCATGATCCTAATTGCACGGGCAAAGTCATGACACAAGGAGCGCTAACAACTCACCAAAGAAACGGCTGGGGACTACACGTCATTTGCTAACATCATGTAGTCCTTACTTCTGGGTTCTCCGCTCCCGTAGACTTTCTTCCATTTTCGTGGAGTCTACATTGATCCAGGATCTCACTACATGATCATACTATGGTAAAGCTAATGAAATAAGCAGGAGTACAACTCAGTATGAAGGATCTCTCACCATCACCTAGAGGTTCCATAAGTACCATTTCTTAAAGTTTTGTCCGTAGAGATATTATCTCTGGAAACACCATCTTTGGAAGTATCATCATGGGAGTCAGTCATTCTCGCAAAGTGGCTACTTCAGCACATCGTTCTTACAAAGCGCAGGCTTCGACAGAACAATGAATCATGGAATAAATGTGCTCACAACAGAGTCTACAAAAATGGTAACCATCCAACTCTTACCTATTTACAATTTCACTAGCTGTAGTGATTACAATCTCGAGAATTCGTTCACTCCTTTAAACCTGCAAAGACGAACAAAATTCATTATTCAAAATCATGACTTGATTTTCATAAAACTGTGAATAACCCACGTAAAGTTTTACTATGTGAACATTCACTGGTTTTCAAAATTGGACAGACGTCCATTCTACAATTGTGAAAACTCACATACAGACATTATTTCACCATGTATGATTGTCTACTTTCAACAGTTGTTCAAAATCAAAACATTGATTTTACTAAATATATATATTTAACGCGAAACTCACGTAAATTTGAAAAATGTATCTATATATTTTTTGCTCCCTCGCACGAGCATCTGTCTTTGAAGCAAGAGTATATTTTCAAAGATTTCCGAAAGCTCGAAGATAAAAATTTTCATGAAAGCTCATAAACAAAATTTTATTACTAACAGACGCACGTCTGTTCAAAAAAAAAAAAAAATTCTCTCGTACGAGCATTCACCTTTGAAACGAGAGTTTATTCCACTTTGTGAAATCTCACGTATTTAAAAAAATAAAAATTTGTTTTCGTGAAAGCTCATAGACAAATTTTTATCATTAGACTCAGGTCTATTTTGTTTGTTCCTTAAACTAACGGAAGAACGAGCGTCTATTCCTAAAACAAGGATTTCTTTTTGGGCCCGGCCCGTAAATCCTAGACCAACCAAGGTTCCACCATCGAATCAGTGGTTCTACACCAATTTTTGCTCACTGGATGATGCTCTATTATGCCACTGGGGTTTCCGCTCAAACCATGGTTTGCTCATTCAGTCGAAATCCGGTAATGTCTTATCTTATGACTAAGTTCAATTACTTATTTCTGTTTGTACCTGAAAAATCACCATTCAATGCTGACTGAGGAACATGACTGTTCCTCACTAAGCAGGGGACTTAATGTAGATGGTGGATTTTTGACAAAGGGTAAAATTGTAAAACTATACTCCGGATCCGGCAATCGGATGAGTATTGAGGCCCATTTCTCTCATTAAAGCATGAAAGCTCATGCCATAAATCTCTGACTGAGAAGGCTGTCTCTCAGAGTATATGTAGATGTGTAGTCTCCCAGCTGAGGCCATGACACATCTCATGAATACTGAGAAATTTAAGTAATTACTCCGGATCCGGCAATCGGATGAGTATTGAGACTCATGTCTCTAAACGTGAAAGCTCATGCCATAAAACCTCTGATCGAGAAAGTCTCTCAGAGAAGATGTAGATGTGTAGTCTCCCAGCTGAGACCATGGCACATCTCATACTGTATAGAATCGCAAGATTGGATGGCTCCTAGACAGCGTGTCTGCTAGTATAGAGCAATAACGTCTTCAAAATGCAACCATGTTTTCTCTGACTATACAAGAGGAATATGACACTCCAGCAAGTTCATATTGCTCAACCCTCAGATAATTAATGCTCCTAGATCGGAAGCCATGCTAGTATAGAGCCATCAGTTAATTATCTCTAATCGCCTGAATATCCAGCAATATTCTACGATTCTTCGTTATATTTCATCACTTCAATTCGTGGTTCTTCCCAGCAGAATTCCACGGGTTAGTGATAAATATTCAACGAGACAGGCATCTGATCATCGAATAAGCCCTGACTAAAATGGTGCAAGTGTACTTAGCAATAATGCACAGACCAGCATTTGAATGCGCAAACGAGCATTTCAAAATATGAATGAACGATGAACCTATGCAAAATAGGAAGGAAAAATAATAATAAAAAAATATTAGCAAAGGCGCTGTGGATAGGCTCATCATTTGGCCGGTCATGCCGTGACCACCCCACGCCCAATTTTATATTTTGTCATATTTTATTATTTTTCCCTGATCTCGTGAAAATTCTCTCGTTCGAGCAAATCTCCTTTCGTTTCAAGGAAATTCTCTAACCTCATGATTTTATCAAAGAAATAATAAAATTAGGGAAAGGTGTCGCGGGACCGAGCACCAGCCGTCCGGCGATGCCCTAGCCGTGGCCAGTCTCACACCTCACATCCCATTGTTTTATTATTTCTCTCAAATTATGAAAATTCCCTAATTTCATGAATTTTCCCTAAAAACCATGAAAAGTCCCTAATTTTATGAATTTTCTCTAAAATCATGAAAAATATTATAAAATTGGGAAAACTCGTGGGACCGGGCTCTAGCCGGCCGGCCATGCCTAGCCGGTCCCACACGCCTATTATTTTATTATTGTTCGTTGTTTTAGTTTCCTGATTCCATGAAAACTCCCTGATTTCAACAAAATACATTGGTTTTAACAAATCTCTCTGATTTTATGAAAATTTCCTAAAATCATGAAAATTACATAAAATTGGGAAGAGTGCTCTGGGACCGTGCCCATTGGCCGGCCGGCCATTTCCGGTCCCACACTCTACCATTCCCTATTTTATTATTATTTTATCTCTCTCATCTCATGGAAATTCCCTAATTTCAGCAAACTCTCCAGTTTCATGGAATTTCCCTCAAATCAGAGAAAATACATAAAATCACATAAAACTGGGAAAGTGTGGGACCGTGATTGTTAGCCGACCGGCCATGCCCTAGCCGTGGTCGGTCCCACACCTTGCAATTCCCTGTTTCATTTATTATTTTTCATCATCTCATGTATTTTTCCTAGTTTCAGCAAAAACCCAGGATTCTGCATATTTTCTCAAAATGTTGCTCAAATGCGCATCGGAAAATACTAACACTCTCAGGAATGAGACACGGACACTATGGTGACACGAGCACATCCCCTTGACCGATCAAGGGTGGCTCTAAGGCCTGCAAATAGCCGGTCCCGCATGTTTTAATGGTTTTAACCTAATTTGCTCATATTAGGTTCAAACTTGTTCCAAACAATTAAGAGTTTGCTTGAAAGACCATCCATTGGTCCCACGGACACCAACAGCCGACCCCATGACCTCTTGGTCGGTCCCTCAGTTTATGACCAGGTTTTTATTATTTGTCGCTCACACGAGCATTATTTCAATAAATGATTAAACCAGCATTTAATCATTCTTTCACCAACTGGTCCTCTAAGAGACTTTGGTATTTTTCTCATTCGAGCATCTGGGCGTACATGGTGGACTCGTTATCCCATGTAGCCGGTCCATGCTTCACTCTGCAGATTGATTTGCAATAAATCATCATTTCGATAAAATTAGGGTTTTGAATCCAGAGCTCTGCAGAAACATGATTCGAAGCGGATTCAAATACTACGATAATTTTATGTTGATTCCATGATCAATGTTTTTATTTATTTTACTCGACTAAAGCAATGTAAGTATCTTAAATTAATATTTATTTTGGTCCTGTTACCAACAATTCATCAAACGAGCAATATTTGCTCAAACCGGCAATATTTGCTCAAACTAGCAATATTCGCTCAAACTAGCAATATTCGCTCGAACCAGTAATATTTGCTCGGATTCAATAATATTGGTTCAACTATCAATTTTGTTCGACAATTAAGCAACACAGTTTGCTCGTCTTAGGTAATCAACATAATAATACCTCGTCTCAGCAGACATATTTGATTCATGAGTTTCAGAACATTTGCAAAATATGTTCAACTCAACAATACATAGACTCATCGTCCCACAAAGTCAGCAACTGACTCCAAAATCACGAGATATCAATCATGTCACATGGGGGGATATTAACTAGGGTTTTGGTTTGGCGGTCTACAGCACGTGTGTTCACCCACGATGAGAATGTGAGCAAGTCGTGCAATCAGTTGGAAGAGTCAGCAAAGTAGTGGGTGGAAAATTAACCAAGTCTCCGCACGATGAGCAACTGGTTTTAACACGATTTCCCACTTCCCCACTCTCTAATTCCAGCAAACTGTCACACTTCATGGGATCATGGTGTTTTCAACTCCGGCATTATAAAATGTCTCTGAATCCTGATTGAAAGAACAAGATTCGAACACTCGAACATTCGGCAAAAACAAGCAATTTCTCATCAAAGTTCATACAGACAATCTTTCGTCTACACGAACTCAGAGAAATCACTCTCAATTGAGCAAAATTCAATCATTCAAAGCGTTCTTACGCTGAATTCACAACACACCTACAATCTCAGATCGCCATTGATCTCACGCATTTTCTCAGCTTCCCTCCTACAGATCAACCCATCCTATCTTGTGACCGAATTGACTCTAGAACGACCATTGTTCTTGGTTTAGGCCGGAATCTTACAGATTGATATCTCGAACTTCAAGCACTCCCTTCTTGCGGTGCATCTGTGTGAGGTTCAAGGAGTCTCCACACGGTCGACTCTTCAATTCCGTAAAAACCAGCAAATCGTTTTTCCCCATCTACAAAGGTGCATAAACGGACCATGCAGTAAGATAGCTTTGGCAATATATAGCCATCACGGCCCTTCACGGGACCTAATCAGGAAATGTTCAGCCGTCATGGCCGGACATTAGAACTGACATGTGAGCCAGAATTGAATGCACAACCATCACGGCCGTACATCGATGTTGGCCAGGGTGGTGAAGTGCAGCCATCACAACCTAGGGAGTTGATGAATGATTTTTGGTCCCCCAATTTAAGTTGTAAAAATGTCAAATTTACATATATAGGAAGGGGTAGTTGGTTGAAGGTACATATGCGGACCATGTACCAAGTAAGCTTCATAGCTTAGCCGAAAGAGTATAAATGATGCCTAAGTCTCATTTGTAGCTGCGAAGCCTAATTAATGGAGCGTGTTAAGCATGAACATCACTATGCCATGCCGCATACCAAGTATTCATTACTTGGATTCATTTTGACGGAACGGCCTATACGGACTAGGACATTACCATTATTGCTTGGCCACGTCCATGCAAACGAGTTGGCTTAAGTTTCTATCCCTTCGTGGATGAACTACGGTATGTGCTTGATCTCTTTAGAGTCGGGAAAGGTACGTAGGCAGCCGCAATGAGTTACAACATTGCCAGTCCAGCACTTTGTCGCTCATATCATCTAATTGTGAGATGATTGCGACATTCCAGCATGTCATATCATCTGGATCGGTAGCTCGATGCAAGAGATGATTGTGGCCAAATTTGACGAGGCAAGTTGCATTCCATTCACTGGATACTCATACTTCCTATCAAGGCGTTCGACATAGGCTAAAAACCCGAGTGTCGTAATTTAACTCAAGAGGAGTCCATTTTGATGGGAAACGCCCAAAGATCAAGACATGTCGATCTTCCGATCTACATGGTCACCAGAATTCAGCCAAATTCCATTGTTTAGGGCCTCAAAAGGCCGTTTTTGTCGTTTTAGGAAAGTTTTTATTTTCTTAATAAACCCTTCGCAGAACAAGGGTAAGTTGGAATGGTGTGGAAGCTAAGTTAGCTGCATCTTGCTCCACGAGCATGCTTGCAATGGCAAATGAACGTGCATTTGCCTAGCTTTGAGGCCCGGATCGTAGCTTCATCATGGCGCATCGGGGAAGTTACGGCCTGCGGGGCAACGCGCCAAAGGCATAAATTTCCGGTCCGTCACAGTTGGTATCAGAGCAAGTTCCGAGATAACTTTAGGGACTGTGCGGGAAAGGCTTGTCAATGAGTATCCTTAATGGAAAACTTTAAGTTGGAGAGTAGGCCAACCTCTGCGCGGAAAAGAGTTTGTAACTTCTAGGTTAGTTACTTTGCGAATCGAGTTGAGCTTGTTCAAGTACTGTGAGTTTTCCTGGCCTAAGTGGCACCCCAATTATGAGTGGATATTCGGAAGACCGTCTGGGACGGTGGGTAGACAATGGGACTAATCATCCCCATACATTGGAAACTGGCAATGGTGTTCGTTGTCAGGCCCAGCTAGCATCGCACTTATGAGTGGTAACCTGGATGACCGTCTGGGACGGTGGGCAACTGGATCATGTTCCACACAGTACTAGATGTTGTTGACATCAACCTTGTGAAGTTTAGGGACTCCTGAGTGTGTAGTATGGGATGCACATTTAAGATACCTTGTTGAGATATCCTTTTGGCAACTGGCTAATTGAGATTCTTGGTGACGTTGTGGATTCTTTTTGGATTCCTTAGTATGCGGTATGGGACGTTTTCTCAGAAGTTCTAAACTGATATTCACGAAAACTTGAAGAAACCCGTGATTTCTGAGCATCTGGTATGGGACTTTTGCTCAGGAATCCAAACCGAAGAGATTGTCCACAATAGTTCTTGTTTTGAATTTCGGGGACAAAATTCTTTAAAGGGGTGAATATTGTAACACCCTGTGTTTTTAGCATGGCGTATTCTCAAAGATGCGCCATGGCTTGAGATGAAGCTGCATCCAAAACCTTCCGTTGCGTAGGAAAAGGAACATTGACCCTTGTCCAATGCGTTAACAATGTTCAGCCAACATGGCTGGACATCGGGTTGGCAGCGGACAGCCAACATGGCTGGACATCGGGTTGGCAGCGAACAACCAACATGGCTGGACATCGGGTTGGCAACGGACAGCCAACATAAGTGGACATCGAGTTGGCAACGGACAGTGAGCAACCATCTTAGCTAGTCATTCGGAAATTCATGGCAACGACCATGAATAGTGAAGCTAGCATGTCAATATGCTCCCCTTTCCATACTTGTAGAAATTCCATTAAGACATATATAGGGAGGGGTACTTGGTTGAAGGTTGTAGATGGTGGATTTTTGACAAAGGGTAAAATTGTAAAACTATACTCCGGATCCGGCAATCGGATGAGTATTGATGCCCATGTCTCTCATTAAAGCATGAAAGCTCATGCCATAAATCTCTGACTGAGAAGGTTGTCTCTCAGAGTATATGTAGATGTGTAGTCTCCCAGCTGAGGCCACGACACATCTCATGAATACTGAGCAATTTTAGTAATTACTCCGGATCCGGCAATCAGATGAGTATTGAGACTCATGTCTCTAAGCGTGAAAGCTCATGCCATAAAACCTCTGATCGAGAAAGTCTCTCAGAGAAGATGTAGATGTGTAGTCTCCCAGCTGAGACCACGGCACATCTCATACTGTATAGAATCGCAAGGTTGGACGGCTCCTAGACAGCGTGTCTGCTAGTATAGAGAAATAACGTCTTTAGGATGCAACCATGTTTTCTCTGACTATACAAGAGGAATATGACACTCCAACAAGTTCATATTGCTCAACCCTCAGATAATTAATGCTCCTAGATAGGAAGCCATGCTAGTATAGAGCCATCAGTTAATTATCTCTAATCGCCTGAATATCCAGCAATATTCTACGATTCTTCGTTATATTTCGTCACTTCAATTCGTGGTTCTTCCCAGCAGAATTCCACGGGTTAGTGATAAATATTCAACGAGACATGCATTTGAGCATCGAATAAGCCCTGACTAAAATGGTGCAAGTGTACTTAGCAATAATGCACATACCAGCATTTGAATGCGCAAACGAGCATTTCAAAATATGAATGAACGATGAACCTATGCAAAATAGGAAGGAAAAATAATAATAATAAAATATTAGCAAAGGCGCCGTGGGGAGTGGGCTCATTTGGCCCGGTCATGCCGTGACCAGTCCCACGCCCAATTTTATATTTTGTCGTATATTATTATTTTTCCCTGATCTCGTGAAAATTCTCTCGTTCGAGCAAATCTCCTTCGTTTCAAGGAAATTCTCTAATCTCATGATTTTATCAAAGAAATAATAAAATTAGGGAAAGGTGTCGCGGGACCGTGCTTGTTAGCCGGCCGGCCATGCCCTAGCCGTGGTCGGTCCCACACCTTGCAATTCCTTGTTTCATTTATTATTTTTCATCATCTTATGTATTTTTCCTAGTTTCAGCAAAAACCCTAGATTCCGCATATTTTCTCAGAATGTTGCTCAAATGCGCATCGAAAAATACTGAAACTCTCAGGATTGAGACACGGACACTATGGTGACACGAGCACATCCCCTTGACCGACCAAGGGTGGCTCTAAGGCCTGCAAATAGCCGGTCCCGTATGTTTTAATGATTTTAACCTAATTTGCTCAATTGCTCATATTAGGTTCAAACTTCTTCCAAACAATTAAGAGTTTGCTTGAAAGACCATCCATTGGTCCCACGGCCACCAAGAGACGGCCCCATGACCTCTTGGTCGGTCCCTCAGTTCATGACCAGGTTTTTATTATTTGTCGCTCACACGAGCATTATTTCAATAAATGATTAAACCAGCATTTAATCATTCTTTCACCAACTGGTCCTCTAAGAGACTTTGGTATTTTGCTCATTCGAGCATCTGGGCGTACATGGTGGACTCGTCATCCCATGTAGCCAGTCCCTGCTTCACTCTGAAGATTGATTTGCAATAAATCATCATTTCGATAAAATTAGGGTTTTGGATCCAGAGTTCTGCAGAAACATGATTATGAGCAGATTCAAATACTATGATAATTTTATGTTGATTCCATGATCAACGTTTTTATTTATTTTACTCGACCCAGCAGTCAGTATCTTAAATTAATATTTATTTTGGTCCTGCTACCAACAATTCATTAAACGAGCAATATTTGCTCAAACATGCAATATTTGCTCAAACTAGCAATATTCGCTCAAACTAGCAATATTCGCTCGAACCAGTAATATTTGCTCGGATTCAATAATATTGGTTCAACTATCAATATTATTCGACAATTCAACAACACAGTTTGCTCGTCTTAGGTAATCAACATAATAATACCTCGTCTCAGCAGACATATTTGATTCATGAGTTTCAGAACATTTGCAAAACATGTTCAACTCAACAATACATGGACTCATCGTCCCACAAAGTCAGCAACTGACTCCACAATCACGAGATATCAATCGTGTCACATGGGGGATATTAACTAGGGTTTTGGTCTGGCGGTCTACAGCACGTGTGTTCACCCACGATGAGAATGTGAGCAAGTCGTGCAATCAGTTGGAAGAGTCAGCAAAGTAGTGGGTGGAAAATTAACCAAGTCTCCGCACGATGAGCAACTGGTTTTAACACGATTTCCCACTTCCCCACTCTCTGATTCCAGCAAACTGTCACACTTCATGGGATCATGGTGTTTTCAACTCCGGCATTATAAAATGTCTCTGAATCCTGATTGAAAGAACAAGATTCGAACACTCGAACATTCGGCAAAAACGAGCAATTTCTCATCAAAGTTCATACAGAAAATCTTTCGTCTACATGAACTCAGAGAAATCACTCTCAATTGAGCAAAATTCAATCATTCAGAGCGTTCTTACGCTGAATTCACAACACACCTACAATCTCAGATCGCCATTGATCTCTCGCATTTTCTCAGCTTCCCTCCTACAGATCAACCCATCCTCTCTTGTGACCGAATTGACTCTGGAACGACCATTGTTCTTGGTTTAGGCCGGAGTCTTACACATTGATCTCTCGAACTTCAAGTACTCCCTTCTTGCAGTGCATCTGTGTGAGGTTCAACATTTCGCTCGGTTCAAGGAGTCTCCACACGGCCGACTCTTCAATTCCGTAAAAACCAGCAAATCATTTTTCCCCATCTACAGATTGGTGACCACAGTGGGAGATTAATCTCTCGGTTGCAATCTCACGGTTTCACAAGATCGCTGGTCTTAGGTCTGGGTTAGTTACAGGTTCCAATGCAAACGACGCTAGCACTAGCAACAACAACAACAACAATAATGAGGATATTCCGGAAACAATTCCAGCCTCTAACACTGGCGGTGGTGATATTAATCCTCCTCACACTAACACGTAAGGTCATCCTCTATCCACCCGACACCCTGAAGAAGTCAGAGGAAACCAACCACCTACTATTGCTAATCTCATCAAAGTGCAAGAGACTCTTGCCAAGAATCAGACTCGACATTCTTGCTACATGAATGAGCTGTGTAATTATCTCAAAAATCTTACTGACAAGATGTCAGAGAAGACTCAAGGAAAGGGAAAAGAAAAAGAGACATCTCTAGATGTTGATCCTGAAGTAGTTTCAATTCATACAGTGGATGGAAACAAAGTCCGCAAAGCTACAGACGATCCATCAACAAAGGAATCATCAAATTTCATTACTCGGGAAGATTTGGAACGCATCTTGGAGAACCGTGGAAAAGACAAGACATCACATGTCCATCGTCACGACCTCAGTACTTTGCTCACGCAAGGGATTCCTCTTCCAAAAGGGCATGCATCCGGTACAACAACATCGCACAGGAACTATCAATAATTGGGGAGAAATGATTAACGCTTTCTACAGAAAGTACTTCTTTGTGTCAGAGAAAATTACTCTCTCTGATCTTGGAAGAATGTTTCAGAGGAACAATGAACATCCCAATGACTACGTGAAAAGATTCAGAGTCCAGGCCCTGAACTGTCATGATCCAAACGTCACGGAGCAGCAACTGGTAGACTTGTGTATCAACGGCATGATCCCGTTCTACAGAGATTTATTGGAAAATCTTCGTTTCCAGACCTTCTCAGAGCTTCATGAAGCGGCGAAGAGATCGGCAACCTCGCGCCCGCTTTCTTTGGAAAGAACAAAAGCTATGAAGAACCGCGAGACACTCGAAGTAGCGGATATCCGATCAAGAAGCAAGTAAAACCTCCAGCTATCCACAAACACTATTGCGAGAAGGAGCAAACGGAAAGCTAAACTTCCGCGCAAGCATACCTCAGCTTCTTCAAAAGCACAAAGCAAGGATAAGCAAGATGCACAAGCCTCGGACCAACGCACAAGAGTTCTTGATCAAGAACCACTTGACTTTCCTTTTTCCATTGAAGAGGTGATCGAACTCCTGGATGTCTGGGTCCAAGATGGTGCAATCAAGTTGCCATATGTCAAGAAAGAACCAACTGAAGAAGACATGGAAAATCCTTGTTACTGCCGCTTCCACAGGTTCGTCAATCATCCCACAAACAACTGCGCAGTTTTGAAGCACATTTTCAAAGAGAATGTTGATCCACAATAGCTTCAACTGGGGACTGAAGGAGTACACAAGAATCCTCTCCCAGTCAGAACCTTTACACTCTTTGAACAACCTATCAAAAGGGCGGTTCAATCTTTGGTCGAACGTGAATTGCTCTATCTGTCGAAGGCATAAAGGAGAGACATGTTCACAACACTGAACCACATTGTGTCAAGAAGTCCATTTCGGAAATAATTCTTGAGCCTCCAGCCACAAACCAAGAGATGTACGACTGGGGACTACTTACCACAGTCAGAAGAAACGAATTTGGAAGAACGTTGATCGATGCTGGCACCGCCATCAACAACATTCCTCTGAAAACCATCGGATCCACATGCATCACTCGACAAGAAGCTACTCATGCTCCCATCTCAATCAGAGACCTTGAAGGAGCGCTCGGAAATACTTATGGATACATTACTCTCAAAGTGAACATAAGTTCAAACTGGACAAAAACCAAGTTTCACATAATCAGGAAGATCCAGGATATGACATGTCCTTCAGACGAGCGTGGATCCACGCTGAAAAGATGGGTACTTACAAAGTGCCTTTTGTTACGCATCTCTCCAACGAAGAAAGTTCTGATCCAGAAGATTTGACGGACATTCCATCATCAGAGTACTTTGAGGAATTTCAAACTTTAACGAGGTTAAAGCAAGAACCTGCAAAAGATGCATTGACATTCATCAAGAGGTTCCGCACTCAGTAAAGTCTCATTCCATGTCTATGTCATTTATTTCCCCACATGTTAGGGACTTAATTATGCTAGAAACTCTACAAGACATTATGAATGGTAGCTTCACCGCATTAGTATTTTACCAAGTGGTTGAATCTGACGTTTCTCCGAATCAAGCAATGAAACATTCATTACTGATGTCCAAACATGGCAAAGAACACTTTGGGCATTTCTCCTGCAAGTCCATGTGTTCCACAAAATCGAAAGCTCGATGTACGCACAAGTGTCGAATCCCACTACCGCAACGAAAGGGATCTTTGAATCAACAGAAGATACTCCAGGCCGAGATGATCAAACCCCTAAGACATTCGATGCTTAAGGAATATACTCTTCAACGCTCAAGCATCTAAGAAGCCATCAAATTGTACTCCCAATCAAAGAGTACAACACAAATATCTCGATGATGACACATTGATTCAACACCATCACGATCAAAGTGTAACTAAACTACAATCGATAAGTCTTCATTATCCCATGATAAGACTTCTGAAGCATATGCAACATCAATCATACATGGATGGCACTAACTCCTTCAACATACACTGGGCAACCTGAGGTGATTCCATGAAACTTCATCAATGGGATTTCTCTACATCACAAGCCCCCGCATGATTGAGGAACTTTCTCTCTTCACCAATCACATCCAAGTATGAAAATGCGATGCTATCTACCGCAACAACATCGACTCAGTGACAAAGCCGGTTCTGGTAAAGTTATGCTTTCGGGAGCATTCGGGTTGAACTCTCGGTACACCTTCATCTTAGCGACGCTCAACTCATCAACTAGTTCGTGAATGTAAAAGGCTCACTTGATGAAGGAGCAAAGATTATATCTATAATCATGGTTCTAGCCTTTTCGGTCTTTGGAGCAACTTCAACCATGGTATCAAAGCATCAACAATAATCTCTAGAGGAACACCATCATGATTTCAAGCATCGACAAGGATCTCTCGGAGCGTAATCATTCATGGTCTCAAAGCACCAACAACGGTCTCGGGAGCAACATCCTCGGGGCTTCATCAACTAATCATTCTCGAAGTGTTACACATGAAGCGGACTTTTCTAAGAACCGATGATATACCGAAATTCAAATAAATTTAAGAAATGAACAAGGATATGTGGCTGAAATATTGGACAACATACAATCTGAAAAAAGTTCTAAAGTCTTACGGAAGTTTCTTATTTCGCCTTTTTCGGGCCATAAACATCCTCAAAACTCAAAAATATTCTTTCATAAAGCTTGGATATTTTACGGGATTGAAGATACATATGCGAGATCGCGAAAATCTGACTTTGAACGAAGATTCTACGGTGTTTTTGCTAAAATGTCAAGTCCGAAATTTTCTCGGTGACGTATTTCAGCAAAATTACTCGTATACTCACATGGATTCTCATTCATTCATTCATTCACAAATCAACAATTATATGAAGAGATTACAGGAGATATACTTACTGGGGGAGTCTCTAAATCATTTGAAGGCTCGGCAATGCCGAAATCTCTATTGGCAACGCCGCTATCTCCATTCGGTTCGGGATTTCGGGAATTCTCCATATTCCCATATCCCAAAGAAGAGCACGCTTCATCAACATGATGCTTATCTACAATGATTTCTTCCTGGATTCATCAACAACAATTATTATTATTTCATTCAAGGAGATGCCACGATCACCTCGCACGAAAAAGGATACTTACATCGACTTCTTCATCAAGGTCTTGGATTCATGAATTGTTTGCCCGGGGAACAAGTTGAAGACCACAATCGATGGAGCAAAAGTACGAAAGAAATAAAAAACCTTGGTCTCATGATCCTAATTGCACGGGCAAAGTCATGACACAAGGAGCGCTAACAACTCACCAAAGAAACGGCTAGGGACTACACGTCATTTGCTAACATCATGTAGTCCTTACTTCTGGGTTCTCCGCTCCCGTAAACTTTCTTCCATTTCCATGGAGTCTACATTGATCCAGGATCTCACAACACGATCATCCTATGGTAAAGCTAATGAAATAACCAGGAGTACAACTCAAAGTATGAAGGATCACTCACCATCACCCGAGGTTCCGAGAAGTACCATTTCTTAAAGTTTTGTCCCAGTAGAGATGTTATCTCCGGAAACACCATCTTTGGAAGTATCATCATGGGAGTCATCTATTCTCGCAAAGTGGCTACTTCAGCACATCGTTCATACAAAGCGCAGGCTTGACGTAACAATGAATCATGGAATAAATGTGCTCACAACAGAGTCTACAAAAATGGTAACCATCCAACTCTTACGTATTTACAATTTCACTAGCTGTAGTGATTACAATCTCGAGAATTCGTTCACTCCTTTAAACCTGCAAAGACGAACAAATTCATTATTCAAAATCATGACTTGATTTTCATAAAACCGTGAATAACCCACGTAAATCATGACTTGATGTGTAGTCTCCCAGCTAAGGCCACGACACATCTCATGAATACTGAGCAATTTCAGTAATTACTCCGGATCCGGCAATCAGATGAGTATTGAGAATCATGTCTCTAAGCGAGAAAACTCATGCCATAAAACCTCGATCGAAAGTCTCTCGAGAAGATGTAGATGTGTAGTCTCCCCAGTGAGACCACGACACATCTCATCTTGTATAGAATCGCAAGATTGGATGGCTCCTAGACAGCGTGTCTGCTAGTATAGAGCAATAACGTCTTCAAAATGGAACCATGTTTTCTCTGACTATACAAGAGGAATATGACACTCCAACAAGTTCATATTGCTCAACCCTCAGATAATTAATGCTCCTAGATAGGAAGCCATGCTAGTATAGAGCCATCAGTTAATTATCTCTAATCGCCTGAATATCCTGCAATATTCTACGATTCTTCGTTATATTTCGTCACTTCAATTCGTGGTTCTTCCCAGCAGAATTCCACGAGTTAGTGATAAATATTCAACGAGACACATCCGAGCATCGAATAAGCCACGACTAAAATGGTGCAAGTGTACTTAGCAATAATGCATGGACCAAAGCATTTGAATGCGTAAACGAGCATTTCAAAATATGAATGAACGATGAACCTATGCAAAATAGGAAGGAAAAATAATAATAATAAAATATTAGCAAAGGCGCCCATGGTGGGTCACTGGCCGGTCATGCCATGACCCGCCCCACGCCCAATTTTATATTTTGTCATATTTTATTATTTTTCCCCGATCTCGTGAAAATTCTCTCGTTCGGGAGCAAATATCCTTCATTTCAAGGAAATTCTCTAATGTCATGATTTTATCAAAGAAATAATAAAATTAGGGAAAGGTGTCGCGGGGCCGAGCACCCGGCCAATGGCCATGCCCTAGCCGTGGTCGGTCCCACACCTCATGTCCCATTATTTTATTATTTCTCTCAAATTATGAAAATTCCCTAATTTCATGAATTTTCCCCAAAACCATGAAAATTCCCTAATTTTATGAATTTTCTCTAAAATCATGAAAAATATTATAAAATTGGGAAAACTCGTGGGACCGGGCTCTAGCCGGCCGGCCATGCCCTAGCCGGTCCCACACGCCTATTATTTTATTATTGTTTGTTGTTTTAGTTTCGATTCCATGAAAACTCCCCGATTTCAACAAAATACATTGGTTTTAACAAATCTCTCCCGATTTTATGAAAATTTCCTAAAATCATGAAAATTACATAAAATTGGGAAGAGTGCCTGGGACCGTGCCCATTGGCCGGCCGGGCCATGCCTTGGCCATTGCTTAGGTCCCACACTCTACCATTCCCTATTTTATTATTATTTTATCTCTCTCATCTCATGGAAATTCCTAATTTCAAAGAAACTCTCCGAGTTTCATGGAATTTCCCTCAAATCGGATAAAATACATAAAATTGGGAAAGTGTGGGACCGTGCTTGTTAGCCGGCCGGCCATGCCCTAGCCGTGGTCGGTCCCACACCTTGCAATTCCCTGTTTCATTTATTATTTTTCATCATCTCATGTATTTTTCCTAGTTTCAGCAAAAACCCTGGATTTTGCATATTTTCTCAGAATGTTGCTCAAATGCGCATCGGAAAATGCTGAAACTCTCAGGATTGAGACACGGACACTATGGTGACACGAGCACATCCCCTTGACTGACCAAGGGTGGCTCTAAGGCCTGCAAATAGCCGGTCCCGCATGTTTTAATGATTTTAACCTAATTTGCTCAATTGCTCATATTAGGTTCAAACTTCTTCCAAACAATTATAGTTTTCTTGAAAGACCATCCATTGGTCCCACAGCCACCAAGAGCCAGCCCCATGACCTCTTGGTCGGTCCCTCAGTTCATGACCAGGTTTTTATTATTTGTCGCTCACACGAGCATTATTTCAATAAATGATTAAACCAAAGATTTAATCATTCTTTCACCAACTGGTCCTCTAAGAGACTTTGGTATTTTGCTCATTCGAGCATCTGGGCGTACATGGTGGACTCCTTATCCCATGTAGCCGGTCCCTGCTTCACTCTGCAGATTGATTTGCAATAAATTATCATTTCGATAAAATTAGGGTTTTGAATCCGAGCTGCAGAAACATGATTCTCCAGCAGATTCAAATACTGATAATTTTATGTTGATTCCATGATCAACGTTTTTATTTATTTTACTTGACCCAAAGAGTCGGTATCTTAAATTAATATTTATTTTGGTCCCTGCTACCAACAATTTACCATACGAGCAATATTTGCTCAAACCGCAATATTTGCTCAAACTAGCAATATTCGCTCAAACTAGCAATATTCGCTCAACCGCAATATTTGCTCGGATTCAATAATATTGGTTCAACTATCAATATTATTCGACAATTCAAAGAACACAGCTTTGCTCGTCTTGGTAATCAACATAATAATACCTCATCTCGGCGAGACATATTTGATTCATAAGTTTGGGAACATTTGCAAAACATGTTCAACTCAACAATACATGGACTCATCGTCCCACAAAGTCGCAGAATCGACTCCACAATCACGAGATATCAATCGTGTCACATGGGGGGATATTAACTAGGTTTTGGTCTCAGCGGTCTAAACACGTGTGTTCACCCACGATGAGAATGTGAGCAAGTCGTGCAATCGATTGGAAGAGTCAGCAAAGTAGTGGGTGGAAAATTAACCAAGTCTCCGCACGATGAGCAACTGGTTTTAACACGATTTCCCACTTCCCCACTCTCTCGATTCCAAAGAACTTGTCACACTTCATGGGATCATGGTGTTTTCAACTCAGCAGGCATTATAAAATGTCTGAATCCTGATTGAAAGAACAAGATTCGAACACTCGAACATTCGGCAAAAACGAGCAATTTCTCATCAAAGTTCATACAGACAATCTTTCGTCTACACGAACTCAGAAAAATCACTCTCAATTGAGCAAAATTCAATCATTCAGAGCGTTCTTACGCTGAATTCAACACACTGATAGGTGCAATATTTGCACTAGTGAGGTACTCAAATGCTTTGCTTTCTTGGTAGTTTTTGTATCATTATGCTTTGATTTTGTTTGTTTTGAGTTTCTTAGGTGTTTGAGGCTATCTTGACCAAAAGGAAGTGGAACTCGTTCAAATCCGGAATTTCTTCATATCACATTGAAGAGGACGAAAAGACAAAGCCAATGGTGAAAGAATGAGGTCATTCCGACCTCGTATGAAGAAGTTACGAGCAGTTGAAGCGAGTTAAAGTGGCGTAAGGTGTCAACACACAAAATTTATAATGGCACTCATGTTTTTACTCGGGGGTAGCCACTGCAGTTTTAAAGAGAGTTAAACTGTCAGTCTTGCAAGACTGACAGGTGAAAGCTACCACCATCTTCATATTTTCCATACGAACAGCTCAGGGAGTTGTTGTTTTCAGTTTATGTCCGCCGTTCTTGCTGCTTCCACGTCCATTGATCGAACATGGATTTTGGGTTCTTTGAACTGATAGCCGTTTGGTGTGATCCGCTAATACATGGAGAATGGTACTGTTCGAGTTTGAATGATGTCTGCGAGTATGATGGGGTTATTCTTTGAAGCAGTTGGTATGGCATCGATGATGGCAGTGGAGGTTTGGTGCTGTTTCCATCGGTGAAGTTGAGCTTAAGATTTCATGGTTATTCCCGGTGATGAAGAATGGCAGAGATGATGGCAGTGACTGAGGTGTTGTGAGCTCGAGAAAGATGGGAGATAATGGTGACTGCCATAGATGAGTAAGTTCAGGGAGTGTGTGATCTTGGCAGTGGTGATGGCGATGGAGTCTTGAAGCTGTGATTGTTGGTGATGAAACGTGTTCTTTGTCGGAGCTTAACTGAGCACAATGGTAAAAGAAGATTGCAGTGTTGATCGCTGCTGCTGTGACTGGCAGTGGTAATGAAGAATGATGATGATCGAGCTTGGCAGTTCACGATGAAGATATATGTCTTGTTGCTACTTGCTCGTGGGCTAGTGATGATTGTTAGCAATCTTGTGTAAGTAACGTAATAAAACAAACAGAGAAGAAGAGAAACGCAAACCCAATTAGACGAAATCAAAGTCGAGGCAAGGATTATATCCTCTAGCCTTAAGACAGATTCACCCCCGCACCGGTGCTTTACGGATTATCGATGTATGTCTCCAGGATACAACGACTTTCTTCTCGATGTAGTAGCACTCCAAACTTGAGAAACTAAGAACCAAACTTTAAGTGATGAACTCTCTTTTACAAAACCTTAATGATTTTAGAATGCGGTGAATGAAAATTGGGTTTCGATTGATTGCTATCTCTAAGTGTGTGCAGGGTATTTATAGAATTACTAGTACCTCTTCAATGAAGAATCATGATTCTTCAAGGATTTCTTCATGGGGTGTGTCTTTAGAATTCCAACTTGAATTCCCGAAGAGTTGTTTCTCTTCACGTCTGGTTTTAGGTTTCTTACCGTTTCAGAACTTGAAACTATCTTAACCTAATTAATGTGCCAAATTAGAATTAAGCCCATAACTACCGAACCAGCCCAACACCCAAATCCACATGGTACTAGTTCAATGAATTTACATTCATAAATACAAAATCGGATCAATTTTCCAACAATCCCCCACATGAATGAAGATTCATTGACTAACAATGTGAGTGAAAATGCAGACGAGACACTAAAGAGAGTTCAAACGGAAATAAATTGCATGGGGATAGGTAGGCTTGAACCTTCCTTAGTGAATAGCTATCGGGCTTACTACTCGGGTCGATGTGCCATAGGCTTTGAACTGTCGATTTTAAGTGTAAACCAAGACAATAACTATCACACAATTTATTTCCTCACCAAGTTGGTTCTCATGGTTGTGTTCATTTCGCCCCGAACAATTCCGAAATTCATGAAGCGCTTTTAGATGAACCCAGCCTATCAAAGGTTCTCACGGAAGCGGCCACACTTCTCACTTCATATAGGTGATTTCCTATTTTAAGAGTATCCTGCCATACCCTATTTGGAATTTCCAAATCTTAGGAATCATTAAAAGCATCGCTTATCCTTAACTACGCGACAGTCTGCACTTTGTTTCATCATAGGAATGGGTAGAAACATATCTCTATTCATGTTCCCGGTGCTTCTTGTGAATCGTCCTTAATTTTGTTGTCCGTTGAACCTAGATCTTGGGATCTCCAAGTCAACTAGGTTGGGTTTCCCTTAATACGATTCGGTACCTGTAGGCTTTAAGCCCATTCCCCTCGATGATCTATAGACTTTCTCTCTAGACAAACCTTTAGTAAATGGATCCGCTAGGTTGTCCTTGGACTTCACATAATCGATCGTAATAATTCCCATTGAGAGCAATTCTTTCACGGTCTTGTGTCTCAATCTTATATGTCGAGACTTACCGTTATATATATCACTCCTTGCCCTGCCAATTGCAGATTGACTATCGCAATGAATACAAATTGCAGGCACGGGTTTTGGCCATATCGGAATATCTTCTAAAAAGTTTCGAAGCCACTCTGCTTCTTCCCCTGCTTTATCTAAAGCAATAAACTCAGATTCCATTGTGGATCTAGCTATAAGAGTTTGCTTAGAAGATTTCCAAGATACCGCTCCACCACCTATTGTAAATACATACCCACTAGTGGATTTAACATCTTTAGAATCTGATATCCAATTTGCATCGGAATATCCTTCTAATGAGGTGGATATCTCGTATAGTGTAATCCATAATCCGGGTATATCTCAAGTACTTTAATACCCGATTATAGACTTCCAATGGTCTTTTCTGGATTACTCGTAAATCTCGCTTAACTTATTTACCGCACAAGCTATGTCCGGACGAGTGCAATTCATCAAATACGTTAAGATACCAATTATACGAGAATACTCTACTTGTGATATACTTTGATCACGATTTTTCGCTAGATGAAGAGTTGGATCAATAGGTGTTTTTGAAACACCTCCATCATCCTTCTCAAATTTACTTAGTATGCTCTCAATGTAATGAGATTGAGATAATACCAAGCCGTCTGATGCCTTAGAAATCTTTATTCCTAAAATAACATCAGCAACACCTAGGTCTTTCATATCAAACTTGCTCTTTAGAAGTTTCTCTTTGTATCGTTAATAACTTCCATGTTATTACCCATGATAAGCATATCATCAACGTAAATACATAAAATTACACAACCCTTTGGTGTATGCTTGAAATAGACACACTTGTCACATTCGTTTATTTTAAAACCATTTGATATCATTACACTATCAAATTTTGGTGCCATTGCTTGGCGCTTGTTTTAACCCATAGAGTGATTTTACCAATTTGAGACTTTCTTTTCTTGACCAGGAACTACCAAACCTTCAGGTTGTTCCATATTTCCTCATCTAATTCACCATTTAAGAAAGCCGTTTTAACATCCATTTGATGTATCTCAAGGTTATATAATGCAGCAATTGCAATTAATACTCGGATTGAGGTTATTCTCGTTACAGGAGAGTATGTATCGAAATAATCTAATCCTTCCTTTTGCTTATAACCTTTTGCTACAAGTCTCACCTTATACTTGTCTACTGAACCGTCTGGTTTCATCTTTCTTTTAAAAATCCACTTGCAGCCCAAAGGCATACAGCCAAGGGGAAGATCCACCCATTCCCAAGTGTGATTTTGCAAAAGAGATTGAACCTCACTATCTCTAGCCTCTTTCCAGAAAGGTGCTTCTGGAGTCGACATTGCCTCTTTGAAAGTTTGAGGTTCACTTTCTAACAAGAATGTTTCAAAATCAGAGCCAAAAGATGTAGATTTTCTCATTCTTTTACTTCGTCTAGGCTCATTAATCTGTAAGTTAGAACTATCTTGATTAGATTGATTTATATCAATCTGATCAAAAGTTCTCTTGTTACTCAATAGTTCATTTGAGTCACTTACACTCGCACCTTTATTCCTATCTTTACATGGAAAGATATCTTCGAAGAATACGACATTTCTAGATTCAATTATCGTATTTGTGTGAATATCTGAAATTTCCGATCTATGTACCAGAAATCTATAAGCACTACTATTTTCTGCATATCCAATGAAAATTCCATCGAAGGTTTTTGGACCTATTTTTACCTTCTTAGGTAAAGGAACTTCCACTTTTGCAAGACACCCCCACACCTTTAAGAATTTATAGGAAGGTTTATGGCCTTTCCATAATTCATAAGGGGTACTTTCCTTTTCTTATGAGGTAGTTTGTTTAGAATATAATTTGCGGTAAGGACAGCTTCCCCCCCACAAATTATCCGGCAATCCTGAACTTAGTAATAGAGCATTCATCATTTCTTTCAATGTACGATTCTTGCGTTCCGCAATACCGTTTGATTGTGGATTATAAGGAGCGGTGGTTTGGTGGATAATTCCATGCTCCGAAACAGAATTCCGCAAACGGTGAATCATACTCAGTGCCTCTATCACTTTTCAGAATTTTAATCTTTCTATTCAATTGATTTTCTACCTCATTTTTATAGTGCTTAAATATATCTATTGCATCTTCTTTCCCTCTCATTAGATAGACGTAGCAATATCGAGTGCAATCGTCAATAAAAGTAATGAAATACTTTTTCCCATTTCTTGTTTGCACCGATTTAAAATCACAAATATCGGTATGAACCAAATCTAGTGGTTCCGTATTTCTTTCAACGGGATGAAAGGATGACCTTGTTAATTTTGCTTCTACACAAATTTCACATTTATGATTTATATCAATGTGACACGGTATTAGATCCATGTTAATTAATTTTCGAATCGAACCATAATTAACGTGGCCTAGTCTACCATGCCATATATTTGATGACTCCACCAAATAAGAAGAAGCAATTTCCTTTTTATTCCCTTTGGGAATCACATTGAGTGCGTTTAATTTAAAAAACCCATCACACAAGTATCCTTTACCAATATGCATATCACTCTTTGATATGACAATTTTTTCATACATACATACAATTTTAAAGCCATTCTTAACTAATAAGGAACACGAAATTAAGTTAATTCGCATACCCGGTGCATGTAGAACGTTGTTCAAAGTGAGTTCTTTTCCCGAAATCATTTTGAGGCTGATTTTTCCTTTTCCGACGACTTTTGTTGTCGCAGAATTTCCCATAAACAGCGTTTCATCGTCCACGGTTTGATAAGACATAAACATGTTTCTATCGGTACAAATGTGGCAAGTAGCTCCGCTGTCGATCCACCATTCTCTAGAATTTCCAACTAATTTTACTTCCGATACGACTGCCATCGTATTTATGTTAAGTGTTGAGTTCCATTTTTGTCTTTGTACTACAAATTTCCAAAAGTTAGTTAGGCGATAAGCAAAGCACAAAATTAAAATTGGGAAAAAGATGACGTTCTGTTGAGTTGAGATAAAATTACAAACTCTGTGCCTGTCGGTTTGTTAATATAGTCCAAACTTATGTAAACGTCCAACTATATAACACATGCACTAAAGAAAGTTTCAATTAACAATCAATGAAGCACTCAAATATGAAGCCTAAGTATATATCTCAAATACTAAAGATTAAGAACAAACAAGATGTACAGTAAGCAAAATTAAATATTGGATTCCCAATCAAAATAGTAAACACTAAACTATCAATCCAACGGGATTATAGTTTGAAGTATTGTCAAATTGCGCAAAAGTACACCGATTAAAATTTCCGTGTGCAGACCTACACAGGCTAAACAAACAAATTTTATTAGCGTTTGTACCGTCAGGAACTGAAAGGAAAGGGAGATAATCGATCTACGTTACAGTACACACAAGAGAATAAGAAACCTCTGTCTTAAGATTGTTGGCAATCTTGTGTATAAACTGCAATAAAACAAACAGAGAAGAAGAGATATGCAAACCAATTAGACGAAACCAAAGTCGAGGCAAGGATTATATCCTCTAGCCTTAAGACATGATTCACCCCCCGCATTTGGTGCTTACAGATTATCGATGTCTGTCTCCCGAGGATACAACGACTATCTTCTCGATGTAGTAGCACTTCAAACTTCGAAAAACGGCGAACCAAACTTAAAGTGATGAACTCTCTCTTTGACACAAACTTAAAGATGGTTTTAGAATGCAGTAGGATGATTATTGGGTTTCTAGTTGATTGCTATCTCTAAGTGTGTGCAGGGTATTTATAGAATTACTAGTACCTCTTCAATGAAGAATCATGATTCTTCAAGGATTTCTTCATGGGGTGTGTCTCTAGAATTCCAACTTGAATTCCCGAAGAGTTGTTTCCCTTCACGTCTGGTTTTAGGTTTCTTACCGTTTCAAAACTTGAAACTATCTTAACCTAATTAATAGGCCAAATTAGAATTAAGCCCATAACTACTAAACCAGCCCAACACCCAAATCCACATGGTACTAGTTCAATGAATTTTCCATTCATAAATAGAAAATCGGATCAATTTTCCAACAATTGATTATGAATGCCACTGAATCTAAATTATATGCGTTTAATCTCTATGATGATTGGTTAATGACGAAGACTAGTGTATCATCTTACATGCGTTTGAGCTTGATTTTACGTGCGATTCTGGTAGACGCTGAGAAGGTAAAAGCGCTGCTAAAGCTCGATAAGGACACGACAAGTATTAGAACTAAATCAAGCAATATTTGTCCTTCTTTTACTTATAATCAATGGAATGAGATTGAAGCTGCATTAAGAGATTTTCTACTCGAAGAATACATTAAGAAGAATGATAATGCAAAAAAGGAAATTACCGGACTCCAAAGAGAAAGTTATGAAACCCGGTTTCCGGGAATTACTTACTTCCGATCACCAGTTTAAATCTGACGCACGAGGTCCAGTTTCTTGCATCATAGCAGATGGCATTTTGGGTTTGCCATTGATGTTGCACTTGAGGTGGGTGTGAACACAGATATAACGATGGTAGCATCGTGTCCACAATCAAAGTTCGCAGTGATGATAAAATATGATAATGATTAAAGTAAATGTAAGATGGTGTCTAAGACTTCTATTGGAAACTCTGAGCCTTCGGGCTCGTCCTCGTCTCTATTCTACTTTGCATCATAGATACGTCTATGGTGATAAGAACGATGCATAACAAAGATATAATAAAGCCATAAGTGCAGAATGTAAATGAGACGATGATTTACTTGGTTCAACACTAAGGCCTACATCGACGGGGGTTAGGTTTTTCACTATGTATCGCATAAGGTTACAAATGATAGTCGAATGACTCTGAGTAGGGAACGATGATGAGGGAAGATCAATAAAACTCATACTTACTCTTACAATTTCTCTCTTTCTAACAATAGTTCTCTCTCCTAAAATTTGGTCAACCCATTCTCCTTTGGTTGAGCAGGGTATTTATAGGCTTCTTCTGCGCGGGCCCCCTTCATCTGACACCATTAATGCTTATCGTCTCGGGCAATGCGTCGACCCCGATGGATATCTTCGGGATTACCCGATGCTTCCATCGGTATCGTATTATAACGATGATGCACCTCTCCTTCCTCCATAGGATTCTTGACACATATCCTATACTCATAGCATTTATTGCGGGTGGTTGGGCTGTCTGCACGCGTCGGACAGTTGCTGCTGCAGCTGTCACTTTCTCATTAATGAGGCTCATCTCCTTCGTCCATTTCGGATCTATCTTGAGATGATAAAAAAACAACCTTTTAGGTCTTCTATGGTGCTTCGCGGCGGCCTATGCATCAGGTACTCCTTGACTTGCCGATCGTCGGATTCGTATAATGATGGATACGTGGCAGATAGTTGGTGATGCATGCCCCATCGGTGTTATAACGTGGCATCATCGTCTTGATGTTCTTACACCTTGTGGCCCACACACGTCTTCTTCTTGACACGTGGCTGATTGTTGATTATGTGTATACAATTTGCCCCTTTTCTTAAAGTTCGAAATTAGTCAAAGTTTGAAGAAAAACTCTTCAATTCCCGCAATAACTTCCCTTAGATTTTTGGGCACGTTTTCCACTCCTAGCATTAACTTCTTCTTGATTTTCGGGGCGGTTTTCCCACACTTATTGCGGTTATAAATATGAGAGAGAGTGCGGGTGAAATAACTTTTATTCTCCTCCTCATTCTTATTCTCCCATGCTTTGTCTCTGTCTTCTTAGGAGAGTTTAATTTTTTCTTGGATTTGTCTTTTGTTCCTCACCTTTACTGATAGTATGCCTAGCTCGTGCATCGATTGTTCTCTGGAGGTGCCACTCTTCTTTGAATAGGTTTGAACGGTGATTTCCTCATGTTAATCCCTTGGTTCCGCCATTGTTACCGGTACGTTTTTAGCTCCTGCTGTTGTTGTTCTCAATTTTTGTTGTTGTTGTTATTCTTGATTTTTGCTGCTGTTGTGGTGGTCCTAGGTTTCGTGATGGAGAACATGATATAGGAAAGTGTATATACTTGCCCCTGTTCTTCATCACAAACTCTGGAGTCGCCTGATTTGATCACTTCTGGGTTTTTTCTTATGTTTTAATGGTGTTCTTGATGCAAAATGATGATCACAGATCCGTTTTTGACCTTCGTTACCCTTTTATGCCCCTTTCAGGTAGCTATGTCGGGTAATGATCGTAGACGTGTCACTTACAAATCTCCGCCAACGAGTCCTTATAGATCTCCTCCAACTAGGAGTCCTGACATATCTCCGCCGAAGGATGGGCCGTCCAGATCTTCCCAGTCGGATCTTCGACCTCATAAAACTTCTTCGTCATCTGATCCGAAGGCTTCTTCTCAAAAAGAGGAGATGGTCAAGAGGTTCTCGCTATGTTGTTGATCGTCCTACGGTTAGACCTTCTTCACGGCGCCCGGAGCCATTAGAGGCCCAACCTATACGTTCTATCGCTCCTCCTGCCCCGACGTCATCACAAAAATCTAAGGCTTCACTAAAAGCTGCTTCGTCGAAAGACCCTTCGTCGAAGAATTCTTTTCCAAAGGATGTAGACTTGTCGAGGAATCCTCGACAAAGAGAAAGGCTTCGGATATGAGTCCTCCAAAGAATACATCATCGGGTAAAGCACCGTCTTACGGGGGTTGCCCTTTTGAACGAACTGCTCCAGCTCCGAAGAAGAAGAAGCGGTCTCCTGTCTCTTTCAAGCACATTGACCTCGAAGAGTTTAAAGTGAAGCATGGTCTTGAGCATTTTTAGGCTCGTTTTTACAATCAAGGTGATGATCTTACTTATGACATGATAAAGAATTATAAGTATGATTCACAGCATCTGTTGACGACCGTGGGAGCCTTCGAAGCGGGTTTGATGCTTCCTTTGTACAAGTGGGGAGATTCGTTATACTATGATGTTCTGGCGCGTCGTGAGGGCTCTACTCATCCTGGGGCATGAATCCTTTTGGAGAACCGTTGACATTCTTCGCATCTTCTTGACATCTTGTCAGCGTCTTGTATCATCTGCGGCCAGTAATATCCTTGCATTTTGGCTTTATCGGCCAATGACCTCATCCCGCTATGATTGCCTGCGTCTCCATAATGAATGTCCTTCAAGATGCGATGACCCTCCTCTCTGGATAGACAGCGTAATAGGGGTCAGAGGAATGATTTCTTGTACAAGATTCCGCCACGAAGCTCGTATCTTCCTGCCTTTGATTACACTTTTCGGGCTTGCTTCAAGTCAGCGGGCAGTGCTCCTTTTTCGAGGAAGAGGTGGATTTCGGTTCTCCAATATTCGTCGTTGCTAAAGTCTTCGTCCTCATTTGCTCTAGTTAAGATATCATCTTCGGCGATATCTTCCCTTACATCGTCTTCGGCAATGTCTTCCCCTACCGCGTTTTCATGATTTGTTGCCGCGACGATTTGTTGTGGATTGATCGAAGGTTGGTACACTATCGCTACCTTGATGGCCTTGACGTTCTTGTCCTTCAACATTGACGATATGTAGGCTAAGGCATCAGCATGTATATTGTCCTTCCTGCATAGATGTTGGAACTTAATATTGGGAACCTGCGATGCTAGAGTTTGGACTAGAGCCATGTATGCTGAGAGGGTCTCGTTATAGGTGTTATATTCCAGTTTTATTTGTCGGATGACTAGTTGTGAGTCGCTTGTTAGGCGCACGTTCATTTTTCCAACTCTATTATCAGCCGAAGAGCATGTATCACAGCCTCGTACTCCACAATGTTGTTGGTATGCCCTTCAAATTCCAGCCTGTAGCATACACCATCCTATCACGGTGGGTATTGTGATAACGATCCATATCCCCGCACCTTCTTGTTCCTGGATCCGTCGACGAAGACTTCCATCTTCGTTTGATGGAAGGTTCGAGCACATCGATCGGGTCTTTTCCACCTTCGTCTACCCCCGATATGTACTTCACTTCATCGCCGTTATCTAGAGGTAGGTCTGCTAGGAAATCCGCCAAGACTTGTGATTTTTGGGCAATTTGGATCTCGTGTATGATGTTGAATTGTTCTAACTGCGTATTCCACTTTGTTATTCTTCCCACCTTTCCTGCGTTTTTGAGAACAGATTCACGGCGGGCTTTGCTTGGGACACGAACATAGTGAGTCGGGAAGTAGGTTCTCAACTTCGCGTCGCCCATACTAACGCCGGTATAAGTTGCTCAATATTAGTGTAATTTCTCTCTGCTGCATTGAGAGTTTTACTGACGTAATATATCAGCTACTCAACCTTCGTGTTAGTTCTGACTAGCACAACACTGACTGCATCTTCGGTTGCACCTATATATAGTGCCAACACCTCATCGGGTTCAGGTTTTTGGAGGATCGGGATCGTTGCTAAGTATTCTTTGATCTCCTGGAAAGCTTCTTCACACTTAGCGGCCCATGCAAACTTGTTCTCTTTCTTGAGGATATTGAAGAAGTGTTTGCATTTGTCCAATGACCTAGCGATGAACCTTCCGAGTGTCGCTATGGATCCGTTGAGTTTTTGGACTTCCTTCAAATTCTTTGGGGATGGCATTTCCACGATGGCCTGGATTTTAGCGGGATCGACCTCGATGCCCCTCTTCGTCATTAAATATCCGAGGAACTTTCCTGATGTGACACCGAAGGTGCACTTTTCCGGGTTCACTTTCATGATGTATTTCCTCATTGCACTAAAGATGTCTCTCAAGTCCTAGAGGTATCCTTGCGCTGCTTACTTTTGACGAGCATATCATCAACATAGACTTCTAAAGTTCTCCCAATCCATGGTTTGAAGATCGCATCAACCATCCTTTGGTATGTTTCCCCTGCATTCCTCAGTCCAAAGGGCATGCGAGTGTAGAAGTAAAGTCCATGTGGAGTGAAAAATGATGTATGTTGTTGATCTTCTTCTGCCAGGGATATCTGATTGTAACCAGAATAGCCTTCCATAAATGATAGCTCTTCGTGTCCTTCTACGGCGTCCACCAATTGATCGATGCTTGGGAGCGGGTAGTTATCCTTCGGGCATGCTTTGTTTAGATTGGTAAAGTCGATGCATATCCTTACTCCACCGTTATTTTTTGGTACGATGACTATGTTCGAGATCCATGTTGGATATCCGACTTCCTTGATGAATCCCGCTTCCATGAGTTTAGGATAAACGGAAGAGCCTTTGTCAAATTCATATCACTTGTTTGAAAAGAGTTGTTAGAATAGATTTTTTGTTCCTTTGTTGTTTGGAATACGACCCAAAGGAATTGTTCCAAGTGCGTGACTTATTGCAAGTTGGAGATGCGGGGATATAAACGAAACTAGGTGAACTATAGATTTAGTTGCTTGGTCTCGAACTATACGAAGTTGGTTTGGATTTTGTATAGCGGCTTAATCCTGAGAGTATTCAATTCTGGACAAGGTCCCGGGGTTTTTCTGCATTTGCAGTTTCCTCGTTAACAAAATCTTGTTGTGTCTTTTACTTTTCTATTTCCGCAATTATAATTGTTTGATTATAATTAGAAGTAAAATACACAAATGTTAATTCCTATTTACTTGATAGAAATCCTATTGTGTTTGGTTAAGTCCGAACCTATGATCAAGTAAACATACTTCGTTATTGTATTGTCTCGATCTTGTATCCATAGTCAATCACGCAAGTTATCTTGTTGTCGTATTGTCTCGATCTCGTATCCATAGACGATCACACGAAGTGTGAACCGATTAGTTGTATTGTCTAGACTCAGTCTATAGAAAATCACTTTCGAATAAAGGACTTATATGTGGAGAAGTTTTAGATTGAGGTATATTTGGGTACCCTCGTCTTTTCAATTGGTATCAGAGCAGGCAAACACGAAAAGATCTAACAATCCGTGTTTGGTGCGATCCAACCTATAAGCAATGAATTTGAGTTCTCATGAATCGACTTCAATTAACGTACCGCCGAGATTTGATGGAACAAACTATCTATGGTGGAAATATGCTATGAGATCTTTTCTTCAATTAAGAGACTTTAATACTTGGCTATTAGTTGTTGATGGTTATAATCGCCTAGAAAGTAGAAAATTCGGAAAGCCGAGTTTAAACGCTTAGTGGATTTTTCAAACGAAGAAAAGGCTTTTGCTAAGCAAAATTCAGATGGTTTGAATGCTATTTTACATGCTGTAAGTCGTGATCTAAAACATCATGTATAAACATGTCAAACTTCGAAAGAAGCTTGGGATAATCTTCAGATCGTATTCGAAGGAAACACATCAGAGAAAGTAGTTAGACTTCAAACTCTCACGTCCGATTGGGAAAACATTCGAATGGATGACAACGACACTTTTGAAGAGTTTCATATTAAACTCTTTGAGATAATTAATGCTTATTTCTCTCTTGGAAAGCCTATTTCTGAAAAGGATATAGTGTGCATAATTCTCAGATTGTTGCCATCTAGATACGATTCTAAGAAGCATGCAATCATAGAAGCAAATGATCTTTCAACACTCTCACGAAGCACACTCGTTGTAAAGTTAAAGATCTTTGATCATGAATCACAGTCTATTCAAACTAAAGGAATCGCTTTTAAAGCTGCAAAAACTCGGAAATCTCCAATGGAGAGGAATAGACAGATGTATGATTCAGATGAACAGATTGCAGAAAAGTCTGATGATAAAATTGAACAATCATTATCATTGTTTACTAGACAGCTTCGAGATCTCTTAAAGAAAAGAAATAAGAGATTCATAAAGGATACTCATTGATATTCTCGTCCACATGATCGAGTTCCTGTCAAAAAGGATCATGAAGAAGATGATGAATATCAGCCGCAGTGCTTCAAGTGTAAAGGGGTTGGTCATATATCTAAAGACTGTCCCAATCTTAAGAAATACACTGGAAGCAAGGCTCTGGCTGTAACTCTAAATGAGACCTCTGATTCATATGATTCCGAAGAAGAGGAAACATCTAATATTGCATTAGTTGTCAATCTTATTCCTTCCTCCTCCATTAGTGATTTAACCATTTTAAGAATGGACATGTCTTCCAATGTTATTAAATCATCTAATGGTAAAGGGAATAATAAGACAAGATGTAAAAATTGTCTCAAAAACAGAATTGCCAAAAGTTGCATATGCAACCCCAGTCAATCTCAAGATACTTCGTTAGTTCGAGGTAACAAAAAGAGACTTTCTCATACGATACTAGATCAAGAACACTCTGGTTGTTCAAAATTCCATAATGAGAGAAAATATCATACTCATACCACCTGATCGATATTAGAATTCTTTCCTCACCATGTGTGCCAAATTTTGTGTGAGGAAGAAGAAAGTTCAAGGCACTTCTGTGTAGATTATGGAAATAAAATCTAGTAATTGAAAATATTTGAGATATTCGTATTTGTAGGGATATTATATTTTCGGAAGTATGAAAATTATAAAAAGATCCTTCTCTTTTCTTGGTCATTCATTGTCCGAACTATGAGTCTGGATCCAATGTCGTCTCTTGATAAGATGCTAGATCAGAAAGATCACTTTAAGAATAAGTTTGCATCTTCTCTTGATATAGAGAAATCAAAGAGCAAAATCAAAAAGAGAGATTGGCTTAGAAAGAAGGAAAGAGAGAATATGCTGAAGAAAGATCAGTGTATTGAAGCATTGACACACTTCTGTGTTCAATCAAAGACAGAATTACATGTTCTTGCAGAATCTTTCACGAAAATTTCTCAACTGCAAGAAATTCTGGTCAAACAACAAGGTTATCTACTTGAAAAAAATTCACAAGTTGAAGACTGAAAGTAATAATCTACCTTCCTCTAGCATTGAGATGAAGGATTAATCCAGAAAATAGACATCAGTTTTTGATCTATTTCAATAATTGTATAAGGTCTATTATGAATAAAACTATCTTATTTATGAATAAAATTATTAGTTTATAATTTTTCTTGTGATAGTTTTCGATTACATAGCATGTGCTTGAATGCTTTATATTATTGCTATGTATGTTTATGGGATGTTTGATTTCGGTTTTCATAACCTTAATATTCGATCTCATATTGTGTGAACCCTTATAATTTGGGTGACTTTTGGTTTAGCGGGATTAAGTTCTAGCCCATGTTGGTAGGCTTTATCAAAGGATCATAAGGGGTTCTGATTGAAACTCATGTGTGAAAAAGTCACAATATGTTGAATCGTTTTTGGTTTAGCATAAAAGCATATGTTTTCGGGGTTTTCAACTTTTGCATTGCATTAGTGATAACAGGTTTTCAACCTTTCTCTGGTAAAGGTTGGTTTTTGTTGTTGTTCTTTTGTCTTGCGAGAGGATGGAAACATTAATGGGGAGAGTTCTAACTTGAACTGGCGCTTAATGATATATCTTAAGAGGAGAAGAGGATCGGAACTTGAGGTAACAAATTTGTTAGTTAATCATTTTCCAGTTTAAGAAAATCTGATTTTATTGCATATATTTATTGCTTTTGCTTAACAAAATTTCGGTACAATTGATGTTTATTCCATTATTTGTGTATGATGTGTGTGATTCAATTGTTTCCGTATAAGAAAACTATTGTTATCTTGCTTTATTGTTTGGTATCAATTGTTTAGGCTTACGAAATTGCGGTGCTTTAATGTCTATGTTGTTTCAATTGCTTCGGTTGAGATAAATAATTATGAAAGTTGATTTATTTGGTTTTTATGAATTGTTTATGGCTTAAAAAAGGTTTTGAGATGAATTGTTTAGTCCAATTCGATTAGGATAAGAGAAACTAAGTTAATTTCGATCATAGTTAGACTTATCAAAGTGGAGGTTTCAATTATTCAAGTCTAATCGAATTCCTTAACAAGAAATGCTAGTTAACTAACCTAGTACTTGTCTTGTTAAAAAGTGAAAGGTCTAAGTTATTATTTGAATAATTAGAACTCGATGAGAAAAATAAAGCTAATTCCGATTTTTATTTTGGTCTTATCGAACAAGCGATTGTATTTGTACAATCGGATTAGCAAAGGAACTAAGGTGCTTAGTCGATTTTTGATTTGCTAAACTATTAGGGAAAATTGCTTCGGGCAATTGTTTCCTTGGTAACATATCAAAACAAAATTACTTTGTAGTTTTGATATTGGTTATCAAAAATGGTGTGTGGAACCTCGTGCTTAACTCTTATAGGTTGCAAGTATTTTGAGATTTGTAAGATCCTTTCGATTTGACCTTTATTTGCTCGAACCTTTGTCATTTTGTGACAAAAAGGGGGAGAAATATATGGAGTAAACAAGTGATTTGGTATCACCAAGGAAAGGACAATGGTGCTTAAACGTTATATCTAACGAAAGAGTAAAGCATAGACTAAGGGGGAGTAACATATCATATTGATACTTGTAGTTACATGGACTACAAAGGGAATAACAAAGACGTGCGGATTGAAAATCTACCTATCCTACCTTTAGGGGGAGTATTAGCTTTGTTATTATAATGTTAACAACGGCATTTGTGGATTGAATATATGCTTTGGTTATTGTGTTGTTGAATTTGGGAATCAAGCGTATGTATAATGAATTCTTGTAATTTGTTTATCCATATGATGTAGTTTTGTCACTAAAATTGACAAAGGGGAGATTGTTAGAGCATAGCTCGGTTGAACCCACCAAGCGTTGGTATGTCAAGTTTGGTTGTCATATTTTAGTGAACCAAAAATCATTTAAAGAGTCGCTTGATTATTTACTAGAGTCAACTTTGTATAGGTTTACTTGAAAGTTACTAGGATATGAGACTTACAAGTATTACGTGAAGACTTGAAGAATGTGAAGAAGTAAAGAGCTACATCGACGACATCATCCTTCCTCTTGAGGTTAGTAATATTTGACTTGAACTATTTCATTCCTAACGTATCTTTCAATTCGTGCATATTGAAAACATAATCGAAGCTGTGAATGATTATACTCTAGTTAGACATAGTATTAAGGAATTACAATACGAAGTATAACGTCTATCTTTGAACTTTGTATATAAGATATCGACATAATCGTATGAATGCTATTGTGATTATGTGTATGGGTATGGGTGAATATTTCGTCCTAGGAAACAATGTTTTACATTTGTTTAAAGGAAGTACAATTCATAAACTTGTTTTGTAAATCGAAAGGGAAATCGCTAGGCTTATTGGTATTGTTATTCATTGCAAATCTTTGGATTACCAATATGTGTGTTTAGTATAACCGCTCATAACTTTTTTATGTATCTTGTTATTCATTGCAAATCTTTGTTTATGTATTGGTATGACTTTTATTAGTGAAACCGATCTTAAGTAATCACACGAGATGGTATGATCGATATGTTGTAATTGGTATGACCAACTTTAGACATTGGGGAACCGATCCTAGTAAGAGGTGAAACCAGTCACAAGTATGTGGAATCGATCCTTGTAAGAGGTGCAACAAGTCTTAGTTATTGGTAAACGATCCTATGACTTGTGCAACCTAATACAAGTTAAATACCATAAATATGTGGTGCTGATCCTAGTACCTAGTCAACCAAATTTTGGAAAGCTAGTGTGACCGATCCTAGTACCCACATGGAGGTAGAACCGAAACTTGTTTTGGTAGTTTCGTGAAACCCATTAATGGTGATTTGATGGATAATCAATCACATATTTCTTGGAAGTCAGATGAACCAATTCTAAACTTGTTTGGAAGTATGGCAAATCGGTTCCAAGATTGTAAATATGAAAAAGGATTTACAAAGTAAAGATGTCGACATACTTTGAACATGTGCAGTAACTCTTATCTTTTATTATTCAAAGATATTCCTTAATAGCTAAAGGAGAATCCCGGATCGAAATAAATTGAGAATCTTTTAATTAAGGTTTTTAGTTTTATATGCTTTTAATTTCCAGCAATTATAAAATGCATATCTTTAGAAAATAAAAATTGGTAATGTGCATTTACTAATTGGAGATTTTCTACTGAGATTTCGGTCAATATTTGGACAAAGCATTTCCAGGAATTATGGAAACCAAATTTGGAAATATATTGCATATCTTGAGAATATTTTCGGTTTTGGAAATTCCTTGGTTTATAAATATTGAAGTTTGCATTTCGAGCAAACTAATCCTCAGAGCCAGCAAAACTACCTTGTTGTGTTGTTACTGGTGGAGCCGTCTATTCTGAGAGGAAAGTACCCTAATTAGGCGAAATCTCTTATGACCGCTCGTTTTAAAGACTTCTTTGGGATTGGGAAGCTCTCACAGTACCGTTGGTGGGAAACTAGATAATTGCGATTTATTATTAGTTTTCGATTGATTTGATTGACTAACGATTGTTGAACTTTGATTGCACCTAGTTTGTTTATGCTTGAGAATCTTCTCTTCTGATGTAAGATTCACTCAAACTAGATCGAAGTTTTGACGGGGATCTTTAGAATGTTTGTAGATCGAAAGACGTCTTGTGATAATCCATTGTTAACAGACCCCATTCTGTGTGTGATTGATCACAAGAGATTCAAGTTGATTATGTGTAGGTGTTTATTGAAGATTTAAGAAGATTTGAAGACAAAGAAGATTTCTGATTTGAGTTCATAATCTTTGGTGTGCACAAAACTTGATCAGCTGGGGATCCAACTATAATCGGTTTATCTTTGTGATAACCTTGATTGATTAGTTGAGTAAATCGGCATCAATACAATTCTTTGTGATTCGAAATATTGATTGCATAGTCTAAACAATTACTTTGGTAGTTGTTGATAGATTGATCTAAGAACCCGACAAAGGAGTTTATTGGGATAAACGGAAGACCCTTTTGTCAAACTCATATCACTTGTTTGAAAAGAGTTGTTACCGAACAGATTTTTTGTTCCTTTACTGTTTGGAATACGAACCAAAGGAATTGTTCCAAGTGCGTGACTTATTGCAGGTTGAGACGCAGGATCTGCAGACGGAACTAGGTGAACTATTGATTTAGTTGCTTGGTCTCAACTATACGAAGTTGGTTTAGATTTTGTATAGAGGCTTAATCCCGAGAGTATTCCACTGGAAAAGGTCCCGGGTTTTTCTCGCATTTGCGGTTTCCTCGTTAACAAAATCTTGATGTGTCTTTTACTTTTCTATTTCCGCAATTATAATTGTTTTATTATAATTAGAAGTAAAATACACAAACGTTAATTCCTATTTCTTGATAGCAATCCTATTGTGTTTGGTTAAGTCTTAACCTATTATCAAGTAAACATACTTCGTTGTTGTATTGTCTCGATCTTGTAGCCATAGTCAATCACGCAAGTTATCTTGTTGTCGCACTTGTCTCGATCTCCTATCCATAGACGATCACACGAAGTGTGAACCGATTAGTTGTATTGTCTCGACTCAGTCCGTAGACAATCACTTTCGAAGAAAGGACTTATAGGTGGAAAAGTTTTAGATTGAGGTATATTTGGGTACCCTCGTCTTTTCAGACTGAGCTCCCTCCATCGATCAAGATCTTCTTTATAGTCCATCTTGAGCAGGATAGTGTGAGCAATTGGGGATCGTTATGATCTTCCATATCTTCCTTAACATCATCGGAGGAAAAAGTCGGTGGTGCATTCATCCAATCTTCATGTCCATCTACTTCTTCTCCATCAATCTTATACAACTCACAATAGTACTCGAATTTTTTTTTCTCAATCTCTTTCCTATTTGGTCAATTGACGCCGGACCGCTGGGCTCGAACAAGAAATGGTGTTGATCGTTCGGTCATTCTCAGGTAAGTGAACTTGCTTGCTTCGATGGGTCCTTTCTTCGGGCTATGGTTTCTGAACGTATTGCCTGGGATCTCTAGCGTCAATCAACTTCTGGATCATTATCTTGAGATTTTTGCACTTCTCTGTTTGGTGACCGTTAGGCGGTGGTACTCACAAGTAATCCCTTGATTTCTTGTATCTTGGTGGCTGATTTTCCCTTTGACCATGGCCATTCGAGGTTGGTTAGGTCCAGTATAGTCGATTTCGGGCATCTCGGCCGTAATCTCGGCGATTTTTCCGGTTTCGGCTTTAGAGGAGCCAATATCGACATTCTCGCTGAGACGAGATCTCACCGGTAATATTGTCGGAATTGTTCAATCTCGGGTGCAATTTCGGCTGAATTTCGTTGGTTTCAAGGTTTCCACTCAATTGAAACTCCTCAATCAAAATCTACGCAATACACAAATCAAACAAACAAAAGAAACTCCATACAAAAATCAGTATCACCACTAATCAACCTTATTAGAGACCACCATTGTAGACCAAAACTTTCATATGTTTGATTCTCTAATTAGTGAGCAATTTTTTTTCCTCTAATCTAACACCATAATCACCCCTGTTAATATTAAAAATCTTTCACCAATCTAGTTTCTCCCTTTTCCTGTTTTTTTAATTTCTCCAAATCATTATCCATTAAACCAAAGTCTTAACCTCAAAGATTTGGCATGTATCTCTGTTGGTTGTTGTGGTTGACTCGTTCTCTTAATCAATCAATCAATTCCTTAATTTAATCACCTTTTGTATAATCACTGCTCTTGTGAGACAGTCAGAGAGAATGAGAAATACAATTCTTAGGAAAACTGAGAAATTTAGAGACAAAGAGAAATTCAATTCTTAATCATTTTTTGTACAATCAATTCCTAATTTAATGATTTCCTTAATCAATCAATCACTGCTCTTGTGAGAGACTTACAGAGAAAGAGAAATTCAATTCTTAAGAAAAATGAGAGAGTTAATAGTCCACCTTGTCCTTCCTCTCGCTCATTTTCTCACAACTAATAACGGTGGCTTAAAAAAAAGGTATACAGGTGTTGCGGATTTTCCGGTATATGAGAGTTAATTGACACACGTAACTATATTAAGTTTTTATCATTACGAGTGTACAAACTGTCCATTTTTATATCTTAGAGCAGCTCCAACGGGTTGTGATGTGTTTCCTACGTGGTTGGTGTAGGAATACATCCTCTCAAATTGTAAACTCCAAAAATCCCTAGATTTTAGGACTATTGGAAAGATTATCTCCAACCGATAGAAGTGTAGCTTGATATGTTAATCTACTTGTATTTATCTAATTAGTTGGACATGTTTTCTTCTTTTTTAACTTTGATTTGATTGGTTAAAATTTGGAATTATATTTATCACATCCTCTAGGAGAAACTCTAAAACCAGAGGACGGATTAGAGGATGTGCTAATAACTAACTCGCCACATCATCCTCACACTGTGCTTCACATCTCCGTTGGAGAATAATTTTTGACAAAAAGTATAAAAATCCGATGTGGCCTAAAATTTAGGAGTTTAATGTTGTCCCGTTGAGAGATGCTCTTGCATGAGTGTACAAACTGTCCATTTTAAACTATTATTAGTACTGGAGATTCCTAGAATGCTTTGGCGAGATGGTTTTGTCTCGGTGTCTCGGACCCGCCCGAGACAAGCGAGAAGCGAGATAGACCACGTTGGTTCGGTCCTTGATCTCCTTAAGATGCGAACGTAGCTGGTGTTAAGCTTCTTGTAGAACTGATCTTCGAACTTTTGATCGTTGCGCCGATGATCATCTCTGAAAATGCGGGGGTCTAACAACCACACCCAAATATTCGTTTGGCAATCTGAGAGGACTTACTCCAATATAATTTCTAGAGAATCAACTAGACAGGACTCAATTTAAAGAAAAGTATATACAAGTGTTTATATCTCTAACTCTTAATTCAATCTGCAATCAACAAATAGAAATCATGAGCCCGATTGAATATAAGAGGAGTAACTTGAACGGTACCAAAGACCAATGTTCAAGTGTCAATCAATTTAAATAAAAAACCAAAGGTTGGATTATCTAATTGATTGATCTTAACGCACAACCTGTGATATTTTAATTATATAACAAAATATAATGCGGAAAAGAAATAACACAGACACCATAATTTTTTTAACAAGGAAAACAACAAATGCAGAAAAACCCTAACCTAGTCCAGTTTGAACACCACATTGTATTAAGCTATTACAGATACTAGCCTACTACCAATGAACTTTGGACTGGACTTTAGTTGAACCCTAATCAATCTAACTGATTCAAGGTACAGTTGCGTTCCTTACGTCTCTGATCCCAGCAGGATACTACGCACTTGATTCCCTTAGCTGATCTCACCTACAACTAAGAGTTGCTACGACCCAAAGTCGAAGACTTGATAAACAAATCTGTCTCACATAGAAAAGTCTATAGAATTAATAAATCTGTCTCCATGAAATACCCAAGAGTCTTTGTTCCGTCTTTTGAGAAATCAAGGTGAACAAGAACCAATTGATAACCCGAACTTATATTCCCTAAGAACAACCTAGTATTTTCAATAACCTCACAATAATCTAAATCATATGATGGCGAAACTAGATATTGTGGAATCACAAACGATGAGACGAAGGTGTTTGTGATTACATTTTATCTTGCCTATCGGAGATTAAATCTCGAGCAAATCTTAGAGAAGATAGTACTCAAACGATAGAATCAGGCAAGATCAGAACACGCAACTACAAAGAAAATAGTTGGGTCTGGCTTCACAATCCCAATGAAGTCTTTGAAGTCGTTAACCTACAGGGTCTCGATAGAAACCTAAGGTTAAAGGAGAATCGACTCTAGTTGATGGAAATAGTAACATACAGGAGGTGTGGGGATTAGGTTTCCCAGTTTCTAGAGTTCTCCTTTATATATTTTTTAAATCGGGGTTTGCAATCGAAGTTACCTTGGTAACAAAGAATTCAATATTCACTGTTAGATGAAAAACCCGATTCAACCAAGCTAATATCTTTCAACCGTTAGATCTAACTTAGATTGTTACACAAAACCCTCATTTAGGTTTATGTAACTGTACCCAAACGTGTACACCATGTTGGCTCAACAATAGTTAACCGAAGTTAGCCATATGATTAGTCTTATATCAACCTTATTCATCTTAACCATAACTAGTTCAATGACTCAAATGAAACTAGTTAAAGAGTCGATTCAATTGCTATATTCTCATAGAAGTATACAAGAACACAATTGAAACAAAATCGATTTGATTCACCGAATCAATTCATGAACATTATAGCCACGGTTTTGCAACCATTGCATTCCTTATTTTATAAATTTTTAAGTTCATGTACACAACCGATTTTAGAAAGTAACCAACTCAAGTATGCAAATGGGTACGCATACTTAAGTAGCAGGACCGAGTTTAGTTACGCCAAAGATGCGCGTACGGGTGCACATACCAATCTAAACTTCCAAACTCCATAAGAAATTCACGGACGTGAGAATTCCGCTAGTATGCGTACATGTACACATACTTTCCCGACATCCAACAACCGCCACGACGCATACGTGTACGCATACTTGAGTTCGGTTTTGGACATATACACAAATGTGAGAACATACTATGTTTATATCCAAACATGGTTCCTTCATTCTAAACTCTTTATTTCAATCATTGAAACTTTATTAGAAGATGACAATAGTCGTTTTCACACACTATTAGCATTGATGCGTGTCGTAGGTGCAATCAAATTAATATCTTATTTCCACTCAATTAAAATAATATAATGGAAGTCAAGTTCGTTCCCACGAGAGCAAGAGATTCTAGTTGTAAAAATTGTCACAAAAGGGGGTGTAAAAGCTAAAGAAAATAAACAAAGCAATTAAAAGATAAAGTTGAAATCAATAAGAGAGACAAGACCAAGGAATCATTCTTCGTTGCAAAACAATGATTAAAGTTATGTTCTTTTCTACTTGTTATTAGTCACAGATTATCACCAACCGTAGGTAAAGCAAAGCTAGATCGGTGCTAAACCCCTAAATCCCTTGTATCACCGGACACGGAAGTTCTCGACTCACCGGATTCTATTTACCAAACCACCTAGTAGTAGATCACTCTAGATGTAATTTAAATAAACGCATTAAGATTTATGAACTTATTAGGTTAATATTAGTAGTTAGACTCTTAGATCAAGGTCTACTTGCTAACGTTGTTTTCACACACAATTGCTCCACTAATCCCTCCGCAAGGTCTCGTGTTTGCTACTTATGTAAAAGTCAAGAAACGATTACTTATCCCCTAACTTTCACTAGCTTTAGATCAAATTAACAAATCAATTTAGCGTGCACTCTAAACAACCTATCAATCAATCATGAATGAATAAACATTCCTATTAGTAAAAACAAACGATAATCATGTGAAAAACTTCAAGATAGATTTGAAACAAAACTCAAAACATATATTAAGAACTAGGAATTCATCCTCAATCAATAATAAAATTAGCTACTCATGTCTTTGAAATTCACACAAATAATTAAAGGGAGAGTTTTTCAAGTTCACACAAATAATTAAAAAGAAGAATTTTCAAAAGCAAGCAAAAACACAAATGTTGTGTGTGTAGAGAGGTGTGTAAAAGATATCTAAAGATGTGTAGAGAACTTCTCTACTTATAGGATTCAATGTTCTCCATATCTTCCAAGGAATAGAATCCTTTTCCCTTAATAATTCAATTTCCAAATTCAAGTCTTCCTCATCTTCCATCTTCTCTTTCCAAATTTGACCCAAATTCTCCATCCAATTCCAAGTCCAAGTCTTCACACCCATGAGAAGAATCCATACAAAAATCTGTAATTTTGGTCGCCGGAAATCTGGTATTATGGCCGGAATCCGGCCGGAAAAGTCGCCGGCAAATATCTCAGGGCATGGCAAAGTCCACCGATCCACGGCCCACGGTCAACTTTCGGTCGGGTCAACCTAGTCACGCACTGAAGTCATAGTGTGAGCCGGGCCATCTCCACTAGCTTTGACCAGCTGAAGTCATCTTGGCTCGGGCCATTGACAGGCCTGATCTGTGCTGCACAGGATGGTGCATCACCACTTCAATTCCAGCCATTATGGCTATACACCCTGCAACCATCATGGCATTCATTCCCATCTTTTTCCAGGTCTCGGTCCATACAAAATTCAATTCATTCAGCTGCTCTTCCTCATTGAAACCACATCCAAGGCAAAGATAACAAATCACCACCAAAACCATTCTCAGAACTCCAATTTACCTAGCTTCAGATAACACCAATTCCCTCGTAATACATGGCATCATTCTTATTAAAACCGGCACTGTCATTTCATAACTACAACTCCCTCTCACATTCCCCATGTTCTTTGGCTACTTCTCATTGCAGTTCGGTTCATCAACATGGCTTGCTCCCTCGCATAAACCACAGCTACAATCTATCCTCCATCCGCACCGCAACCCGCCTGTTTGCCATCTCGCATCAACCCATTCTCCAACACACGTCGCTGAAAATCACTCTGCACTTGAACCGAGCATCTTTGCTAAAGCTAACATTTCTTTCATTAGTTCATCGCATCATGTTCATGACCACCAATAGCAAACCAAGTACACCCATGGCTTAACCCTTACACCTGCAATTCACTCATAACCACCTGCCATCAATGCAATTCATTTCACTAGCACACAAAGATACTCATCTCTAGCTATGCCATTATATCCGCCAACACTCATTACTCGTAACTCCAACTATTGCAATGACCAGCAGGCTTCTCTTCTAGGCCTCAATGCCACCAGACCCTCATTGGCCGCAACACCGCATTTTAATCCACTTAATTTACTCGACTTAGGTTATCTGGGCACAACACCAACTAAACCATTAGTTCCTCGTAGCTCAATTCAAACACATTAGCTCTTGACTGCAAATCCTTTCTCGGCTCCAAGACTGCTACATCTTTCTTTGTGGCTTCATTTATCTACCTATTCCATGGCATCACACAACCAACAACTTCATCAACTGCAACTTCATTGTCACATGACCATCATTACTCCATCTCGAGATCAAGATCACATTTCACTAGTCTTCCGCGCTCGATAACAACCTCGAACTTCCCCATTATCTACAGCCAAGCAACCATTCTGCACTTGCAAACTCCACCCAGGCCATACTCATCTTCCATGCTATTGTCAATCCTAACATACATCTATCATTTAACCAACCCATTCACTCAATTATGCCAATAGCAAATATCAAGAACCAACTTCTTTGCCTCATTATGACCAGACAACCACCTAATCTCACCCGAACCAGTTTCAATCTCGTGCCATCGAGAACCGCATCCGATCTCCACCCGGCTCCTCCAATTCAGGTTATACAAATCACCATCTGCAATACCTCGTAACCCTTGCTTATCAAATTAACACCAGCCGCGACAAACCCTAACTTCAATTTCAACTCAAATTCAAACCCTTCAAACAATTTCACTTGATTCATCCACCAAAATCACTCCAAACTCAATCAAGTTGAACCCATCTATTATCCAATCAATCCTAACTTCATTATCTTCAAATCGTTAAGAAATATCATCTCATAACCCTCTTCTGCAAATCCTATTGAAGCTCAGAAACCCTTCGATTTCCATTTTCTCCCCGAGTTCTTCATCTGCATCTGTGCTCGAGTTCATCTTTACAAATTGAACCGTCTTGCTGCCAAATCCTGATTTCTCGATCCGTTTTCCTTTCTCTGAATTTTTGAAATCTCTCTTTTAAATGACCATTTTCCTCACTCAAGAGTTGTAATGAGAAGAGAAAAGAATTCTCGATATAGGGTTAAGTTGGGGTGGATAATGACACCCCATTAGATAAGATAAGGGTCACCCCAATGGATACCCTATAACAAGTGGCTACCCTTAACATCGGTTGGTTGTTACTAATACTCCTTTAAGAGATTTTCCTTAACCTTGACTCGACTCTCAATAGTATTCGCCTGTGAAATAACCTTTTAGCCCTTTTTTGACTCAATTTGAATGATTTCCGCTTCTTTTCCTCCGTGTGACTCCAAAATAGCTACAAAACTCAAAACAAACGTAAAATACATAATTTACAAGAAAAAATAGCAAAGAAAGCATAAACAATAGATAGTAAATAGGATGTATTCTACACCCTATCAAGCATCAAAGCAATTTTCAAGATATTGAAATAATCATAACGAAATATTCCAGGTCTACACCAAATGATTGTATCACACAAACCATATAAGATGTTACTCGGCAATTTTCACATGATCATATTTTGACATTCGTCAAGAATATGAGATGAACTTGGTCGAACGAAGCTTGCCAACACATATTTCTCGAAATATGTGAGCGAGATAAACTCAGTTCGAAATGTCAAATGTGTATAATATAAAACTATATCGTAACACGACTTATCTATCAATATAGGAGATAAAGTATAAATAGACTTTCCAAGTGATAGATGAGCTTGGGTCTCCACATACCTTTTTGTTGATGAAGTTCCACAAGCTCCCTTAGTAGTTCTTCGTCTTCAAATGATGAACAAGTGAAGTCTAAGGCTCAACTACACAATCTATATATGTCCTAGTCCGAGACATATATAAATAGGCTAGAAATCAAGACTTATAGTTTTGATCACTAACATTGACAAACATGCTTGAGATAGCAACGCTTGAAGTTCGACTGAAACCGTGATTCGCGAAATCAAAATTTCGCAAGAGGTAAATGTAAGACCTAAAAGTACGTCATAAAAGGGGGTACCTGTTGACATGGCTCGGTGGAAAAGTTATCGCCTTTGGAACTCCGAGTCATGGAGATTTGGGGTCAATAAAGCCTATATCCAGGAGAGGTACTCGGATTTTCAACCTAATCTTATGACTCAAAGTTGACGACCGAGGGTCTCTTCTAATGAGTCAACATCCCCGATCAAGGCGCCGAGGTACACGGGTTGAGCCAAGAGTGCAGGGCATTTGAAGTGTCTCGCCATTCTTGGCAAGTCTTGACGTATCCGCACTCGCCCGAAGAAAACTCCACTTAGGTGCAGTCTCAGTAACCATATGCCCTATAGGCAAAAGGGATAAGAGGCTCAAAACAATGGTTGTTGTTAAGACCGGATGGGAGGAGCCAACCTTGTATGGTAGAGGCACGCCTCCTTGATGGGCAACCAGGGGGAAGATAAGGGCGGCACCCTCCATTAGGAGCCGATAAGTGTCTTAAGACGCTTAAATGTCATGAGGCTTTATTTTTCAAGTAAGAAAATTTAGGCTTGTCATATTTGTGCGACAATCCCGAAGAGGCAATAATACAAAAGACAAAGATAAGACGAGATCAATGGGTCAAGACATGAAAGTGTAAGGACGTCTGCGATTTACGTCGCAAGACAGCAATGTCATGGGGCTTTATTTTCAAGAATTTTTAGGCACATCATATTGTCGCAACAAAATTTCAAAGAAAGAGTTAAGGCAAGATCAATGGGTTTTGCATGCAAATGCAAAAACGTCCCGCGATTTTGTCGCAATGACAAGAGGTGGCGCAATAAGACCTTTAACTAGGAAGGCAAAATAAGACCACATAAGAGAAAAAGAGAAAGAAAAAAAATCTTGGAAGTAACCAAGAAATACCTACTTGCGAAAATTCAACAGTTGCGAGATTAAGGCATGAATACATATCGCTATTCGAAAGTAGCTTGCTTAATCTTTCATCTCGAATACAAATACGAGAGGCAAGTATGGGAATGTGTAGAATAAAAATATGTTATTTGTCTTCATATGATAGATTTACGCACTCATAAAATGAAAGGTTGATAATATATTGATTAATTATATTGCAAAAAGAATTGCTCTTTTAACATGTGCGAAAAAGGAACAACAAAGTTAGAGCTTGTATTTGAAGATCCAGAAATTCGAGCAAAGGATTATAAAAATAGAAGATTAAAAGAATGAATGTCTGAGATATTTAAAAAAAGAGAAGGAAGAAAATAGAACTATTTCTCGTTTGATTCTTCTTCTTCATCATCTTCATCGATCCTTCTACTTCTTCATCTCCATCGATTCCTATTCTTCACTAGCATGTTTAGAGATATCGGAGAAGGCACATTCATGGGGATTTCTTCAAGAACGCAAGGATATGCGGAATGAGGATACTATTGTAAATCATGAGACCATTTTAATAGTCCGATTGCGAATAAGAGTAGCATCATTCTTAAAATTGCAACAGTAATCTGTAGTTGCCTCTTCAATCTAGAATATTTATCATCCCGAAGAAAGGTTCTTTGCAGTTGCTCCTTCTCGGACTCAAGTTCTTCAATTCTTTACGAAATCTCTCTTCATCTCCCCGCGAACATGTAACAATGAATTAGCAACTTAACGACAATTTCATGAAAGACAAACAGTTAAATAAAGAAGAACAATTAACAACCTTCTATGTCAGAAATCATATCCCTAACCAAGGCCGTATGCTCAACTTGAAGACTAACATTAACACCTAAATTATTTCTGGCTTCATTTAGAACTTTCGTGCCCAAGCAAATTCATCGTCATTATTTATGAGAAGAAGGAGGCGAATTTGATTCTCTCTTTGGCTAAGTATAGCATTTTGCGGTTAGATTCATCTCGTTCAATTTGAACTTCAAGAAGAGTCTTTGGAATTTCACTCAATGCTTGAGCACCTTGTCTAGCGATGCGATATTTTATCATCTATGAGATCACTGATTTTGGTTCTTAAAGTATTAATTTTTTCTTAATTTCGGATTTACCTTGCGACATTTCGCAGGTCTACAAATGTTAGTCTTCGCAAGTCTTCTTGACTCTTCGCAGAATCGTCACTCCTTTCTCATATTTAAGCTAATGTCATTTGTTGCGTCATTTCTAATATTTCTTCTGCGACATTATTATGTTGCGTCGTTAATAATTCGCAGAAGAAGGTTGCTGCGATATTCTGCTCCTACACCAGCACCACGATTGGCGAACTCAAGCATTAAGCGGATACAATCCCCGCTCAATTGGTAGATGGCTCGCGAGAATTTCGCATGAGCAAGAATTTCATAAAATAAGGGAAGATCAGGGTCATAGAGAGGAATGGGAAGGCCCGGCGAGAATCGACCTAAGCGAAATTATGATTTCCTTATCATCACAATGATGATCGAAAACGATTTAGCGAAAGAATGGATTTAGATTCTTGATTGGGAATGGTGGTTAATATGAAACCTTCTCTTCGAAATCTTTCCAACCTTTTCGGAGAAGTTTCATATTTACGACCAACTGAGGCATTTTTATATGGGAATGAAGAGAAATTGAAAGATCAAAAGAAGTAAGAAGAAGAAGATTTACAAGATAGCGTTTTTAAATTCTGCGGAGAGATGTTGAAGAAAATTACAGAGAAAGCAAGAAGGAAAGTAAAAAAGAAGAAGAAAGGAGTAAGAAAAATATATATAGAGAGAAAGTTTCGAAAAGGCAAACACATTTAATGCGAAGAGTAGACATGAACGGTTGAGAAATAGTGGTTGAAAAAGACGTGTCAAAAAATGGATGGAAGAAGAGATACGTGTAATAAATTTCCGCATAAAAGTATTTAATCATGTCAATCTGAGAAAAAATATGATAAAATGAGCAATTGCGGCATTTTGAAAGTACTAGTTCTCATGACATTCTCTCCTTCGCAACACAAGACATGAGAAGAGGAAAGATGTAGGACCATAATATCGCAACACCAATACTCTTACACAAATCCATGAAACGACACACTCGCAAGATATAGCAAATTGGTAATAAAAATGATTAACGGATGACGCACGGCTGAACACGAGAAAGATGTGAAGACCTAGCGAGATTTAGGAGTGTCATGAGATTTAACATTTGAATACTTGCGAGAGTGTCACAAGTCGATTCGAAAATAAAGGACAGCATAGCAAGTCATCCACTATGTAATGTCCTATATAAAGAGCCGAATAGGCTTAAGAAAATGGAGAGATCTTTTTAGAGAGAGAAAGTATAGAGTAGCAATTATATTCTTAATTTCATTTCCTTCTTGTAAAATTTCTAACTCAATTAATAAAGAGATTGATTGTTGATCTTGAAGATGTGTTGAATATTATGAATTCTTGTGAGGGATGTATTGTAGGATTTCCTGCAACTACATATTTCTAAGTTTGTTCTTCAGGAATATAAGTCCCAGATATCAATTGGTTCCTGCTCACCTTGATTTATCAAAAGACTTAACAAAACTCGTAGGTATTTCGTGGGAGCGATTTATCTATTCTTGTAGACTTTTCGTGTGATCTGATTTGTTTATTAAAGTCTTGACATTAGGTCGTAGCAACTCTTAGTTGTGGGTGAGATTAGCTAAGGGAATCAAGTGTGTAGTATCCTGCTTTGAGATCGGAGACGTAAGGAGCACAAATGTACCTTGGATCAGTGTGAGATTGATTGGGGTTCAACTCTGACGCCTAGACCGAAGTTAGTTTGTAGCAGGCTAGTGTTTGTAGCGGCTTAATACAAGTGTGTGTTCAATCTAGACTAGGTCCTGGGGTTTTTGCATGTGCGGTTTCCTAGATTAACAAAACTTCTCTGTGTATGTGTTATTTCTTTTCCGCATTATATTTTGTTATATAATTGAAATATCACAGGTTGGTGATGTAGTTTTAATTGTGGTAAGTACGGATTTGATTCTCGGACTCTTTTAAAGATTTGATTTCAGATTAATAAAGAAAAATACTAAGACAAACTATTAAAATTTGATTTTTTGTTTCAAGGGGAGAGAATTCTAGGGTTTTGGATTCCACTACTTCCAATATTTGTAAACTCAATAATAGTTTCTTTGACAAATTACTCCTATTTTACTCAAAACAATTTTCGAACTCAATCTCATGCTTTGGAAGATATAACACTACATGCTCTTTTTTTTATGACTTCCGTCGCTATTCTAAGGCCTAATCCTCCTTCGCTATATAAAGAAACGGAGAAACTACCCAAAACAATTTTTTACGAAGCATGTAAAGAAGAGAGAATTTTTTAGACAAATTAAAACACAATTTTGGAGTAAATATGACAAAGAAATTACTTACTAAATATTACACATCAAAAATAGTTTCCTCCAAAACCCTAGAGAATAGATTTAGCTACTCATAAAACCAAAATTCAAGAAAATTTCATTAATCATTGTATTAAAAATAATAATATATGCTTACAATGATTTAAAGAATAAACGACCGTCTCACGAGGGTCTTTGTTTTTCCATTTGTTTGAAGAACGATTAGAGGATTAACTCTGTCGTTGTATCTAAGACTGCTTCTGCGACCGCTTTTTACAGGTGTTGTTCTTCGTGTTCTTGAGTTTTGCAGCAGCAGGTAACTTTTCTGTGACTTGTGATTTTTCGACTCCTAGCTCTCTATTCTTCCCCAGAGTATCCCTCCTTCTTCTCTAGGGTCCGACCATCTATCTTATACTCAACAGGGCCTTCGAATCTCTTGAAATAACTCCCATTGATCTCCTTTCCTTTTTTTCTTCTTCACGGCCAAGTTACGGGATTCTTTCTTTGTTTTGAGAATTATTTCCATGTCTTTCTTCTTCACACGTCTTCTGGTGATGTGCACGGTCCAATCACGTTGCCAGTACAAGCTAAACTCATACATATATACGTCACCACTTCCAATAATAGAGAATCATACCCGCTAAAACTCTTCTTCCCTGTTTTACTTAAATACGTGGAAAACTATGTTTCTTCGATTTAAAGTACCTTACCAAGCCCGTTTGATCGAAACAGGCCTAAACCAACACTAGTCCGTCATTGGTCTTTACCCATACTCCTTCAATTCTCTAACAAACCCGAGACAAACCCTCTTCTGTTTTGCATCAAACATGTTATCCGGCCCAAGCGTGTCGAACAAATTACCCATATACACTTTGTTGGCCCCAATGAGGCCCAATGAAACTAAACCCATCGATTGAATCTCATTAAATCTCGGCCAAAATTCGAACCTTAAATTTGCCGTGAAGAACAATATTTTCCCGCCAAAAAACGTGAGCACTGATTCACCTTTTCCGGATTTCCTAGCCACCGGTGAAACAAAGACCATTACCACCATGTTTAGCCCAAAGGAACATACCCATTTAGTTTCGGCCATTGAATCTCGGTAGAACACCTTCAAATCTTCAACCCTAATCGGGTCCTCTTTTTCCCAAAATTCAAAATTCAAATGGAGAA